>CM019063.1:535531366-535846202 GCA_009667805.1 Leptobrachium leishanense
CACGTGCTGGGGCAATGTCCACGAGCTGGGGCAGTATCCACGTGCTGGGGCAATATCCACGAGCTGGGGCAGTATCCAAGAGCTGGGGCACTATCCACATGCTGGGGCAATAGCCACGAGCTGGGGCAGTATCCAAAGCTGGGGCAATATCCACGAGCTGGGGCAGTATCCAAGAACTGGGGCAATATCCACGAGCTGGGGCAGTATCCACGTGCTGGGGCAGTATCCACGTGCTGGGGCAATATCTACGAGCTGGGGCAATATCACGAGCTGGGGCATTATCCATGTGCTGGGGGCAGTATCCACGTGCTGGGGCAGTATCCACGTGCTGGGGGCAATATCCACGAGCTGGGGCAATGTCCACGAGCTGGGGCAGTATCCACGTGCTGGGGAAGTATCCACGTGCTGGGGCAATATCCACGTGCTGGGGCAATGTCCACGAGCTGGGGCAGTATCCACGTGCTGGGGCAATATCCACGAGCTGGGGCAATGTCCACGAGCTGGGGCAGTATCCACGTGCTGCGGCAATATCCATGAGCTGGGGCAGTATCCACGAGCTGGGGCAGTATCCACGTGCTAGGGCAGTATCCACGTGCTGGGGCAATATCCACGAGATGGGGCAGTATATCCACAATAGACTCCCCTCTGGGCAGGCTTTCCACCTTGTCTATACTATAATAGAATAAGCCTAAAAACGTCCGTCGCCAAAACCCTACTGCGCATGCGCGACGGACATTTGAAAGCGGCCGTTAGAACACACAGGTAGCTGCGCGTGCCGGCCGCGTGAAAAAAAAAAAAAAAAAACGGCACGAGCCGCGTGCAGCTACCCGTGTGTTCTAACGGCCAGATGCCCCGATCCTCCAGCGGTGACCGTCCTCCGGCTGCCGGCGGGCCTCCAGGCTCAGGCGAGCCCCCGGCTCGGTTTGGGCCTACAGGCCCAAGCCGAGCCGGGGACTCGCCTAAGCCTAGAGGCCCGCCGAGCACCCAGCGGCAGCCGGAGAAGGTCACCGCTGGAGGATCGGGGCCGAAGTTCCCAAACAAACACCCCAAAATCGGCCCTGAGCTCCAGCGGAGACCTCCTCCGGCTGCCGCTGGCTGCTCGGCGGCCCTCTAGGCTTAGGCGAGCCCCCGGCTCGGTTTGGGCCTACAGGCCCAGCCGAGCCGGGGACTCGCCTAAGCCTAGAGGCCCGCCGAGCAGCCAGCGGCAGCCGGAGGAAGGTCACCGCTGGAGGATCGGGGCCGAAGTTCCCAAACAAACACCCCAAAATCGGCCCTGAGCTCCAGCGGAGACCTCCTCCGGCTGCCGCTGGCTGCTCGGCGGCCCTCTAGGCTTAGGCGAGCCCCCGGCTCGGTTTGGGCCTACAGGCCCAGCCGAGCCGGGACTCGCCTAAGCCTAGAGGCCCGCCGAGCACCCAGCGGCAGCCGGAGAAGGTCACCGCTGGAGGATCGGGGCCGAAGTTCCCAAACAAACACCCCAAAATCGGCCCTGAGCTCCAGCGGAGACCTCCTCCGGCTGCCGCTGGCTGCTCGGCGGCCTCTAGGCTTGGCGAGCCCCCGGCTCGGTTTGGGCCTACAGGCCCAGCCGAGCCGGGGACTCGCCTAAGCCTAGAGGCCCGCCGAGCAGCCAGCGGCAGCCGGAGAAGGTCACCGCTGGAGGATCGGGGCCGAAGTTCCAAACAAACACACCCCAAAATCGGCCTGAGCTCCAGCGGAGACCTCCTCCGGCTGCCGCTGGCTGCTCGGCGGCCCTCTAGGCTTAGGCGAGCCCCCGGCTCGGTTTGGGCCTACAGGCCCAGCCGACCGGGGACTCGCCTAAGCCTAGAGGCCCGCCGAGCAGCCAGCGGCAGCCGGAGAAGGTCACCGCTGGAGGATCGGGGCCGAAGTTCCCAAACAAACACACCCCAAAATCGGCCCTGAGCTCCAGCGGAGACCTCCTCCAGCTGCCGCTGGCTGCTCGGCGGGCCTCTAGGGCTTAGGCGAGCCCCCGGCTTGGCTTGGGCCTACAGGCCCAGCCGAGCCGGGGACTCGCCTAAGCGTAGAGGCCGGCCGAGCAGCCTGCTCGGCCGGAGGAGGTCACCGCTGGAGCTCAGGGCCGATGTTGCCTAACACATACTCACCGACATCGCCCTTGGCTCCTCCAGCGATGGCGGTCCCGCTTGCAGCATCCTCTCTCGTTGCTCGCCGGAATGACGTCACGAAAGCCTTTGACCCCGGGGGTCAAAGGCTTTCGTGACGTCATCCTGGCGAGCAACGGAGGGAGGATGCTGGAAGCGGGACCGCCATCGCTGGAGGAGCCAAGGGCCGATGTCGGTGAGTATGTGTGGAACCGGTGGAGGACTCGAGGCGATGTAGTGAGTATGTGCTCTACACACACACACACCCTGCTTGCTCGCCGGTATCCAAGCTTAGGCGAGCCCGGCTTGGCTTGGGCCTAGAGGCCCTGCCGAGCCGGGACTCGCCTGAGCATGGAGGCGGTCGAGTTGCATGCTCGGCCCCTCCAGGCTCAGGTGAGTCCCTGGCTCGGCTGGGCCTCTAGGCCCAAGCCAAGCCGGGGGCTCGCCTGAGCCTGGATGCCGACCAAGCTTAGGCGAGCCCCCGGCTTGGCGTGGCCTAGAGGCCCTGCCGAGCCGGGGACCGCCTGAGCACGGAGGCCGGTCGAGTTGCATGCTCGGGCGTCCTCCAGGCTCAGGCGAGTCCCCGGCTCGGCTGGGCCTCTAGGCCCACGCCAAGCCGGGGGCTCGCCTAAGCTTGGTCGGCATCCAGGCTCAGGCGAGCCCCCGGCTTGGCTTGGGCCTAGAGGCCCAGCCGAGCCAGGGACTCACCTGAGCCTGGAGGACGCCGAGCATGCAACTCGACCGGCCTCCATGCTCAGGCGAGTCCCCGGCTCTGCTGGGCCTCTAGGCCCAAGCCGGGGGCTCGCCTAAGCTTGGATACCGGCCGAGTAAGCAGGGTGGGTGTGGAGAGCACATACTCACCTACATTAGCCCTGAGCTCCAGCGGTGACTGTCCTCCGGCTGTCGCAGGCTGCTCGGCCGGCCTCCAGGCTCAGGCGAGCCCCCGGCTTGGCTTGGGCCTACAGGCCCAGCCGAGCCGGGGGCTCGCCTAAGCCTGAAGGCCGCCGAGCAGCCTACGACAGCCACCGCTGAGGCTCCGGGCCAATGTAGGGGGACACATACTCACCTACATCGGCCCTTAGCTCCTCCAGCGATGGCGGTCCCGGCTTCCAGCGTCCTCTCTCGCTCCGTTGTTCGCCGGAATGACGTCACGAAAGCCTTTGACCCCGGGGGTCAAAGGCTTTCGTGACGTCATCCCGGCGACCAACGGAGCGAGAGAGGACGCTGGAAGCGGGACGCGGGACCGCCATCGCTGGAGGGCCGATGTAGGTGAGTATATCCACGAGCGGGGGGCCATATCCACGAGCGGGGGGCCACATATCACGAGCGGGGGGGGCGATATCCACGAGCGGGGGGGGCGATATCCACGAGCGGGGGGGGGGCGATATCCACGAGCGGGGGGGGCGATATCCACGAGCGGGGGGGGGGCGATATCCACGAGCGGGGGGGGCGATATCCACGAGCGGGGGGGGCGATATCCACGAGCTGGGGCAGTATCAATCCACGTGCTGGGGCAGTATCCACGTGCTGGGCCAATATCCACGTGCTGGGGCAGTATCCACGTGCTGGGGCAGTATCCACGAGCTGGGGGCAGTATCCACGTGCTGGGGGCAGTATCCACGTGCTGGGGCAGTATCCACGTGCTGGGCAGTATCCACGTGCTGGGGGCAATATCCACGTGCTGGGCTATATCACATCCACGTGCTGGGGCAGTATCCACGAGCTGGGGCAGTATCCACGTGCTGGGGCAGTATCAATCCCGTGCTGGGGCAGTATCCACGTGCTGGGGCAGTATCCACGAGCTGGCCCAATATCCACGAGCTGGGGCAGTATCCACGTGCTGGGGGCAGTATCCACGTGCTGGGGCAGTATCCACGTGCTGGGGCAGTATCCACGTGCTGGGGCAATATCCACGTGCTGGGGGCAGTATCAATCCACGTGCTGGGGCAGTATCACGAGCTGGGGCAGTATCCACGTGCTGGGCAGTATCCACGTGCTGGGGCAATATCCCGTGCTGGGGCCAGTATCACGAGCTGGGCCAATATCCACGAGCTGGGCCAATATCCACGTGCGGGCAGTATCCACGTGCTGGGCCAATATCCACGTGCTGGGGGCAGTATCCACGTGCTGGGGCAGTATCCACGTTGCGGCAGTATCCACGTGCTGGGTCAATATCCACGTGCTGGGCAGTATCCACGTGCTGGGTCAATATCCACGTGCTGGGGCAGATCAAATCCACGTGCGGGGCAGTATCCACGTGCTGGGCCAATATCCACGTGCTGGGGCAGTATCAATCCACGTGCTGGGGCAGTATCCACGTGCTGGGGCAGTATCCACGAGCTGGGCCAATATCCACGAGCTGGGGCAGTATCCACGTGCTGGGGGCAGTATCCACGTGCTGGGGCAGTATCCACGAGCTGGGCCAATATCCACGAGCTGGGGCAGTATCCACGTATCCACTGTGGGCAGTATCCACGTGCTGGGGCAGTATCCACGTGCTGGGGCAGTATCCACGTGCTGGGGCAATATCCACGTGCTGGGGCAGTATCAATCCACGTGCTGGGGCAGTATCCACGAGCTGGGGCAGTATCCACGTGCTGGGGCAGTATCCACGTGCTGGGGCAATATCCACGTGCTGGGGCAGTATCCACGTGCGGGCAATATCCACGTGCTGGGGCAGTATCCACGTGCTGGGGCAGTATCCACGTGCTGGGTCAATATCCACGTGCTGGGGCAGTATCAATCCACGTGCTGGGGCAGTATCCACGAGCTGGGGCAGTATCCACGAGCTGGGGCAGTATCCACGTGCTGCGGCAATATCCACGTGCTGGGGCAATATCCACGTGCTGGGGCAGTATCCACGAGCTGGGGCAGTATCCACGTGCTGGGGCAGTATCCACGTGCTGGGGCAATATCCACGTGCTGGGGCAGTATCCACGTGCTGGGGCAATATCCACGTGCTGGGGCAGTATCCACGTGCTGGGGCAGTATCCACGTGCTGGGTCAATATCCACGTGCTGGGGCAGTATCAATCCACGTGCTGGGGCAGTATCCACGAGCTGGGGCAGTATCCACGAGCTGGGGCAGTATCCACGTGCTGCGGCAATATCCACGTGCTGGGGCAATATCCACGTGCTGGGGCAGTATCCACGTGCTGGGGCAGTATCCACGTGCTGGGGCAATATCCACGTGCTGGGCAGTATCCACGTGCTGGGGCAGTATCCACGTGCTGGGGCAGTATCCACGTGCTGGGGCAGTATCCACGTTCTGGGGCAGTATCCACGTTCTGGGGCAGTATCCACGTGCTGGGGCAATATCCACGTGCTGGGGCAGTATCCACGTGCTGGGGGCAATATCCACGAGCTGGGGCAATATCCACAAGCTGGGGCAGTATACATGAGCAGGGGCAGTATATCCACAATAGACTGCCCTCTGGGCAGGCTTTACAACTAGTCTGGTATAAAATATTAAACAATAAATAAATAAATCACTGCAAAATGATCATTGTGAAAACTAATCCTGTATATTAAATAGTTGTATCGTGTGAGGTGCCCATTCACTGCGGGCGACGAGACACTCGTGTTGTCAAAATTCTCCTTGTGGGGCAGACAATGTGAGCATCTCATCGCGGCAGTGCTTACCTTTCCATCATTCCCGTGAATTGGCTGCAGTGATTAAGACTGGGCCAGGTGGTCCTCCTATTCTGCTGACATCATGACACATTAAATTATGATGTTCATGACATCATGTTCATGTTTTAAATCATTGGAAAGGACAGACCCTGACCTGTCCAATGACATCTCATTTCACCTTGTGTGTGTGTACGGCATGGAGATACAGAGATCCAAAGTACCACAATCTCTCTCTCTGTTTAGGATAAATTAATGCATAATAACGCTCTGTGTCATCACCTCCACACTTGCTGTTGGCGTGGGAAATGAGAAGGTGAGAAGGTGCAGTGGTATTGTTTACTTTTTAATTAAAAATGAAGAATGCTGCTGCTGTGTAAGACTAGGATTTTTATATATTTATTTTCTGGTTTAATCTGTATATTTGTGTTTTGTTTTTAATATTTTGTATTTTATTACTTTGTATTTCTGTAACGACTGTAACAATTTAATGTTCTTGATCCCAGGACATACTGAAAACACGAGAAATCTCAATGTATCCATCCTGGTAAAATACTTTTAATAAATAAATAAATAAATATTTGTTTTATTCTTGCACACAATGTGGTCATGTTTGGTATCATCAGAAAAGACGGGATCTGGCCTTTCCAGTGACATCACGTTTGATCTTCTGGGATGATTGATGCCAAAACTACAGGTGTCCGAAGGACCCCTGCATTTCCCGTAATGGAATTTCTCCTCTGGGTGAGGTGTGCCCCATTCCTGAAGTCATCACACCCTTGCTCAGTAACATACATGAACAAAAGAACTCCCACAAGGAGGACCGACACTGAAGATCTCAACCTGCTGTTGATGATTCCCAGATCGATGCTGAGTTGCAGGATGGAGACGTCACAATGTGTGCTTCCTCTGCATTCTAGCAGGAAACCAGAGGCTGTACCCAGCACCCCATCTGTAGCCAAGGGGTTAAGGGGACTAGGATGACTCTTCCTTCATCAAGTCTGAAGCAATGCTATAAAATGATAGAGTTTAAGCACTAAAACAGAGCAGGGGGATAGAAATAATTAGAATTAGTGTTAGACAGTGCTTTTTTTAACAATAGAAACATAGAAAAATGTCGGCAGATAAGAACCTTTCGGCCCATCTAGTCTGCCCAATTACATGGATACTTTACCTGGATTTATCTTTTGTTTAGGATAGTCTTATGCCTATCCCATGCCTGCTTAAATTCAATTACTGTTTTGGCCTCTACCACTTCAACTGGAAGATTGTTCCATGTATCCACCACCCTCTCAGTAAAATAATGCTTCCTGATGTTACTTTTAAACCTTTGCCCCTCTAATCTAAGACTATGTCCTCTTGTTTTGCTACTTTGTTTCCTTTTAAATATACTCCCTTCCTCTACCTTGTGGATTCCCTTTACGTATTTAAATGTTTCTATCATATCTCCTCTGTCTCGTCTTTTTTCCAAGCTGTACATGTTAAGATCATTAAGCCTTTCCTGGTAACTTTTCTCCTTCAAGCCATACACCATTTTAGTAGCCCTTCTCTGAACTCTCTCTAAGATGTCTATATCCTTCTGGAGATACGGTCTCCAGTACTGCACACAGTACTCCAATATTTGCAGTTCACTTAAAGGAAAACACTATAAAAGGGAACCATAAATTTTAATTCTGTGTTCCTTTAAATGAACTGCAACTATTGTTGTAACCCTATGGGGGATATCCACTAAGTGCCTCTGTTGAAAGAAAAATCTGTATTGCAGGGCAGTTAGCATTTTTTTTTTTGCAATGATGGCACAGAGGGGATAATCCCTTAGCATGTGAGCGCCACAGCAATGAAACTCACAGTTTTTCTGAGTATGTATGAACTCCACAGCATTGACACTCACAGTAATGCACAGTGTGTATGAGCTCCACAGCAATGAAACTCACAGTAATGAGCAGTGTGTACGAGCTCCACAGCAATGACACTCACAGTAATGCACAGTCTGTATGAGCTCCACAGCAATGAAGACTCACAGTAATGAGCAGTATGTATGAGCTCCACAGCAATTAAACTCACAGTAATGCGCAGTGTGTATGAGATCCACAGCAATGAAACTCAGTTATGCGCAGTGTGTATGAGCTCCACAGAAACGAAACTCACAGTAATGCGCAGTGTGTATGAGCTCCACAGCAACTAAACTCACAGTAATGCGCAGTGTGTATAAGCACCACAGCAATGAAACTCACAGTAATGCGCCGTGTGTATGAGCTCCGCAGCAATGAAACTCACTACCTCCTTACAGTGCCAGCTCCTCTGATCACGCCACTTGCCTGACAATCCGCTGCTCTGGCAGATGTGTGTGAACATGCTGCACCCCCCTCCCCATGCTGTTCAAAGTTTCAGCGGCTGCAGAGAGAGGGGGAGCAACCCTCCCTTGTCATTTACTGGGGAGGGGGGTTATAAGTCCCTACATACACTCCTGACAATCGGAAGCGTTCAGGAGCAACATGAGCTGCCAAGCGCTTCCGATTCTCTGCCTACCACTGCAGGAGGAGGAAGGAGCATCATGCTCTCTCCTGTTAGTTCTGGCTGGTGGTAAGGTGCCGGTACTGAGTGGTGAGGTGCCGGTACTGCGTATCCCCGAGTACCCCCTGAAAAAAAAGCCCTGGGGAGGAGGAGTAGGAAGGGATCAGTAGAGCCGGGCTATACCACCATGTGACCATTGACTGCCTTTAGGGCGACGCTCCCTCCCCTGTTAAAAATACGATTAAATGTTTAGAATGTAACAATGTGTGTGTCCTCAATTCCCTCCTTTTCCATAGTGTGCATTATGTCTAGCTCAAAGAGTTACCTGTTACATTGGACACCTCCCCCTCCGAACATTCCAGGCAGTCATAGCAGCAGGCATGATACCCTCCATTAGGGGCTTTTCTGTATCCTGGGGGGCAATAATCATTACATCGAGCACGTGGGACCTGGAGAATAATAAAACTCATATGTTAATATGTTACCGTTTATGGTAAATTGAGGAGAAATCACTCATAATCTCTCCTTTCTGGCAGCATACAGTTATCTTTGTGTGTGCTGTCACTAGTGTAGAGCTCACTCCCGGAGGAGCCGCTGAATTTGAACCTCGGGTCAGTCTCCCCGCACTAGGGAATAAATATACTCCAGCACCGTCATGGATTTTATAAATTATATAGTTTACTGAATAAACGGACATATAATGAGTAACACGGTATATGTATATATTTTTACAGTACTCCGTAATACGAGAAACACGCAGAGGAAAAGGAAAAATACAGCACTTCGTAATGCGAGAAACGCGCAGCGGAAAAGGAAAAAAGTATTTTTAACCCCTTAGTGGTTGGAGTGTGAGTCTCGTACAGGTTATTTCCCAAGGAATGTATGTGTATGTGTGTATTGGTACCCGGGTACAATATTCAACTGGCCAGTGAATTATTTAGGAGGTATCTTCGACTAGTCACGTTGGGGCCCTGTAGGTTTTGGAACAAACTGTAGTGTGCTTTAGTATTTCACCATGGCCTGGAACGCCTCTCACCCATCCGCCAGATACTCGGTGCTCCGCTCGACCCAGGACGTCTCTCCACTCGATTTTGACTGGGGTTCTCTGTGTCACCGGATCCGCTGTCTTGCTCCTCTGTATCGGCCACAAGATGTCCAGCTCACCGCCTGCACTCCCTGTTAAATCGTCTGCGGTTCTCCTCACTCGGGGTCCTTCAGCTTACTCTGTCTCAGCGTGGGTTTCTAGGAAGGAAAAAACCCGATCTCTAGCTCCGCTAGGCCGCACCTGCGCTCTGGCCTTGTCGAGATCACTTTCTGCTACACTGCGTCTTGCTCCTCTCACTCCTCGGCGCGCTCTGCCAGCTCTTTCCACGGCTTGGGCGTAACGTGTGAAGTGATCAGTCACTATTAGAATAATTCCCTGCCCACTAGCATCCGGCTCTAAGCACAGGATGTCAACGCACACCAAATCCATGGGTCCTTGACTTTGCAGATGGCTCATTGGAGCAGTTCGAGTCGGTAGGGTCTTCCTTTGAATACACCTCAGACATGAATGGCAGTAACTTTCCATTTCAGCTCTCATGCAAGGCCAATAGAATCTGTCTCGCACCAGCTTAAAAGTCCTTTCCGCGCCCAAATGTCCATGCTCATCATGTAGTGATCGCAGTACACTCTCCCTATATTTATTGGGAAGGAACAACTGTTGGGTATCTTCAGCATTGGTTGAGGGGCCCCTTCGGTAGACCACCCCATTCAACATCTTCAACCGTTCCCACTCTTTGTAGACCAATCGGGCTCCATCTGGGGAATTGGTCAGCAGAATTTCACGCTGGTTCGCAGTTAGGGCCTTTATGGTTAACGCAATTAAAGGGTCTCTAGCCTGATCAGCTTTCAAGTCCTGTTTTGAAAAGGTAGGCAGACTTTCATCCCTCAACTGCGTAGGGTTGCAGTAGAACTCCGGAACAGCCGCAGCCATGACTCCTATCGCCTCCGCTTCAATCCCTCCCTTGACCCGGCGCTCTGCCCCTTGACACAAAGCTTGTACCCCGTCTGGAGTTAACTGAGTCCATTCTGTAGTGTAGGGTCTTCTCGACAAAGCATCAGCATCTCGATTATTCACCCCAGGGCGATACTTCAGGCTGAACCGAAACCCTGACAGAGCGGCCAACCACCGATGTCCCGTTGCGTCCAGTTTTGCAGTAGTAAGGACGTAGGTAAGAGGATTGTTATCCGTCTTTATTACAAACTCGGCCCCATACAGATAGTCCTTTAGCTTGTCTACCACTGCCCACTTTAAGGCTAGGAACTCCAACTTGTGGGTAGGGTAGTTCTTTTCTGAAGGCGTAAGGCTCCGGCTCACATACGCTACAGGCCTCAGCAATCCACCATACTCTTGATATAGGACTCCTCCTAGACCTTCTCTGCTGGCATCCACATGTAGCTCGTATGGCTTGAGAGGGTCCGCATAGGCCAAGACAGGAGCTCGAGTTAAACTCTCTTTCAGCTTCGTAAAAGCACCTTTGCATTGACTGCTCCATTCTCCCTGGATGGACTCTCGAGCTTTCCTTGGCCCTGGAGCTGATGGATTTCGGTCGAAGACCTTGTGGCCTTCTTCTGTGCTTTGCTTTCCTTCTGTAGGAGCTTGTTCAGTGGTTGAGCTATTTTTGCGAATCCTCCTACGAATCTTTGATAATAAGAGCAGAACCCCAAGAAAGCTCTTAGTTCAGTAACGTTTCGGGGTCTAGGCCAAGAAGCTACGGCCTCCAACTTCCGAGGATCTGTCGAAACGCCTTCTACTGAGACCACATGTCCCAAATACGTAACAGACGGTAAACAGAATTGACAATTCTCCAGAGATAGTTTCAATCCCTCTTCATGGAGCCTCTTCAAGACCTTCTCCAAACGTTGTTCATGTTCTTCCAGAGTCTTCCCGAACACAATTATGTCATCCAGGTACACTAATACTTTGATCAGTTTCATGTCCCCGACTGTCTTCTCCATTAACCGTTGGAAAGTGTCTGGAGCCCCAGTAAGGCCTTGAGGCATTCTGTTGAATTCGAAGAGCCCCAATGGGCATATGAACTCAGTCTTCTCTTTGTCTTCAGGATGCATTGGTATCTGGTGATACCCACTTCGCAGGTCTAGTACACTAAACCATCCTGCTCCAGACAAACACTGTAAGGCATCTTCTATCCGAGGAGTGGCATATTGATCTGGGATGGTTCTCCGATTCAGCGTGCGATAGTCTATGCATAGGCGGACAGAACCATTCTTCTTCCGGACCATCACTATTGGAGAGGCGTATGGACTCCTGGACTCTTGGATCACCTTGGTTCTTTGCAGTTCATTTAGCTGTTCTCGTAGATCATCCAAGTCTCCCAGCAGAACTCGTCTTGACCTTTCACGAAACGGCTTGTCCTCTTGTAATCGAATGCGGTGCTCAGTACTTTTAGCTAGGCCTACGTCGAACTCATCTTTCGAGAACAAGTCTCTCCACTTTAGAACTTGGGACTGAAGACGTTTCTTCCATTCAGGTGAAATGGGAGCGTCCTTGGGGTAGAATCTTTCATCTGGAAACTCTTTATCCACTCCCCCTTCTAAATCGGTAGGAGAGAGGGGCGTAGCAGACGCTACTTGCCCGATAGGCATTCGTGCTTTAAGGACTACTGGAGAATCAGACACATTGCACACGCTGACTGAGACTCTTCCTCGTGTTCTTTTTAAAGCTTTAGTGGAGATTATTTCAGGGATTACTTCTACTCCGGCTTCACTCCCATGATTAAAATCGGTTTCCAGTACTACATAGGGCCCTGGTTCGATCCGTTCAACTTGACTGAAGCCCGGAAACTCGTTACTTCTCCTGCTTGCAGAACCTTCTCTGTTCCTTCCAATCTCCACAGGCTCCCCACTTCAGCAGGTGCCTTCTGTTCTTCGACCATTCTCTGAAAGACTGGACGTAACATTGGGTGTACTCCTTTAGTAGAACCTTCTTCCAGTATGATAGGTGTCAGGAGACGTCGCACCAAATCAGTATTCATCCCCACTATCATGGAACTCCTGTTTGCCCCTGAAGGCCGAGGACACACAATGGCCATTGCATCACAACCTCCGGACTGTCCAATGACTTCGGATCTGATCTCCAACTTCACCTGTAGATACCCATCATAGGGGAGTTTCTCAGTTCCGATACCCCAGATTTCCAGATCCTTCAATTTCTGTAGAGGTATGTGCTTCAAGTGTCTCTCATAGAAATCTCTGTTAATCAATGTCACTTGAGCCCCTGAGTCCAACAGAGCTTTAGTGTAGACTACCTCCACTTGGTTTGGCACAATAGGGGAAGGACCTATCAGCTGGTCAGGAAACTTGGTGGTGGCAACAGGACATTTAGACCCAGTTTGTTGTACCCTGGCCTTCTTCTTGGCCCGTGCAGGTTTTTTCGGTGTGCATTGCTTCCCCATGACGTAGGACCGGATGCTAAGGGAGTGACTCTTTCAGTCTTGGCAGGCTCGGCAGTTGGCCAGACTTTGGGCCCTCTTGCCCTCTTAATCCTGGCTTGATTTTTGGAGCGGGTTTCAGCCTTCGGGCACCTAGGTTGCTCCTTCACTTGTGCCCTCTGGCGTTTCCCACCGGTGAGGTAGATAACAGCCCTTCCAAGGCTTTCAAGAACTCCTCAACTCTATTTCCTTCAGGCTTTTGGCTTTTGCATTGTGCGCAGAAGTGGCCCATTTCTCCACAACTGAAACATCTCTTCTTTGAAAGCGGAGACGCAGTCGCCTGCTGTGATTCGGTTGAAGGACCCTGGCTAGACGCCACAGCAACTCCGGTTGTCTGCATGTCTGTAAGGCACTTCTGCATCTCTGTCTGTGTCTCTGTCACCTTCAACAATACTCGGCACAGTTCCGCGTGCACCTGTTGCAATTCAGCTTGAGCTTCTTGTACCTTCTTAACAGTTTTGTGCAACTCACCATGTGCAGAGAGGTTTAATTCTTTGACAGCCTTCTCTGTGGATTTAAAAGCGATCAGATGCTCTAGTTCGTCCACGTCGGATCCATAGGTATCCAACGAGTCACTTTCAGGCTGCAAACATTCGTTATGCCTCACAGGTTGCGCGTAAGCTCTTTCTCCTCTCCTGAAGGATTTTTCTTCCAGTAAAGCCTCCTCCTCTCTGACAGCTCGGATCAGTTCCAGGTACTTCAGTTCTTGATTACCTTCCCTGCTTCTCAGCTGCAGCATCACTGGATCTAGAGGTTGAGCGCCCCTCAGGATCTGCTTTATTCGGATCTTATCTACTTCAGCCGGTTCGGCCCCTTTCTTGAGGAGTATCTGGTGCAGAATCTTATCTAGGCGCCTCATATATTCGGTCATTCTCTCACCTTTCCGCTGGAAGGTGTGTTCATACTGATACACGAGCTATGCAGCCTTTTCTGTTCGCCCAAAAACTTCCTCCAGAACATTTAGATAATCTAAAGCAGTGCAGTCTTTCTTACTCAATTTTAGGTTTCTTACAGCCTCTGACGCAGGTCCCTTTAAGCTCTCAGTAATCCTTTGCTTTTTCTCTGCTTCAGGGACGTCCCACTCATCCAGAGCCTGCATCGCCTGTTCCACCCATTCTTCGAAGGTTTCTTCTCCCGCCGGAGTTGGTACGTTTCCTGTAAAATTTCTCAACCGTCGATAACCAAAGTTAGTGTGCGGAGAGCTTGTTCTCTGACATTTAGCCAGCAAATCTCCAATAGCCACTATAAATTCAGGCCCGATCATCGCCAATGGACTGGGCGCGGGAACACTCGCGGATTCGCCACGTGGCGCACTTGGCTGAATCAGTTGGACTTCCACCTCATCGGTCAGCTTCACGCTCGAGCCCTGAAAACACACTGGAACACCCTTTCTCCACTCAAAAAGAACATACGTGTGAGAAGTATCTGGGTTCTCTTTAATGTCCAGGATTAACCCCCGATGATCTGGTGTCAGCGAGGCCACGGCCTGGCGAATCTGATCTTCGGCCCAAGTGTCTGCGGGAATATCCATGACTATACACAATTCTAACTGACTACTGTGCTCCTCACACCATTTGGCAGCAGGTGTCTGGATCCATATTTAACCCTTTAAATGCGTTTTTTCCAGAGACTGGATCCCGGAAACAAGCCCCCACGTGTAGCGCTCACTCCTGGAGGAGCCGCTGAATTTGAACCTCGGGTCAGTCTCCCCGCACTAGGGAATAAATATACACCAGCACCGTTGTGGATTTTGTAAATTATATAGTTTACTGAATAAACGGACATATAATGAGTAACACGTTATATGTACATATTTTTACAGTACTTCGTAATACGAGAAACACGCAGTGGAAAAGGAAAAATACAGCACTTCGTAATGTGAGAAACGCGCAGCGGAAAAGGAAAAAAGTATTTTTAACCCCTTAGTGGTTGGAGTGTGTGTCTCGTACAGGTTATGTCCCAAGGAATGTATGTGTATGCGTGTATTGGTACCTGGGTACAATATTCAACTGGCCAGTGAATTATTTAGGAGGTATCTTCGACTAGTCACGTTGGGGCCCTGTAGGTTTTGGAACAAACTGTAGTGTGCTTTAGTATTTCACCGTGGCCTGGAACACCTCTCACCCATCCGCCAGATACTCGGTGCTCCGCTCGACCCAGGACGTCTCTCCGCTCGATTTTGACTGGGGTTCTCTGTGTCACCGGATCCGCTGTCTTGCACCTCTGTATCGGCCACAAGATGTCCAGCTCACCGCCTGCACTCCCTGTTAAATCGTCTGTGGTTCTCCTCACTCGGGGTCCTTCAGCTTACTCTGTCTCAGCGTGGGTTACTGGATCTTCGTTAAATAGGAAGGAAAAAACCCGATCTCTAGCTCCGCTAGGCCGCACCTGTGCTCTGGCCTGGTCGAGATCACTTTGTGCTGCACTGCGTCTTGCTCCTCTCACTCCTCGGCACGCTCTGCCAGCTCTTTCCACGAGGCTGCCAATATCAGTGTCTCTCTCCCACCCACTTCCTGTTCCCGCCCGCAAAGTATCCTGGAAAATGTAGTCCCAATGTTCAGTGTCTTACAACCCGCTTGTCTCCCTCCGGTGGGCAAAAACAAGTACTACAACGACAGGGAATTTAAAACCAGCGCTACACTAGTTTACACCATAGCAGGGACTGGACATGTGACCCGAGCTTCCTGCATGTGTTTTCTGTCTTTTTATCTGCCAGTCTGATCTTCTGTATCTGTCCCTATCTGTTTATAATTCTGAATGTCCTTCTGTTAATCTATATGTCTATCTCTTTACCTGGCTGTCTTTTTGTCTGTTATCTCTTTCTGGTTCTATCTGTTCATCTGCCTACCTGTGTATATGCCTGTCTGTCTTTCTGTTTAGCTGTTTCTCTGTTTGTCTGTCTCTCTGCTTATCTATCTGCCTGTCTGTTTATTCGTCTCTCTTTTTATCTATCTGCCTGTCTGTTTATCTGTTTGTATGTCTGTTTATCTGTCTGTATGGGAAATGTGTATACGAATATACACTATACAGTGTGGGCGCTTGCTAATTTAAATGAGTTAATTAAAGTGCTAAGTGAATTGCTAGTAAATAGTCAAATGCAGCCAAAAGTATGGTAAAAACACATAAAAAACAACCAAAATATGTGTCAAGACTAAGATAAAGGGATAAAAGGACCATACGGCGCATAAAACAGTGCATAAAAACAGTGAACAGCTGATTAATAGACAACTGGTTAATATTGGATAAATATGAGTAAAATATATGGATATGGATGTCCTTAAAATGTCAAATATAAAGTCGTTCAAAGTGCATAGGGAAAGGGCAAAAGGTGCAAAAAAATGTGTATAAAAATATAAAGTCAATAAAGTCAATTTGTGCAAATGGGTGCTCAAAAAGTGCAGCAGTTCGGTACTCAAGGAAGTGTTGTTGATTGAAGACAAGTGTATCAATCTTCTCTGTGATATGGGTATCAGATCTTCTTTTGAAGATGTCCCTCAGAGAGAAGTAAAACATAAAAGGCGATAATAGTGCAGATGGTCGTACTGGAGTGGAGCAATTTAGTAAAGCCAATGTATGTACCACTCACATTTGTAGGAGCCTAAGGGAAATCCAGGCTCAAGGAAAATAGCTTGCGGCCAAATATAGAGTGGCACGTCCCTCCTTTCGTCTGTGATAGTTACTGCTGGCACAGTGACAAGACACACATCACCTAAATTCCCAGATATTTGGTAGAAATGAGACCCCCCCAGTAGCGTGGCAGAACGGCAGTAAGAACACGTCTGTGATAGTTACTGCTGGCACAGTGACAAGACACACATCACCTAAATTCCCAGATATTTGGTAGAAATGAGACCCCCCCAGTAGCGTGGCAGAACGGCAGTAAGAACACAGAATAATCTATTCTGTGTTCTTACTGCCGTTCTGCCACGCTACTGGGGGGGTCTCATTTCTACCAAATATCTGGGAATTTAGGTGATGTGTGTCTTGTCACTGTGCCAGCAGTAACTATCACAGACGAAAGGAGGGACGTGCCACTCTATATTTGGCCGCAAGCTATTTTCCTTGAGCCTGGATTTCCCTTAGGCTCCTACAAATGTGAGTGGTACATACATTGGCTTTACTAAATTGCTCCACTCCAGTACGACCATCTGCACTATTATCGCCTTTTATGTTTTACTTCTCTCTGAGGGACATCTTCAAAGAGAAGATCTGATACCCATATCACAGAGAAGATTGATACACTTGTCTTCAATCAACAACACTTCCTTGAGTACCGAACTGCTGCACTTTTTGAGCACCCATTTGCACAAATTGACTTTATTGACTTTATATTTTTATACACATTTTTTTGCACCTTTTGCCCTTTCCCTATGCACTTTGAACGACTTTATATTTGACATTTTAAGGACATCCATATCCATATATTTTACTCATATTTATCCAATATTAACCAGTTGTCTATTAATCAGCTGTTCACTGTTTTTATGCACTGTTTTATGCGCCGTATGGTCCTTTTATCCCTTTATCTGTCTGTATGTCTGTTTATTTGTCTGTCTGCCTATCTATCTGCCTGTCGGTTTATCTGTTTGTCTGTCTGTTTATCTGTCTGTCTGTCCGTTTATCTTACTTGCCTGTCTGTTTTCTGTCTGTCTGTTTATTTATCTGCCTGTCTGTTTATCCGTATCTCTGTTTATCTATTTGCCTGTCTATTTGTCTGTCTCTCTGTTTATCTATCTGCCTGTCTGTTTATCTGTTCGTATGTCTGTTTATCTGTCTGTCTATCTGCCTGTCTGTTTTCTGTTTGTATGTCTGTTTATCTGTTTGTCTGTTTGTGTGTCTGTTCATCTCTGTCTGTTTACCTCTGTCGCTTGGTTATCTACGCGCCAGTCTGTTTTACTGTATATATTTATTTCTTCAGATATTTTCTATCTCACAAACACCCCCCTTGTTTCTCACTGTAATTGTAAAGGGTCATCCAGACGTGGACCCCTTGCTTGATGTGCCTAGAGGGGTGTCAGCTATACCCTCCTGACGAGGCCCAAGAAGGCCGAAACGATCGTCGGGGTTGCTGCACCTCTCGTGCAGGGATGACGTCCTTGGCAATCAGCACTGGCCACCCTTTCTGGGTGAGAGCAGGCTGATTTGCATATGGAAAATTCATCCCTGTAATGGCACAAGCAAGCTAAAAACCTTGTTTGTGAGACCTGAGCGGGCACCCACCGTAGAGCAGGCCATTGTGCTGTTGCTCGTTCTCAGGACCCTCACAAACACCCCCCTTGTTTCTCACTGTAATTGTAAAGGGTCATCCAGACGTGGACCCCTTGCTTGATGTGCCTAGAGGGGTGTCAGCTATACCCTCCTGACGAGGCCCAAAGAAGGTCGAAATGATCGTTGGGGGTTGATGCACCTCTCGTGCAGGGATGACGTCCTTGGCAATCAGCACTGGCCACCCTTTCTGGGTGAGAGCAGGCTGATTTGCATATGGAAAATTCACCCCTGTAATGGCACAATCAAGCTAAAACCTTGTTTGTGAGACCTGAGCGGGCACCCACCGTAGAGCAGGCCATTGTGCTGTTGCTCGTTCTCAGGACCCTCACAAACACCCCCCTTGTTTCTCACTATTTTCTATCTATGTCTGTCTTTGTTTGTCCTTCCATCCTTTATATCTCTTTTCTATTTCTATTATCTTTTCCAATATATATATTTGTGTGTGTCTGTCTTTTGTTTTTGTATCTATTTTTGTACCTATATTCATATGTTCTGTCTATCGTTGCTGTATGACCCTCTGTATTGTCCGTCTAGCTATTTTTCTACATTTACCTGTATATATCTATTTTTATCACTCCTTACATCTGTCTGTTTATGTTATCCCATTCTTCTGTTTGTATCTAATTTCTCTATCTCTGTTTCTCCTTATCCCTTTCCTCTCTCTTTTTCCCTTTCTGCCTCTTCCACTCTTACTCTTTCTTTCTCACTCCCTCTTTCACTCTTTTGTTTTCACAGCAGTAGGTGATGTGTGAGAGGCTGAACCCGATGGACGCAAGTCTTTTTTCAGCCTATGTAACTATGTAGCTATGTAACTCTCTACTGTTCTTTCTAACTCTCTCCTCTCTTTCTGTGGATCTCTCTCTTTCTCCCTCACTTTCTCTCTATCGATCTCTCTCTTAGGGATGAGCTGTTTGGTTCGATCAGTTCGGAGTTCGATTCGAACTTTGGTCGTTCGCAAGTTTGCGAACTTCAAACTTTTTGGCATGTGCGGTTCGAGTTCGAACAAAAAAAATTGATAAAAGTATAAGAAATGCTTAAAAAATACTAAAAAGTCCAGAAATAAAGAGACTCTTTACTGCAAAATATTATAAGCAACGGTTTATTAGATATTGAATTAAAAACTAATGTCTAGGTGCAAAGATTCTCACCTCTAAATGACCTGTGCTCTAAAACGGCGTAAACAACAGGTGTTTAATTAGTGTTTGGAAATAACATGTGCTTCTAATTAGTCCGGTCTCATGAATTTGATACATAGTATGCATACTGGAGGTGCCAGGTGTCGTGTGTGGATCTGTGATGGCAATGTTTCCTTACATCCTACAAATCCGCCATTTCACGGGCAAGTTATGGGGACCTCCTAGGCACGATATTTGAAGGAATTTTTCGTTTTTATTTTTAACCCTTACTTTATGGAAAACTCACTGTTCCTTTAACCAATTCACTGCTGAGGCATTTCACCGCTGTGTGCTGATTTTTACCGCTTTCGCTCATCATGTTTAAACACGATTTGAAACCACATTTTATTATACGACCCAGACATATTATATATTGTTCTTTCCGGCAGACTCGGCAGATTCATAATATATCATTTTTATATGTTTAAGTCATTGTCTGCATGTATATTATAACAAAAAATGCAATAAAATTTGAATTTTTAATCATCTGCAGCGTGTAAAGTGGTTTTTTTTCACCTTTTATTACATGAACATTTGCGGGGTTTTTTACTATGGGGTGCGCTAGTAAAAAAATTAGAAATGGGGACTTATTAAATTTAAACTGACCACAGTTTAGGTGCAAGACAGGTTCAAAACTATGCCAATCACGGCTCAGAGTCCAGATTGGGAAAATTTTGCCCAATCATGGGTTCGCAGAGCTAAGTCCCGCAGCAAACTATATAAGGTTTCACACAGCGCTTCAGCATGCGTTTGATAGGAAATTTGAGAGGAGATTGTTGTTGTGTTAGTGAGCGTTCTCACTTCCAGTCTGCCACCAGCTACTGGGGGGGTCTAATTTCTGCAAAATATCTGGGAATTGAGGTGATCTGTGTCTTGTCACTGCCACGCAGTTTTTTGGGTATCAGTAATTTCTACAAAATATTTGGGAATTGAGGTGATCTGTGTCTTGTCACAGCCAGTGCCATGCAGTATTTTGGGGTCAGTAATTTCTACAAAATATCTGGGAATTGAGGTGATCTGTGTCTTGTCACTGCCACACAGTATTTTGGGGGTCAGTAATTCCTACAAAATATTTGGGAATTGAGGTGATCTGTGTCTTGTCACTGCCACGCAGTATTTTTGGGGTCAGTAATTTCCACAAAATATCCGGGAATTGAGTGATCTGTGTCTTGTCACTGCCACACAGTATTTTGGGGGTCAGTAATTTCTACAAAATATTTGGGAATTGAGGTGATCTGTGTCTTGTCACTGCCACACAGTATTTTGGGGGTCAGTAATTTCTACAAAATATTTGTGAATTGAGGTGATTTGTGTCTTGTCACTGCCACACAGTATTTTGGGGGTCAGTAATTTCTACAAAATATTTGGGAATTGAGGTAATCTTTGTCTTGTCACTGCCACCAGCAACTATTTTGGGGGTCAGTAATTTCTACAAAATATTTGGGAATTGAGGAGATCTGAGTGTTCTCACTCACTTCCACCAAATATTTGGGGTCAGTAATTTCTCCAAAATATCTGGGAATTTAGGTAATCAGTGTCTTGTCACTGCCACCCATCAGAGGGTCTCACTGATTTATAGGAGGTTTCTGAGATTTATAATCTGTGTCTTCTCTCTGCCAGCTATCAGGGGGCCCCTTATACTTCTAGCAGATTTCTGCGAATTGTAATCTGTATCTTGTCACTGTTGCCAGCTATCAGGGGGTCCTATCAGGGGGTCTCACTGACTTTAAGCAAAAAAGCAGAATTTTTTAATCTTTATACAAGAGTTGAATCAGAGATCTGTATATATTTAATCTATTTATCACTCACCATGTCAGAAAGACCAAAAAGGACAGGCATACGCTCCCAGACACAGATAAGAGGGCAAGCAGCCTCTGTGTCGGGAGGCTGTGCCTCTGGTCGCGGTGGACGTGGTGCATCCTCTGCAGGGGCACACTTGTCCTTTCTAACTGGTACTGGCCGTCTTAAGCAGCAGCAACATACAGAGGATTTGGTGGATTGGCAAACCAGGCCATCCTCATCCTCCGAGTCCTCTGCCAGCCAGGCTTCTAGTGCTTTACAGTCCATCTCAGCTGCCAAAGCATCTAATGCAGCCTCCATGTCCACGGCTACTCCTGCCATAGCCTCACTATCACACACGGCTGAATTGTTTGACTACAATGACAGTGACATGCTGCTTGAGGATGCGCAGCAAGTACAGTGCTCTGATTCAATCTCTGAGGTTGAGGAAGGGAGTATAATCAACCTAGAGGAAGGGGGAGCCAGTGATGACACACAAATAACTGGCTCTCATGTTGCCCCAGCAGCTGCAGCATACTGCCAAGTTGGCTCCAGTGATGAGGAGATAGGGGGTGAAGATGACATTGATGATGAGGTCACTGACTCCACCTGGGTGCCTGATCGAACAGAGGAGTCAAGTGAGGAGGAGGAGGCACAACAAACACGAGGCACAACATCCTCTATGACCAACCAAAGCACTAGCCAGTCCAAGGCATCAGATGTCAGAGCTGCTCAGATTCAGAGCGCTGTTGTCTCAAAGCACACATCCAGGAACTCTGCTGTCTGGGAGTTCTTTAAGAAATGTGCAGCAGACCCCACCGTTGCTATTTGTATTCTATGTCAGATGAGGCACAAGCGTGGAAAGACACCGGACACTTGGGTACCACATCCTTGAGGCGACATATTACCACCTGCCACACATCCCGTGGCGCAAAACTTTGCATAGGTCCTCCTTCTCCTCATCTGTCTCTACCCCCACTGTATGTCCTGCCATGTCATTGCCTGCTACAACCTCCACTGACAGGGATGATGCTACAGTAATGGATGTACCAGGTCCTTCCTCACAATGTGACAGCATCCCATCAGCTGAAGATTTACGCAGTCAGATTACTTTACCCAAGCTGCTGCATCGTAAGAAAAAATATAGTCCCAACCATCCCCAAGCACAGCGTCTAAATGCCAGCTTAGCAAAATTACTTGCATTGCAGCTGCTGCCTTTCCAGCTGGTGGACTCTGCTCCCTTCCGTGAATTTGCTGAATTTGCTGTACCACAGTGGCATGTTCCAAAACGCCTTTATTTTTCACGGAAGGACATTCCAACACTATACCAGTATGTGGAAGACAATGTTACCGAGTCATTGGGAAATGCAGTCAGCAGCAAGGTTCATGTGAGTTTAGAAACGTGGTCCAGCAAGCAAGGACAGGGTCGTTACATTTCCTTCACGGCACACTGGGTAACTCTGATTGCAGCTGGGAGGGATGCAAGGTGGGGCTCCAAGATGGGGCTCTGTGCTGGAGCTTGTTCATCCATCACGCCTCCAGAAAGCTGCTTGTATGAGGTCTGTCTGCTCCACCACCACCTCTCCCTCTTCTTCCTCCTCCTCCTTCTGTGTCTCTGGCGAAGTGGCAGTTAAACCGACGCCTGACAGGGGCTATGCAATGGCTCAAGCAAAAAGATACCATACTGTGCTTGAGCTGGTTTGTTAAGGGGACAGTCAGGAGCCACACTGGGCCAGAAATTCTGTCAGCTCTGCAGGGGCAGGTGCAGAGATGGTTATCACTATGCCAGCTTCAGCTGGGAATGGTCGTCTGTGATAATGGCAGCAACCTTCTCTCCGCCCTACGCAAGGGTAAATTGACGCATGTACCAAGCCTAGCACACGTCCTAAATCTAGTGGTACAGCGTTTCCTAACCAGGTACCCAGGGCTGGCAGAGCTTCTCTGCCAGGCCAGAAAAGTCTGCTGCCACTTCAGATGGTCATTCCCAGCAAGTGTTCGCCTGGCAGAAATTCAAAGAGAAATCCACCTTCCCACAAACCATCTGATCTGTGACATGCCCACCAGATGAAACTCGACATTAGCAATGCTGCAGCATCTGCACAAGCAGCAGAGGGCCATCAACGAGTACCTGTGTGAGTATGGCACAAGGACAGGTTCAGGTCAACTTGTTTCCCCCCCCCACCGCAGTGGCTGATGATCAAGGATGTATGCACTGTACTGTCACCCCCAGGGCACTACCCGGACCCCCATACACCTTTTATGGCAAATATATAGCATATGCCCTCTTGGAGGGCACTCTAATAATTGAATTTTGAGTCCCATTGACTTGTATTGAGTTCGAGTTTGAATTCGAACATTTGAAAAGTTTGATGTGTCCCACACGTCGTCGGCAGTGAAGGGGTTAAAAACGTCTTTTTAAAAACTTTTTGTCCTTGTTTCCTGTCCCCCAGGGCACTACCCGGACCCGGACATTGTTTTTAAATGTTTCTATACATCCTACAAATCCACCACTTCACGGGCAGGATATGGGGCCCTCCTAGGCATGATATTTGAAAGAATTTTTTGTTTTTGTTTTTAACCCTTATTTCATGGAAAACTCACTGTCCCTTTAAAAAGTATTTTTTTTTACTTTTTGTCTTTGTTTCCTGTCCCCCAGGGCACTTCCCAGACCCCCATACACATTTTATGGCAAATATCTAGCATATATGCCCTCTTGGAGGGCACTCTAAAAATCAAACTTTGAGTCCCATTAACTTGCATTGAGTTTGTGTTCATGTTCGAGTTCGAATTCGAACTTTTGAAAAGTTGAGTTCGAATGCGAACCGATATTGGGGGTGTTCGGCTCATCCATACTCTCTCTCCCTCACTTTCTCTCTATCAATCTCTCTCTTTCTCCCTCACTTTCTCTCTATCGATCGCTCTCTCCCTCACTTTCTCTCTTTCAATCTCTCTCTTTCTCCCTCACTTTCTCTCTGTCGATCTCTCTCTTTCTCCCTCACTTTCTCTCTGTCGATCTCTCTCTTTCTCCCTCGCTTTCTCTCTATCAATCTCTCTCTTTCTCCCTCTCTTTCTCTCTATCGATCTCTCTCTTTTGCCCTCAATTTCTCTCTATCAATCTCTCTCTCTCCCTCACTTTCTCTCTATCAATCTCTCTCTTTCTCCCTCACTTTCTCTCTATCGATCTCTCTCTATCTCTCTCAATTTCTCTCTTTTGATCTCTCTCCCTCACTTTCTCTCTATCAATCTCTCTCTTTCTCCCTCTCTTTATAATATCAATCTCTCTCTTTCTCCCTACTCTCTCTATCTCTTCTCCCTCAATTTCTCTCTATCGATCTCTCTCCCTCACTTTCTCTCTATCAATCTCTCTCTTTCCCTCTTCTCTCTATCACTTCTCTTTCTTCCTCACTTTCACTCTATCAATCTCTCTCTCTCCCTCACTTTCTCTCTTTCGATCTCTCTCTCTCCCTCACTTTCTCTCTATCATTCTCTCTCTTTCTCCCTCACTTTCTCTCTATCAATCACTCTCTCTCCCTCACTTTCTCTCTTTCGATCTCTCTCTCTCCCTCACTTTCTCTCTATCAATCTCTCTCTCTCCCTCACTTTCTCTCTATCGATCTCTCTCTCACTCACTTTCTCTCTATCAATCTCTCTCTTTCTCCCTCACTTTCTCTCTATCGATCTCTCTCTTTCTCCCTCACTTTCTCTTTATCAATCTCTCTCTCCCTCACTTTCTCTCTATCGATCTCTCTCTCCCTCACTTTCTCTCTATCAATCTCTCTCTTTCTCCCTCACTTTCTCTCTATCGATCTCTCTCTTTCTCCCTCACTTTCTCTCTATCGATCTCTCTCTATCTCCCTCACTTTCTCTCTATCGATCTCTCTCTTTCTCCCTCACTTTCTCTCTATCGATCTCTCTCTTTCTCCCTCACTTTCTCTCTATCGATCTCTCTTTCTCCCTCACTTTCTCTTTATCGATCTCTCTCTTTCTCCCTCTCTTTCTCTATATCGATCTCTCTCTTTCTCCCTCAATTTCTCTCTATCGATCTCTCTCCCTCACTTTCTCTCTATCAATCTCTCTCTTTCTCCCTCACTTTCTCTCTATCGATCTCTCTTTTCTCACTCAATTTCTCTCTATCGATCTCTCTCCCTCACTTTCTCTCTATCAATCTCTCTCTTTCTCCCTCTCTTTCTCTCTATCGATTTCTCTTTCTCCCTCACTTTCTCTCTATCGATCTCTCTCTTTCTCCCTCAATTTCTCTCTATCGATCTCTCTCCCTCACTTTCTCTCTATCAAAATCTCTCTTTCTCCCACTCTTTCTCTCTATCGATCTCTCTCTTTCTCCCTCACTTTCTCTCTATCGATCTCTCTTTCTCCCTCACTTTCTCTCTATCGATCTCTCTCTTTTGCCCTCAATTTCTCTCTATCAATCTCTCTCTCTCCCTCACTTTCTCTCTATCAATCTCTCTCTTTCTCCCTCACTTTCTCTTTATCGATCTCTCTCTTTCTCCCTCAATTTCTCTCTATCGATCTCTCTCCCTCACTTTCTCTCTATCAATCTCTCTCTTTCTCCCTCTCTTTCTCTCTATCGATCTCTCTTTCTCCCTCACTTTCTCTCTATCGATCTCTCTCTTTCACCCTCACTTTCTCTCTATCGATCTCTCTCTCTCCCTCACTTTCTCTCTATCGATCTCTCTCCCTCACTTTCTCTCTATCGTTCTCTCTTTCTCCCTCACTTTCTCTCTATCGATCTCTCTCTCTCCTCACTTTCTCTCTATCGTTCTCTCTCTTTCTCCCTCACTTTCTCTCTATCAATCTCTCTCTCTCCCTCACTTTCTCTCTTTCGATCTCTCTCACTCCCTCACTTTCTCTCTATCGTTCTCTCTTTCTCCCTCACTTTCTCTCTGTTGATCTCTCTATTTCTCCCTCACTTTCTCTCTATCAATCTCTCTCTCTCCCTCACTTTCTCTCTATCGATCTCTCTCTCCCTCACTTTCTCTCTATCAATCTCTCTCTTTCTCCCTCACTTTCTCTCTATCGATCTCTCTCTTTCTCCCTCACTTTCTCTCTATCGATCTCTCTCTTTCTCCCTCACTTTCTCTCTATCGATCTCTCTCCCTCACTTTCTCTCTATCGATCGCTCTCTCCCTCACTTTCTCTCTTTCAATCTCTCTCTTTCTCCCTCACTTTCTCTCTATCGATCTGTCTCTTTCTCCCTCACTTTCTCTCTATCAATCTCTTTCTTTCTCCCTCTCTTTCTCTCTATCGATCTCTCTTTCTCCCTCACTTTCTCTCTTTTGATCTCTCTCTTTTGCCCTCAATTTCTCTCTATCGATCTCTCTCTCTCCCTCACTTTCTCTCTATCAATCTCTCTCTTTCTCCCTCACTTTCTCTCTATCGATCTCTCTCTTTCTCCCTCAATTTCTCTCTATCGATCTCTCTCCCTCACTTTCTCTCTATCGTTCTCTCTCTTTCTCTCTCACTTTCTCTCTTTCAATCTCTCTCTCTCCCTCACTTTCTCTATTTCGATCTCTCTCTTTCTCCCTCACTTTCTCTCTATTGATCTCTCTTTCTCCCTCACTTTCTCTATATCGATCTCTCTCTTTCTCTCTCACTTTCTCTCTATCGATCTCTCTTTCTCCCTCACTTTCTCTCTATCGATCTCTCTCTTTTGCCCTTAATTTCTCTCTATCGATCTCTCTCTCTCCCTCACTTTCTCTCTATCAATCTCTCTCTTTCTCCCTTACTTTCTCTCTATCGATCTCTCTCTTTCTCCCTCACTTTCTCTCTATCAATCTCTCTCTTTCTCCCTCACTTTCTCTCTATCGATCTCTCTCTTTCTCCCTCAATTTCTCTCTATCGATCTCTCTCCCTCACTTTCTCTCTATCAATCTCTCTCTTTCTCCCACTCTTTCTCTCTATCGATCTCTCTATCGATCTCTCTCTTTCACTCTCAATTTCTCTCTATCGATCTCTCTCTCTCCCTCACTTTCTCTCTATCGATCTCTCTCCCTCACTTTCTCTCTAACGTTCTCTCTTTCTCCCTCACTTTCTCGCTATCATTCTCTCTCTTTCTCCCTCACTTTCTCTCTATCAATCCCTCTCTCTCCCTCACTTTCTCTCTTTCGATCTCTCTCTCTCCCTCACTTTCTCTCTATCGTTCTCTCTCTTTCTCCCTCACTTTCTCTCTATCAATCTCTCTCTCTCCCTGACTTTCTCTCTATCGATCTCTCTCTCCCTCACTTTCTCTCTATCAATCTCTCTCTTTCTCCCTCACTTTCTCTCTATCGATCTCTCTCTTTCTCCCTCACTGTCTCTCTATCGATCTCTCTCTTTCTCCCTCACTGTCTCTCTATCGATCTCTCTCTTTCTCCCTCACTTTCTCTCTATTGATCTCTCTCTTTCACCCTCAATTTCTCTCTATCGATCTCTCTCTCTCCCTCACTTTCTCTCTATCGTTCTCTCTTTCTCCCTCACTTTCTCTCTCGATCTCTCTCTCTCCCTCACTTTCTCTCTATCATTCTCTCTCTCTCCCTCACTTTCTCTCTATCGATCTCTCTCTTTCTCTCTCACTTTCTCTCTATCGTTCTCTCTCTTTCTCCCTCACTTTCTCTCTATCAATCTCTCTCTCTCTCTCACTTTCTCTCTTTCGATCTCTCTCTCTCCCTCACTTTCTCTCTATCGTTCTCTCTCTTTCTCCCTCACTTTCTCTCTGTTGATCGCTCTCTTTCTCCCTCACTTTCTCTCTATCAACCTCTCTCTCTCCCTCACTTTCTCTCTATCGATCTCTCTCTCCCTCATTTTCTCTCTATCAATCTCTCTCTTTCTCCCTCACTTTCTCTCTATCAATCTCTCTCTTTCTCCCTCACTGTCTCTCTATCGATCTCTCTCTTTCTCCCTCACTTTCTCTCTATCGATCTCTCTCTTTCTCCCTCAATTTCTCTCTATCGATCTCTCTCTCTCCCTCACTTTCTCTCTATCAATCTCTCTCTTTCTCTCTCACTTTCTCTCTATCGATCTCTCTCTTTCTTCCTCACTTTCTCTCTATCGATTTCTCTCTTTCTAACTCTCTCCTCTCTTTCTATTTATCTCTCTCTTTCTCCCTCACTTTCTCTCTATCGATCTCTCTCTTTTGCCCTCAATTTCTCTCTATCGATCTCTCTCTCTCCCTCACTTTCTCTCTATCAATCTCTCTCTCCCTCACTTTCTCCCTATCGATCTCTATCTTTCTCCCTCACTTTCTCTATATCAATCCCTCTCTTTCTCCCTCACTTTCTCTCTGTTGATCTCTCTCTTTCTATTGATCTCTCTCTTTCTCCCTCACTTTCTCTCTATCGTTCTCTCTCCCTCACTTTCACTCTATTGATCTCTCTCTCTCCTTTACTTTCTCTCTATCGATCTCTCTCTTTCTCCCTCACTTTCGCTCTATCGATCTCTCTCTTTCTCCCTCACTTTCTCTCTATCGATCTCTCTCTTTCTCCCTCACTTTCTCTCTATCGATCTCTCTCTTTCTCCCTAACTTTCTCTCTATCGATCTCTCGCTCTTCCTCACTTTCTCTCTATCATTCTCTCTTTCTCCCTCACTTTCTCTCTATTGATCTCTCTCTCCCTCACTTTCTCTCTATTGATCTCTCTCTCTCCCTCACTTTCTCTCTATCGATCTCGCTCTCACTTTCTCTCTATCGATCTCTCTCTTTCTCCCTCACTTTCTCTCTATCGTTCTCTCTCTCTCTCTCCCTCACTTTTGCTCTATCGATCTCTCTCTCTCCCTCACTTTCTCTCTCTCGTTCTCTCTCCCTCACTTTCGCTCTATCGATCTCTCTCTCTCCCTCGCTTTCTCTCTATCGATCTCTCTCTTTCTCCCTCACTTTCGCTCTATCGATCTCTCTCTTTCTCCCTCACTTTCTCTCTATCGATCTCTCTCTTTCTCCCTCACTTTCTCTCTATCGATCTCTCTCTCTTTTTCCCTCACTTTCTCTCTATAGATCTCTTTCTTTCTCCCTCACTTTCTCTCTATCGATCTCTCTCTTTCTCCCTTACTTTTTCTCTATTGTTCTCTCTCTTTCTCCCTCACTTTCTCTCTATCAATCTCTCTCTCCCTCACTTTTGTTCTATCGATCTCTCTCGTTCTCCCTCACTTTCTCTCTATCGATCTCTCTCTTTCTCCCTCACTTTCTCTCTATAGATCTCTCTCTTTCTCCCTTACTTTCTCTCTGTTGTTCTCTCTCTTTCTCCCTCACTTTTTCTCTTTCACTCCCTTTTCCCTCCTTTGTTTATCCCCCTCTTTCTTCTTTCTTTCTTATTCTCTTCCTTATTTCTCTCTCCCTTCTCTTTTTCACTATCACACTCTTTCTTTCTCTTGCTCTCACTTCTTTTTTAATTATTACTCCCCCCACACTGCGCCTCAAGGGGGCAGGCTTGTACCAAGGAACCCTTTACCCAATAAGGTAAAATATAAGGGGAGGGGGCAGAGATAAAGGAATATGTATAAAATGGGGAGGAATCCCTCCACCTCCTACATACTGACACCACACACATCCACTACAGCATAACGTCACCTCCCATAACTCACAAACACTACACTATCAGGGTAATTCAAGGAGCGTGAAAAGCAGGAGAATGACTCGAGAATGAAACATTCTAGGTCAAAATAGCCAAACCAGAAAAATTCTCCCTTTCATCTCACTTTCCAAATCTCTATTTTGACCTAGAATTTTTCATTCTCCAGTCATTCTCCTGCTTTTCACGCTCTCTGAATAACCCTGACTATCTCATGACTGCCATCACACTCATCCATAAAAACTATCAATTCTTACACACTATATTTTAATTCACTCGTCTGATTGTATGAAACGTTCACACAAAGTGAGACTTCACATAAATACACTCCCAGATTCACACGTCAAACCTGCATTAAAAAAATATAGTAAAGGGGCAATTCATAGTAAGTGAGCCCCTGTGTCTCACTGACCCCCTGGGTCCTAACTTTGCCATCCCTGCCCTGTATCATGACCACAGGGACTGACCACAGCGATGTAGAGATCCTGATTTGTGATAGTGCTCGAACATGTACCTGCTATTGTTTTGAATCACAAAAATACTATTAGACCTATCTCCAGATATAATGTCACCGCTACCTGCAATTCAGCTTTAACTCATCAGGAAGGATAACAATCCCAAAATCCCTCCCACCCTGTGGATAAGGGATGCCATAGGGCAGTGATGGTGAACCTTGGCACCCCAGATGTTTCTGAATTACATGTCCCCAATACTCAGTCAGTCTTATATGTAACTGAGGTGCCAAGGATCTAGTTGTAACGTATTTCCGCATTCTGTCATTGCCCCAAAATTCTTACCCCATCATCTCTCTGGCCCTAATTAACTGTCTTTATGCTTCTGGGCAGTTTCACTCACTTTGGCCGTTTTCCAGATGATATATTTCTCATAAAGGAGTAGCGGCTCATCCATATGGCTTGAGGTGTCCGACTGACCCACATAGTTTTTAATAACCATTAAGCTAGGCTCTGTTACTGAATCTACTACCCAGTTCATTAAACGATATCGTGCAGGCATTTCTCCTCTCTCGTTGAAGCACAGCTCCTTTCCAGCTTCTATGGGAACGCACATTCCTCGTAGATAGTCATGAAGCTTTCAAAGGCAAAATGAATAAACAGTAATGAAGAGTTTAGATATGCTGGAGAAAAGGCGATAAAGTTATTACATGTATGATAAAGATAGCATGTGACATGTAAACTGGACATGCTCTTGCATTTATAGCAAACACTGAGGTAACCAAGTAAAGTAATGAAATGCCTTGGTAAGATCCCCTTAGCTTGTATTGTGTCATGTCAGTAAACCCACTAGTACATATTGTGGGTGCATTGCATTCCAGTGAATCAGACCTGCCCACTTCCTTCCCTCCCCAATGCCCATTAAGGCTAGGGTCAGACTAACGCATTTTTCACGTTGTCCGTGAAAAAGTGCGTTCGAACGAATGGACGTATTTTTTCACGGAATACGCAATAGCGGTCATACGATGCGCAGTTGATTTTGTACGGATCATCAATAAAACACTTTTTGGGTCTGGACGTTATGTTGGCCGGACATTAGCAGCGTCTGACATCTCCTAATCACGCACACACGCTGCTAGCGGACGCAGCGCACTCTGTACGTCAGTACTAGTGGTTTCACGTTCTCGAAAAAATGCGTTTGTTTGCCGCTTGCGTTGCGCGGCCGCACTTTTGTGCGACCGTACTTCGTATATTGGCCGTCATTGCCCGGCTTCTGCTGCTAGCACGGCCGTGATTAAGTGCGGCTGCACGCGCGTTCGCACTGCCTCAGTCTGACCCTAGCCTTAACCCATGGCTAGCAGCAGCAAAGGGATTAAATCAGAGCAGTCGGGGTGTTTGACCATCTATATACTGTATATATAAAAAGTTCTGTCCATAGTCGCAGGCGGACGCAATGCGCATGCGCGACAGAGGGAACAGAACTAACAGAGGGGAGAGAGAGCATGCAGTGGCAGCAGTGCTTTCCTCCTCCAACAAACCCCTCCCTCCCTTACTAGGAATCAGCGAATGGCTTTGGTAGGTGGTTTCCATAGCGATGACGTTGTGTGGGAGGAGGTGGCTGCGCATGTGTCGTGAGACTTTCGGCAAGATGGTGGCATGACCGGTGAGGAGGCAGAGTCGGAAGGAAGTATGATCCACCTCAGTCCCCGCCGTGCACCAGCAGGAGATCCAGCCAAGCCCCCACCACCTGACCTCGGAACCCAGGGACAAGGTCAGTGGTTTGATTCAACACCTGACAGTGCAACATCAGCCAGAGCAGTCCCCGGGATCCAGCAGTAGCGGCAACAACACAAGAGGAAGCAGCTGGGGGTCAATGAGGGCAGGGCCAGTTTAACATAGGGGCTGATGGAGCAGGAGCTCCAGGCCCAAGTCCCCAAGAATAGGCCCAGAGAAAGGATAACTATTTCTGCATTGATGGGCATTTGGACACCTATATCTCCAACTCCATAGCAGCTACAGGGCCCTGTGAGCTATCGCTGGAAATTCCAGAGTATGACCTTTCCAATGATACCAAACATGACCAGGTATGTAACAATAGAAATAAAATAAATATTCTTCATTTTTCCTTTTTCTTTCTAACACAGCAATATTTTTCACTTTTCAATTATAAAGTGAACAGTGATGCTGCACTATCTCACCATCTCATTTTTAATGTCACCAACAAGTGTGAAGGTGATGGCATAAACTATTGTTACGAATTGTTACATAAAAAACCTAAACCGCCGCACTGCAGCGAAGAGCACTGGTGGAACTTTGGAACCCTGCGCCACTAGTCTTTACACCTCACAAGGCCAAGTGAGGGGCCAATTGAGGTGTCATTGGACAGGTCAGAGTCTGTTCTTTGCATTGACACCAAGTCTGACCATGTAAAATCTGAAAGAAAGAAAGAATAAAGAAAACTTTATTTATTTATTTTTAGTTCCTAAGCGATGGCATTGTCCATTTGTAGAATTGTCCATATAGAATGAGCAATACCACTGCCATTACTCCCCTTCTCATTTCCCACGCTGGGAGCAAGTTCAGTGTTTCATACATAGTCATATCTATACTATAAAAGAATAAGCCTTCAAGTGTCCGTCGCCAAAAGCGGTCTGCGCATGCGCGACGACATTTGAAAGTGGCCGATAAAACAAACAGGTAGCTGCGCGTGCCGGCCGCCTGCAAAAAAAAAAAAAAAAAAAAAAAAATCGGCACGAGCCGCGCGCAGCTACCCGTGTGTTTAAACGCCGCAAGCCCCGATCCTCCAGCGGTGACCGTCCTCCGGCTGTCGCGGCCTGCTCGGCGGGCATCCAGGCTCAGGCGAGCCCCCGGCTTGGTTTGGGCCTACAGGCCCAGCCGAGCCGGGGACTCGCCTAAGCCTAGAGCCGGCCGAGCAGCCAGCGACGGCCGGAGGACGGTCACCGCTGGAGCTCCGGCCGAAGTTCCCAAAACATACTCCCCTAAATCGCCCTGAGCTCCAGCGGTGACCTCCTCCGGCCGAGCAGGCTGCTAGGCCGGCCTCCAGGCTCAGGCGAGCCCCTGGCTTGGCTTGGGCCTACAGGCCCAGCCGAGCCGGGGACTCGCCTAAGCCTAGAGGCGGCCGAGCAGCCAGCGACAGCCGCCGAGACGTCACTGCTGGAGCTCAGGACCGAAGTTCCCAAAACATACTCCCCTAAATCGCCCTGAGCTCCAGCGGTGACCTCCTCCGGCCTCCAGGCTGCTAGGCCGGCCTCCAGGCTCAAGCGAGCCCCCGGCTTGGCTTGGGCCTACAGGCCCAGCCGAGCGGGGACTCGCCTAAGCCTGGAGGCCGGCCTAGCAGCCTGCGACAGCCAGAGGACAGCCCACCGGTGGAGCTCCGGGCCAATGTAAGAGGATGTTGCCTACACATACTCACCGACATCGGCCCTTAGCTCCTCCAGCGATGGCGGTCCCGCTTCCAGCGTCCTCTCTGTCTCCGTTGGTCGCTGGTATGACGTCACGAAAGCCTTTGACCCCGGTTCAAAATGCCGGGGTCAAAGGCTTTCGTTACATCATGCCGGCGACCAACGAAGAGAGAGAGGAAGCGGGACCGCCATCGCTGGAGGAGCTAAGGGCCGATGTCGGTGAGTATGTGTAGGCAACATCCCCCTACATTGGCCCGGAGCTCCAGCGGTGGCTGTCGCAGGCAGCTCGGCCGGCCTCCAGGCTTAGGCGAGCCCCAAAGCATCCTACGGAGGATGCCCAAAGCGTCCTACGGAGGTTTGCTGCGCGCGCATCCAACCTCCGTTGGACGCTTTGGGCGTGCTGCGGCAGGTGGCACGCGCGCATCCAACCGCAACAGCCTGTTACGGAGGTTGCCACGCGCCTGAGCCCAGCGCCTGAGCGCAGAGCCCAGCGCCTGAGCCCAGCGCCTGAGCCCAGAGCCCAGCGCCTGAGCCCAGAGCCCAGCGCCTGAGCCCAGAGCCCAGCGCCTGAGCCCAGAGCCCAGCGCCTGAGCCCAGAGCCCAGCGCCTTAGCGCAGAGCCCAGCGCCTTAGCGCAGAGCCCAGCGCCTGAGCGCAGAGCCCAGCGCCTGAGCGCAGAGCCTAGCGCCTGAGCCAAGTGCCTGAGCCCAGCGCCTAGCGCCTGAGCCAAGTGCCTGAGCCCAGCGCCTAGCGCCTGAGCCCAGCGCAGAGCCCAGCGCCTGAGCGCAGAGCCCAGCGCCTGAGCGCAGAGCCCAGCACCTGAGCCCAGCGCCTGAGCGCAGAGCCCAGTGCCTGAGCCCAGCGCCTGAGCGCAGATCCCAGCGCCTGAGCGCAGAGCCCAGCGCCTGAGCCCAGCGCCTGAGCGCAGAGCCCTGAGCCCAGCGCCTGAGCGCAGAGCCCTGAGCCCAGCGCCTGAGCGCAGAGCCCTGAGCCCAGCGCCTGAGCGCAGAGCCCAGCGCCTGAGCCCAGCGCCTGAGCGCAGAGCCCAGCGCCTGAGCCCAGCGCCTGAACGCAGAGCCCAGCGCCTGAGCCCAGCGCCTGAGCGCAGAGCCCAGCGCCTGAGCCCAGCGCCTGAGCGCAGAGCCCAGCGCCTGAGCACAGAGCCCAGCGCCTGAGCCCAGCGCCTGAGCCCAGCGCCTGAGCGCAGAGCCCAGCGCCTGAGCGGAGAGCCCAGCGCCTGAGCGCAGAGCCCAGCGCCTGAGCACAGAGCCCAGCGCCTGAGCGTAGAGCCCAGCGCCTGAGCGCAGAGCCCAGCGCCTGAGCCCAGAGCCCAGCGCCTGAGCCCAGTACCGAGTGCAGAGCACAGAGCAGAGCGCCAAGCAGAGCACAATAGATGGCACAGAGCAGAGCACAACCCATTAAAGGCACAGAGCTGAGCACAATAAACGCCACAGAGCCGAGCACAATAAACGCCACAGAGCCGAGCACAATAAACGCCACAGAGCCGAGCACAATAAACGCCACAGAGCCGAGCACAATAAACGCCACAGAGCCGAGCACAATAAACGCCACAGAGCCGAGCACACTAAAACGCCACAGAGCCAAGCACAGCACAATAAACGGCACAAAGCACAGCACAATAAACGGCGCGAGCACAGAACCAAGCACAACACAATAAACGGCGCAGAGCACAATAAAAAGCAGAGCACAATATACGGCACGGAGCAGAGCACAGAGCGGATGTGCAGAGCCCAGCACAGAGCCGAGCAAAACAGAATAAACGCCACAGAGCCAAGCACAATAAACGCCACAGAGCCGAGCACAGTACAATAGACGGCACAGAGCCGAGCACAACAGAATAAACGCCACAGAGCCAAGCACAATAAACGCCAGAGCCGAGCACAATAAACACCACAGAGCCGAGCACAATAAACGCCACAGAGCCGAGCACAATAAACGCCACAGAGCCGAGCACAATAAACGCCACAGAGCCGAGCACAATAAACGCCACAGAGCCGAGCACAATAAACGCCACAGAGCCGAGCACAATAAACGCCACAGAGCCAAGCACAATAAACGCCACAGAGCCAAGCACAATAGACGCCACAGAGCCAAGCACAATAGACGCCACAGAGCCAAGCACAATAAACGGCACAGCGCCGAGCACAGCACAATATACGGCACAGAGCACAGCACAATAAACGGCGCCAAGCACAGAACCAAGCACAACACAATAAACGGCGCAGAGCACAATAAAAAGCAGAGCACAATATACGGCACGGAGCAGAGCACAGAGCCGATGTGCAGAGCCCAGCACAGAGCCGAGCACAACAGAATAAACGCCACAGAGCCAAGCACAATAAACTCCACAGAGCCGAACACAATAAACGCCACAGAGCCGAGCACAATAAACGCCACAGAGCCGAGCACAATAAACGCCACAGAGCCGAGCACAATAAACGCCACAGAGTCGAGCACAATAAACGCCACAGAGCCGAGCACAATAAACTCCACAGAGCCGAGCACAGTACAATAGACGGCACAGAGCCAAGCACAACAGAATAAACGGCACAGAGCCGAGCACAGAGCCAAACACAGCACAATAAATGGCACCGAACCAAGCACAACGCACCACACTTATCAATAGACTGCCCTCTGGGCAGGCTTTACACCTAGTTATTCATAAAACACCATCCTCCATAACACAAGGGAAATATTTCAGTTTATTTTAATTTTTTGGTTAAAATTGTATAATTTTCTCAGAAAAATGCAGTAACAGGCATCCATTTCACATTTTTTTAATCAAGAATTCCCTATAGAATATACAACCACAAAGGTTTGGATGATAAAATGGGAATTTTTTTTTATTTTACACAATGATTTTAAATGATTGAAATTTGAATGAAAAATTAATCACACAGTATCTTCCCAGTTAGATATATTTGTATCAGCAATATTAAATAACCTAAAATATGTTTTAATTTCACTAAATTACAAAACAAGCCCACCAAAATCTTTAGCTCCAGCCCCATAGAGATCTTAATCCGGCCATGCCTGAGAGCCAGGAACAGGGCCCCTGTAGGGCCTGAGCTCAGGAAAAAGATTGTGGAGCATCTGTCTGCACACACATCACCCCCAAATGGAGGAAGCAGTATATCCAGTATGAGGTGAGGTGCACACCCTACCCTCCTCTCACCAAGGGCCTCTCCTTCCATCATGCAGGGCACCAAGGAGGACATACTACACAGCATGTCTGTCTGTGTCTTCCAGCATCCTGGCCCCACCTCCTCTAGCCCAGCAGCAGCAGGTCCTGGCAGGCAGGTAAACAAAAGACAGGACTCCCTGTCACCCCTTCCCTCACTCTCTCCTTCAGATCCCCCTTTCCTCACACTCTTCTTCAGATCCCCTTTCCCTCCCTCTCTCCTTCAGATCCCCCTTCCCTCACACTCTCCTTCAGATCCCCCCTTCCCTCACTCTCTCCTTCAGATCCCCCCTTCCCTCACTCTCTCCTTCAAATCCCCCTTCCCTCACACTCTCCTTCAGATCCCCCTTCCATCACTCTCTCTTTCAGATCCCCCCTTCCCTCACTCTCTCCTTCAGATCCCCCCTTCCTTCACTCTCTCCTTCACACCCCCTTCCCTCAGTTTCTCCTTCAAATCCCCATGTAACGTGGGTGTTTCTGTACATGTGCAGAATGCTCCCCTTCAAGTCAGTATTCCGCAGAAGTACCGTTTCTGGCCCAGAACGCAGGCAATAACACACAGGAGATCCTTGCAGGTTCAACCCAAATGGAGACTGATTTTATTTTCACTTTACAATAGGAAAAGAACACACACACAGGTGAATGTACAGAAACAATGGGAACACGCCCAGCATTGGAACAATGGCTTAGTAGTCATTGCAATAAAACACACATCACCTCTGTTCCCGTGAGCATACAATCAAAAAGGGGCCTGTTCCTGTGAGCCTACAATCTAAGGGGGGCCTGTTCCCGTGAGTTTACAATCTAAGAAGGGCTTGTTCCCATGAGTTTACAATCTAAGAGGGGCCTGTTCCTGTGTGTTTACAATCTAAGGGGGCCTGTTCCCATGAGTTTACAATCTAAGGGGGCCTGTTCCCGTGAGCTTACAATCTAAGGGGGCCTGTTCCCTGAGCTTCTAATCTAAGGGATCTTGTTCCTGTGAGCTTACAATCTAAGAGTAGGGATCAGCTGTTCAGGTTCGGACGGTTCGGAGTTCGGCCCGAACTTTGGCAGTTCGAAAGTTTGCGATATTCGAACTTTTTGGGTGTGTTCGGTTCGAGTTGGAAAAAAAAAAAGAAATTTTGAAAAAAGTGTAGAAAATGCTTAAAAAAATACTAAAAAATCTAGAAATAAAGAGACTCTTTACTGCAGAATATTATAAGCAACGGTTTATTAGATACTGAATTAAAAAATAATGTGTACGTGGAAAGATTATCAACTCTAAATGACCTCTGTTCATAAACGGGCATAACACCAGGTGTTTTTAGTCTGGTAATCAATTTGATACATTGTACACTATACTGAGGGGTTGGGGTGGTGTCTGCTTCTGATTGAGATTTGAGAACTAATTTCCCTCCTAAAACATCCTAATATGCTGCATTTAACTGGTGTTTGAAAAAAATTCAAAATAACATCTAAAGCAATGTTATTTTTCACCTCGGGATTAAACATTCACAGGGTTATTCAGAGAGTGGTGAAAAGCAGGAGAATAACTGGAGAAGTGAAAATTCTAGGTCAAAATAGGCAAACCAGAAAAATTCTCCAGTTTAACTCACTTTCCAAATTGGCTATTTGGTCTAGATTGTTCTCTTCTCCTGCCAGTTCTCCTGGCTTTCACCTCTCTCTCAGGGTTGTTCAGAGAAAGGTGAAAACCAGGAGAATGGCAGGAAAAGAGAACAATCTGGACCAAATAGCCGATTTGGAAAGTGAGATAAGGCTAGGGTCAGACTAACGCATTTTTCACAGCGACCGAAAGTGCGTCCGAACGCATTGCTGTATTTTTTCACGGAATGCGTGAAAACGGTCATACGATGCACATTTTTTTGCATGATTTTTTACGGATCCAAACCAGGAAACTTTGGGTGTCTGGACGTTATGTTGGCCTGGACATGAGCAGGGTCTGACGTCTCCAAATCACGCACACACGCCGCTAGTGGACGCAGCGCACTCTGTACGTCCGTACTAGCGGTTCTGCGTTCTCAAAAAAATGCGTTCATTTTCCGCTTGCGTTGCGCAGCCGGACTTTCGTGCGACCGTACTTCGTATATTGGCCGTCATTGGCCGTCATTTGCTGCTAATGCGGCCATGATTAAGTGCGCCTAAACGCACGTTAAATATTCGCTAGTCTGACCCTAGCCTAAATGTTAGAATTTTTCTGGTTTGGCTATTTTGACCTAGAATTTTCCATTCTCCAGTCATTCTCCTGCTCTTCACCTTTCTCTGAATAACCCTGACAGGGTTATTCAGAGAAAGGTGAAACTCAGGAGAATGACTGAAGAGAAAATTCTAGGTCAAAATAGCCAAACCAGAAAAATTCTCCCATTTATCTCACTTTCCAAATTGGCTATTTGGTCTAGAATTTTCCATTCTCCTGCTTTTCACCGCCAAAAAAATCAGTAAACTTTTTCTGAGCATCCTAAAATGTCTTTTCATACAGACTGCCGCCCCTAGCAGTTGTTTATGGATAGATTAAAGGAAAAGCATTTACCGTCATTTGAAATGTCATTTTTTGGTTTTTACATATTTCTATACATCCTACAAATCCGCCACTTCACGGGCAGGTTATGGGGACCTCCTAGGCACGATATTTGAAGGAATTTTTATTTTTTATTTTTAACCCTTATTTCATGGAAAACCCACTTTCCCTTTAAAAACGCTTTTTTTAACTTTTTGTCCTTGTTTCCTGTCCCCCAGGGCACTACCTGGACCCCCATGCACCTTTTATAGCAAATATCTAGCATATATGCCCTCTTGGAGAGCACTCTAAAAACCGAATTTTCAGCCCCATTGACTTGTATTGAGTTCGAGCTCGGGTTCGGGTTCGGATCCGAACATTTGGAAGGTTCGGGTTCGGCTCTGAACCGAACTCGGGGAGTGTTCGGCTCATCCCTATCTAAGAGGGAAAAGAAGAGCCCGCTCCCATGAGCTTACAATCTAAGAGGGAAGAGGAGCCTGCTCTAATATATAAATGCATTTGTAATACGCTGTCAGCTGCACTCATCACAGTTGCTCACTCTGCCTTCCTGTTGCGAATGGGATGGCGATGGACGCGTTACAAATGCATTTATATATGGACTGGACATACTCTTGGATAGGAAATTGGAAAGCAAATGTGAACACAAATTCTGAGCTGGCAACAGCAACAACAGACTGCCCTCTGGACAGGCTTAACAACTAGTTGTTAGATAAATTTTAATTTCCTGTATGAATTTATATATACTGTGATTCAAATACATACAGTATCTTAGTCAATATGCCCCCTTTTAGTTTTCAAAGTATTTGCACATTTCCTCTAGAAGCTTAAGGAATGTTTATTGAGAACATACATCTTGTAACAGAACAAAGTGCCACACCCTTATTATTATTATTTATTATGCTCCAACACATGTACAAGGTGTAATGGGTAAAGACAGGACAATTCTACAATACATACAGGCGGCCGGTCAGTATTCCTGCCAGCAGATACAGGAGGATATGAGGTCTCTACTCCTGTGTAAATTTACAATCTAGATGATCCCTTGTTTCTATTCAGATAAAGTAAAAACATTTTGTCCTGTCACTATGTATGATATGTGAGTGGTGGGTTGAACTATGTCTGACGTTGAAACTGTTTATTGGTCTGTAATCCAAGACTCTCTATGTCTGTCCAACTATGTCAGGAATTCAGACTTTGTCAAGCTTGTGCCTGCACCTACAACCCTCGCAACCCCTTTCTACCCTGTACCTGTTTGTTTATTAACCTGATTATGCTATATTCAAATTACAGGATCCTCTACCTGGATGTTCAGCTCCTGCTGTGGTGCCTTCAGGTGTACTCAATACTTCCTAATGAAGCCTGCACAAAAGATTGATCCACCCTTCCATCAGGTCTTCAACATTCATGTTGTGGAAGTGCAACAAACTAGTCCTATCTACCTGAAGCTAATCCTTCCTGTGATCCTGCCAAGCTACCCTCGGGAATTCAGTTAAGTGTAACCCTGCTCTCAAGCTTACCCCACTCTCAAGCGAATCATGCGCTCTTACCTCCACGGTCTCAAGTGAACCCCGCTCTCAAGCATCCATGCTCTCAAGTGAACCCCACTCTCAAGTGAACCCCACTCTCAAGTGAACCCCACTCTCAAGTGAACCCCACTCTCAAGTGAACCTCGCCCAAGCATCCATGCTCTCAAGTGAACCCTGCTCTCAAGTGAACCCTGCTCTCAAGCATCCATGCTTTCAAGTGAACCCCACTCTCCGTGAACCCCACTTTCAAGTGAACCTCGCCCAAGCATCCATGCTCTCAAGCATCCATGCTCTCAAGTGAACCCTGCTCTCAAGTGAACCCTGCTCTCAAGTGAACCCTGCTCTCAAGCATCCATGCTTTCAAGTGAACCCCACTCTCCGTGAACCCCACTTTCAAGTGAACCTCACCCAAGCATCCATGCTCTCAAGTGAACCCCGCTCTCAAGTGAATCATGCTCTCTTGCATCCACGCTCTCAAGTGAACCACGCTCTCAAGCATCCACACTTTGAAGTGGAATCCTGCTCTCAAGCAAACCCTGGAACAAGCCTTTATAGTCTGTTCCATGCCTGCCTGATATTCTGTTTCATATATTTTCTTCTGTTATTTCTGTGTTCTGTTACTTCCCTCTCAGTCATCCCTTTCATGTGCTATTGGCTCTCCCAGTGTCTCATATTCTTCAGTCTTGTCTTCAAAAGTATTCTTCTCTTCCTTGTGTTCCTAGCTTCTCCTCCTATATTAGTTCCTGACTTCAACTCCCACTTCTCTCAACCCTCCAGTTATCTTCGTTAAACCTTTTTTTCCTAGATCTCCTTTTCTCCTTCTGTTTCTGCTGTGCTGTGTCTTACGCGCCCCTACCTCCTCAAAATTTATAGTTCAGTGTGTTCCTTGATCTTTATTTTCAAATAAACCTTCTGCGCCCTGCAACCTGTATGACTCCTAGCATCACTGCATCCATGGGCTCACTTCAACACTCCCAGCATGACACTGCTACAAAAACAAGTTGCATGATTGCAGACCCTCAGAAAAGAGATTAGTTTGAAACATATTGGCCCCACGGCCGGCACTGCCACTAGGCGGGTGCCTAGAGCGCAGCACCCGCCTAGGGCGCAGCGGCAGCCGGCCTGACAAATTGTGAATAATAATAATGTGAATAATAATAATAATATTTTAAAAAAAAGCCTGCGGGGCGGCTGCCAGCCCCAAATGAGCCGGCGTCAAGGAGACGTGGACTTGGTGCTTCCAGGTTCCTGGACCAAGTCCACGCCTCCATCTCCTTGATGCCAGCACGCATTGAGACTGGCTACAGGAAGACGGAGACAGCGCTGGAGGCAAATATCCATGTGTGAGCTGCTGGGTAAGTATCCTTGGGTGAGCCTGGGGGCAAATACCTCCATGTGTGAGCTGGGGCAATATCTCCATGCCATGTATGAGCTGGGGGCAAATGTACCCATGTGAGCGGGGGGCAATATATTCACCATGTGAGAGCTGTGGGCAAATATACTCATGTGAGCTTTTTTTTTTTTTTTTTTTTTTTTGAGGGGGGGGGTGCAAGTAGCTGGTCTTGCCTAGGGCGCAAAATAGTCTAGCACCGGCCCTGATTGGCCCTTATTACATTCCTCGCGCATTTGGTTTTGCATGCGCAAATGCGCATTTGAGTGTCCTATACTTAACATTGTGAGCGCAAATTTGATGTGATGATATAATGTGTGTACCAGCACACAATCAATTGCTCATCTTTTTACGAACGATGTTTGCACATAATTTTAACGTCTTTTAAAAGCTGGTGGTAACTGCAAATCGGAACGTTCTGGCCGAAACGACGAACACCAGCACGAAAAAAAATACAGCACAGTATAGTCACACATTCCCAAACAATAAAATGGCCAATTTTTTTTAAAAAAAATTTTTTAGTGCTGCAGCATACTGTATATGCGCAGATTGACTTTGACGGGCACAGAAATGTAACGTGAGAAAATTTGTGCTTCTACAATAATCAGTGAATTATTATTGAATTACATATACTATAAATTTTGTGCGCCTTTGACTCTGTTTGAGCACATAAATTCCGCGCAGCTGACTTTTGCACTAGCTAAACCCAGCTTTTAGCTGTGTATGACCAATTCCAGATATATAGTGTATTCATTTAATATCCATTATTATTTTTTTAGCAATTTTATTTTAGCTGTACATCATATGTGAAGTCCTGACCAGCACTTTCAATAATCATTCGCTTTACTAGCTTAATTGGCTCAGTGCTATTTGCAATCCAGCTCCCTTGAATAAATCTCCCCCGATAGGAATACCTGTGGGCACGTTTCCGAAGGGAGAAAGTGGCCATGACCGACATTACCCACATAAATGAGTTACATTCTCCATGTGTTGTGGGTAGTGGACACATTTATAACACACATTATACGCGGGTATGGGGTAAAGAACATCGAGCCTCCGTTATAATGCCTTGCACTTGTGTCAGGATATTATATGTGCCCCAGCAGCCCACACAGCCATTCACCTGGCACTGCTGCACCAATGTGCCTATATTCTGCCCGTCCTACCCCTTTACATGGTCTCAGACGACTGGCCCATTGGACCTCTAACCATGAAGCAAGAAAAGCGAGAGTCTGGATGCAGGAGGGCTGACATGCGGCAAATGTCAGTCCTAGCAGTGTTTGAGGAAGCCCAAAGCTATGTGCTCTTTGCCCTGCACCCTGTGCCTGTAGCCACGATGCCCCAAGTCTCTGTATTGTGGGCAGCCCTGGCCACATCCGGACCCTGTTAAACACCTTAGCGCTGGGAAAACAATGAAACTGTTGCATGCAGCAGTCTGAAAAAAATTGGATTACCTCAAATAGAGACAGTCCCAGCTCAAACAGGCAAAGTACATATGATAGTCAACCCAATTTTAACCTATTGTGGGATTTGTGGTTGTGTACCCCAGAGTAGGGATGAGCCGAACACCCCCAAGTTCGGTTCGCATTCTAACTCGAACTTTTCAAAAGTTCAAATTTGAACTCAAACTCACTACAAGTCAATGGGACTCAAAATTCGATTTTTAGAGTGCCCTCCAAGAGTGCATATATGATAGATATTTGCCATAAAAGGTGTATGGGGGTCCGGGTAGTGCCCTGGGGGACAGGAAACAAGAACAAAAAGTAAAAAAAAAACGTTTTTAAAGGGACAGTGAGTTTTCCATGAAATAAGGGTTAAAAATAAAAACAAAAAATTCCTTCAAATATCGTGCCTAGGAGGTCCCCATAACCTGCCCGTGAAGTGGCGGATTTGTAGGATGTATAGAAACTAGACATGTGCATTCGTTTTAGTACTAAAACGATTTAGTCCAAATTTTGGGATAATTTAGTTTTCGTATGACTCAAGAAACGAAACTGCTCAGTACAAAAAACGAAAGAAACTAAAATAAAATGCACTACATTTTAGTTTCAGTTCTTTTTGTGATATTACATTGAGTGAAGGAGACCAGCAATGAAGAGCACAACATCCGAAGTTCTGCACCCTCCACATGCCAATGCAGTAGGATGTTCTATACAGAGAGGGACATTAATTAATGTAGGAGGATGTTCTATACATTATACAGAGAGGGGTATTAATGCAGGAGGATGTTATATACATTATACAGAGAAAGGTATTAATTAATGCAGGAGGATGTTCTAAACATTATACAGAGAGGAGCCTTTTTTTTCAGCCCTTTAAATCCAGTGGCTGTGAGCGCTGAGATCGGCTGCTTGTTACATTATCTCTCAGTACAATGTATCAGGCTCAGCTGTTACAGTATTAACAAGGAATGGTGCAGCGCCACACAACATGCATCCACCACCAGGGTGCCCAGATAGCCAATCTCAGGATATAGTGGTTTCCCCTATACCATTACACACAATAATAGAAAAAATAACCTGGATCGGCGCAAGTATTGCTCTCTAGGGTCCTGGATTCTGGCATATTCACCAGCTGATGAAGCCGTTATTTGATGCGGCAAAACGCGTTCTGGTGGTTATTTTAATCATGTTTTAATAAATTTTATTTTTTATCTTCAATCCTGTTTCCTGCCTTGCTGTTTCCTGGATCATCGGTGGTTTTTTCTCTGGGTTTTTTTCTCCCACCCTAAAAAAAACCTATGGGCATACATCCACGAGCTGTGTGAGCTCCACAAAATGTGAGTACGATTCCATCTGTACACAAAATTGTGACCTTTGTTTGTGGATCTACACAAGGAATCTTTCCCTTTTTTCCACTGCATAAACTTCGGACAGAAAATTTGCTGTAAGGTGGGGGTCACCTAAGAAATTGAAGATAATTTACACGCATGCCTGGACCCACTTAGAGCCAGTGTTACGGCTCTACTCTTGTGAGTGGGATATACATTACATACAATTATAGTATATTGTATATATCAGTGTTGCACTATTATTGTCTCCTTTTTACATATATATATATATAATATATATATATGTAAAAAGGAGACAATAATAGTGCAACACTGATATATACAATATACTATAATTGTATGTAATGTATATCCCACTCACAAGAGTAGAGCCGTAACACTGGCTCTAAGTGGGTCCAGGCATGCGTGTAAATTATCTTCAATTTCTTAGGTGACCCCCACCTTACAGCAAATTTTCTGTCCGAAGTTTATGCAGTGGAAAAAAGGGAAAGATTCCTTGTGTAGATCCACAAACAAAGGTCACAATTTTGTGTACAGATGGAATCGTACTCACATTTTGTGGAGCTCACACAGCTCGTGGATGTATGCCCATAGGTTTTTTTTAGGGTGGGAGAAAAAAACCCAGAGAAAAAACCACCGATGATCCAGGAAACAGCAAGGCAGGAAACAGGATTGAAGATAAAAAATAAAATTTATTAAAACATGATTAAAATAACCACCAGAACGCGTTTTGCCGCATCAAATAACGGCTTCATCAGCTGGTGAATATGCCAGAATCCAGGACCCTAGAGAGCAATACTTGCGCCGATCCAGGTTATTTTTTCTATTATCAGCTGTTACAGTAACTGACTGTAACAGCTCTCAGAGTTTCAGTAAAACAAGGAAATAGTATTGTTCTAACCTCCTTTATATATAAAAATATTATTTACTAGTTTTACTGAAACTCTGAGCGCTGTGATGAGCAGCAGTCAGTTACTGTAACAGCTTTGCCTGACACGGGGCAGTATTACAATGTTGGTGCTAACTTAACCAGAGCTGTTGTAAACTGAAAACCTCCATAGGCTATAATGGCTCTGGGAAGGTTACAACAGCTCTGGTTAAGTTAGGACCAACTATGTAATATGGCCCACATTGTGCTGAGAGTGAGAGATACTGTAACAAGCAGCGATCTCAGCCCTCTGAGGAGCCACTACAATAGTAATTGTATCCACTGGTTTTCGAATGAATGAAATTAGTTTTCATACTAAAGAACTGAAAACAAATTTCTTTAGCAACTAAATAAATTGCATTTTAGGACTAATCCATTAGTTCAAAATGAAATTTTGTGCTGTGCACATGTCTAATAGAAACATTTAAAAACCAATAAATGACGTTTCATATGACGGTAAATGGTTTTCCTTTTAATCTATTCATAAACAACTGCTTGGGGCGGCAACCTGTATGAAAAGACATTTTAGGACGCTCAGAAAAAGTTTAGTGATTTTTTTGGCTAAATTATGGTGATACTTATGCAGGCTTTGGATGAAAGTAACAATAGGTGCTTTAAAATTGGGCCTTTAGCATCGGCAACAGTGCCGTCACACAGTAAGCCCTCTGAGGATATAATTCTGGTACAGGCGTCAATGGCAGTGCACCCAAATATTGCACCTTTGGTGCCAGGCCAGCAAGTGCCATTGTACAGTAACCCCTCTTTGGTATTGTGGAAGAGTGCAGGGGTGGACCATGCGGTCCTATATTAAAAAGATATGAATCTGGTAAAGGCGTCAGTGCACCCAGATATTGTACTTTTGGTGCCAGGCCATCAAGTGCCATCATACAGTAACCCCTCTGTGGTATTGTGGAAGAGTGCATGGGTGGACCCTGCGGTTCAAAAAATTAAAATGATATGAAACTTGCACAGGCATCAGTGTAGCCAAATATTGTGCCTTTCATGGCAGCAAGTGCCTTCGCACTGTAACCCTTTTGTGGTATTGTGGAAGAGTTCAGTGCCAGAGGTTTTGTGAATGCAGAAGACATCCCCGATCTATTCCGTTACGTCAGCATCAGGGGATTGATAGCTGCTGATCCAGGACTGATTCATTTTTATAAATGTCAGCCGGTCTACCGATTCGGTGGACAGATGCACTCTTCCAGGTCTGCCCTTGCCCCTAGGTAGTCCTGCACCATATGGTGAAGACGCTGGCAATGGGTGCCTACATTTGACATCCCTGGGCGTCGTGGACTAAAAAAATGTAAAAAGGCATCAGTCAAGCAGCCCCGGCCTTCACCACTATTCCTCTGATCATCCGCAGCCTCAGAAGCACCTGTGTCGTCACTTGGTAACCTACCAGTGCCTGTAAAGGTGTTGCACAAGTGTCGCTTTAGAGCTTCCTCAAGTTTTTTCATCTTGTGCTCCCTCTGTGCGGGCAGGATGAGCTCTGCAACTTTCCCCTTGTATCGTGGATCAAGAAGGGTTGCCAACCAGTAATGATCCCTCTCCTTGATAGCACGAATCCTGGGGTCCTTTAGCAGGCTTTGCAGGATAAGGGAGCCCATGCAGCATAGGTTGGAGGTAGCATTAGCTTGCGAGTCATCCTGGTCATTGAGGAGGATTACCCCATCGTGCACTTCCTCCTCCCAGCCACGTACTAGACCTTGTGTTTCTGGGCACAAAAAACCCTCCTTTGAGGAATCCCCACCTTCAATGCCCCCACTGCTTAAATATTCCTCCTCCTCATCCTCCTCCTGTCTGATCTGAGGAGGACCCGTTGGAATGCTGTCTGTGGAAAGACTGGGGCCTTCAGAGCTAGGGAAGGCTTCCTCTTCCTCCCGCTGCTCTGCCTCTAGAGCCACATCTATAATTCCCCGCAGAGTGTGCTCCAGCAGGAACACTAAAGGAACTGTGTCACTGATGCATGCACTGTCCCTGCTCACCATCCTCGTTGCCTCCTCAAATGGTGACAGTACAGTGCATGCATCCTTGATCATCAGCCACTGTGGGGGGAAAAAAACAAGTTGACCTGAACCTGTCCTTGTGCCATACTCACACAGGTACCCCTCGATGGCCCTCTGCTGCTTGTGCAGATGCTCCAGCATTGCTAATGTCGAGTTCCACCTGGTGGGCATGTCACAGATCAGACGGTTTGTGGGAAGGTGGAATTCTCTTTGATTTTCTGCAAGGCGGACACTTGCTGGGAATGACCGTCTAAAGTGGCTGCAGACTTTTCTGGCATGGCTAGGAAGCTCTGCCAGCCCTGGGTACCTGTTTAGGATGTGCTGCACCACCAGATTTAGGACGTGTGCTAGGCATGGTACATGCGTCAACTTACCCTGGCGTAGGGCGGAGAGAAGGTTGCTGCCATTATCACAGACGACCATTTCCAGCTGAAGCTGGCGTGGTGTTAACCATCTCTGCCCCTGCCCCTGCAGAGCTGACAGAATTTCTGGCCCGGTGTGGCTCCTGTCCCCTAAACAAACCAGCTCAAGCACAGTATGGCATCTTTTTGCTTGAGCCATTGCGTAGCCCCTGTCACTCGTCGGTTCAACTGCCACTTCGCCAGAGACACAGGAGGAGGAGGAGGAAGAGGGAGAGGTGCTAGTGGAGCAGGCAGACCTCATACAAGCAGCTTTCTGGAGGCATGGTGGGTGAACAAGCTCCAGCACAGAGCCCTGTATTGGATCCCTCAAAACTGCAATCAGAGTTACCCAGTGTGCCATGAAGGAAATGTAATGACCCTGTCCATGCTTGCTGGACCACGTGTCTAAAGTCACATGCACCTTGCTGCTGACTGCCTTTCAAAATGACTCGATAAAATTGTCTTCCACGTGCTGGTATAGTGCTGGAATGGCCTTCCGTGAAAAGTAATGTCATTTTGGAACCTGCCACTGTGGTACAGCACATTCAGCAAATTCATGGAAGGGTGCAGAGTCCACCATCTGGAAAGGCAGCAGCTGCAACGCAAGTAATTTTGCTAAGCTGGCATTTAGACGCTGTGCTTGGGAATGGTTGGGACTATATTTTTTCTTACGCTGCAGCAGCTGGGGCAACGTAATCTGACTGCGTAAATCTTCAACTGATGGAATGCTGTCACATCGTGAGGCAGGACCTGGTACATCCATTACTGTAGCATGATCCCTGTCAGTGGAGGTTGTAGCAGGCAATGACATGGCAGGACATACAGTGGGTGTAGAGACAGATGAGGAGGAGGAGGAGGACCTACGTAAAGTTTTGCGCAAACAGGATGCGTGGCGGGTGGTCATAAGTCGCCTCAAGCACATGGTACCCAAGCGTCCGTGTCTTTCCCACGCTTGAGCCTCAACTGACATGGATTACAAATAGCAATGGTGGGGTCTGCTGCACATTTCTTAAAGAACTCCCAGACAGCAGAGTTCCTGGATGTATGCTTTGAGACAACAGTGCTCTGCACCTGAGCAGCTCTGACATCTGATTCCTTGGACTGGCTAGTGCTACGGTTGGTCATAGAGGATGTTGTGCCTCATGTTTGTTGTGCCTCCTCCTCACTTGACTCCACTGTATGATTAGGCACCCAGGTGGAGTCAGTGACCTCATCATCATTGTCATCACCCCCTATCTCCTCGTCACTGGAGCCAACTTGGCAGTATGCTGCAGCTGCTGGGGCAACATGAGTGACAGTTATTTGTGTGTTATCACTGGCACCCTCTTCCTCTAGGTTGATTGTACTCCTGTCCTCAACCTCAGAGATTGAATCAGAGCACTGTACTTGCTACGTATCCTCAAGCAGCATGTCACTGTCATTGTAATCAAACAATTCAGCTGACTCCTCCGTGTGTGATAGTGAGGCTACGGCAGGAGTTGCTGTGGCCATGGAGGCTGCATTAGATGCTTTGGCAGCTGAGGTGGACTGTAAAGCACTACAAGCCTGGCTGGCAGAGGACTCGGAGGATGAGGATGGCCTGGTTAGCCAATCCACCAAATCCTCTGTATGTTGCTGCTGCTTAAGACGGCCAGCACCAGTTAGAAAGGACAAGCGTGCCCCTGCAGAGGATGCACCACGTCCACCACAACCAGAGTCTCAGCCTCCCGACACAGAGGCTGCTTGCCCTCTTCTTATCTGTGTCTGGGAGCGTCTGCCTGTCCTTTTTGGTCTTTCTGACATGGTGAGTGATATATAGATTAAATAAATACAGAACTCTGATTCAACTCTGGTATAAAGATTAAAGATTTCCAGAACTCTGATATAACTCAGTGAGACACCCTGATAGCTGGCAGCCAGTGACAAGACGCATATTACAATTCCCAGAAATCTGCTATAAGTATGTGGAACCCCCTGATAGCTGGCAGTGGGAAGACACAGATAACAAGTCTCAGAAACATCCTATAAATCAGTGAGACCCCCTGATGGGTGGCAGTGACAAGACACAGATTACCTCATTTCCCAGATATTTTGGAGAAATTACTGACCACCCCAAAATACTTGGTGGCAGCCAGTGAGAACACACATATTACCTCAATTCCCAAATATTTTGTAGAAATTACTGACCCCCAAAATACTGCGTGGCACTGGTAGTGAAAAGACACACATTACCTCAGTTCCCAAATATTTTGTAGAAATTACTGACCCTCAAAATACGGCTTTGCACTGGCCGTGACAAGACACCGATTACCACAATTCCCAGATATTTTTGTAGAAATGAGACCCCCCCCCCAGAAACCCCCCAGTAGCTGGTAGTGAGAACACACACTAACACAAGAACAATCTCCTCTCAAACGCGTGCTGAAGCGCTGTGTGAAACCTTATATAGTGTGCTGCGGGACTTAGCTCTGTGAGCCCATGATTGGGCAAAATTTGCCCAATCAGGACTCTGAGCCATGATTGGCATAGTCTTGAACCTGTCTTGCACTTGACCTGTGGTCAGGTGCAAGGCTGTAGCCAATTACAAGCTTCAGGCCAGTGGAAAAGTGCATTGTGGTCCATTGTGGTGCATTGTGAGCGAACACGCGGCGAACATGCGGAAATGTTCGTAGTTCACGAACATGCGGTGTTCGATGCGAACTCCAAACCGATCGAACCGAACAGCTCATTCCTACCCCTGAGTGCAGGAGGTGCTGTGCTAATGCTTTTAAGTGTGTGTAGAATGAAAATGTGCTCTTTTTCTCTCCCCAAAGATGTCTTAAGTAGCAAAAGATAGTCTTGTGTCTTCCCTCCCGTAAACACTTTTGTGTTCTGATTTCTTACCAGCGTCCACTAATATATATATATTTTTTCCCTGATGAAGTCTCTGCTTGTATAGAGACGAAACGCGTTGGAATGTACTCCAATTTTATTTTATGATTTAATAAATTTCAAATTCAATGAAATTCCTGCTTAATTTTTAAAATAATAGCGATTTCAGCCCTGGAATTCCCTGGTGGAGACTACTATGGAAGGAGGTCAAGGAGATATTTCTCGCCGTTGACCTCAAGAGACGTACCAGCTTCCATTCCGACCAGGAGGGCTAACAAAGTACTTGCTATGTGCTTACTTTGTATTCACATCTTGTGAGTGTGATTCTAGCGGGGCTTTTTCATTGTTATTATTTGTATCTGCTATCTGCACCATGCTTGTGTAATTTATTTTACAGATACCTTTCCGTGTTTAACCCAGCGTCCACTAATAAACAGTTGTGCTTTAAAAAAAAAAAAAAGGTCTGCACATCGATTTCTGCGCGCAACGTACTTTGCGCGCATTTTTGCACGTTGGTTTTACACACAATTTTTTTTGACGGATTAAAAAATGTGCGAGGATTGTATTTCCACCGTTAATTTTTGCGCGATAACGCTGGACGCTGCATGCACGAAATTGCGCGAAGAATGTAAAAGGGCCCATTGTGTCTGTCTCTTTTCTCCACTTGAGTGTAATAACTTTTTATCCTCCCTGGATCAAATGGAAAAGCAACAGAAATCTCCTTCATTGCATGACTTGGCCAGTCCTGTTGATGATTATACTGAAACCATTTAATTTGTCTAGAAGTGAGGATCTGACGAATCAGCTTATTTACAGTAAAGAGTGAGTACAGGTTTTTAATTTATAGAACCTTTTATTCATCTTTTTAGATAAGTTGCTTGTTTAGAATTTGAACTCGCATTATCTAACTTGATAGGGCAAAACCTGTTACATCTATGTGAGTGATCTGGATGCTTCACGCGAAAAGATCACTCTTTACTGTATAAGCCGTCTGACTATCCACACCAATATTGTGGACTAGCCTTTTTAAAGGTGCTCCACTCTGTTCGATTGCAAGGGGTCTTTCGGTGTGATTTTTGTATGTGGATAATGATGAGTTTTGCAATTGGCTTGGGTATTGTATAGTGATCCTTTCCTTTTGTTAAAGTCTGATGTTTCTTTGTGAGATTGTCACTGTTTTGTAAAGACTAATGTGCTTTTTTTAAAATTCTAGAGTCCTCTAGGCTTGTGCACCGATTTTTTTTTTTTTTTTTTTTTTTTTTTCCCGTTCGATTTTTCGGATTTTTAAACTTTTCGATTCGGCTCGTTTCGACCGATTTCTGTTTCGGTTCGGCTCGATTCGTTTTTCGTGTACATTTTTTTTTTTCGGAATATCGATCATTTTTCGTATTTTCGTGTCACTTTGCTCGTTTTTTGTATCGACTTTTCGTAATTTCGGAAATTTTCGTTTTTTCAGAACGTCTGTTCGCCTCGTTTCAAAGCAATAAATTTCGATTTGACACCTTTCAAGTCCATTCGAAAATTCCGAAAATATTTTGTTTCGGCTCGGAAAACTTTTCGAATCTGCCATTTTCGGATCTAAAAATTTTCGGAAATTCGGCCGCATCCGAAAACACGAATCGGGAAATTTCATGAAAATTCCGAAATTCCGAAACCTGAAACGCACATCCCTAGAGTCCTCGTTGTGTGACTCATCTGTCTTAAGATATTGTCCTGCCCATGGGATAAGGTCCCTATTTATCTGGCCAATTGCTATTTCCCATTTGGGCATCTTTTTCACCCCCTTGTGTATTTAACAGATTTCAAATAGAGTGCAGATTCTTATTTTGCATTTGGCCCAGTGATAATAAAAAACTGCATTTTTTTTGCAAAACCTTTCCTCCTTGCTCTTCCAATTGCGCTTGCCCTTCCCCCTTCCCCACCGCACCACCTTTTTTTTGCGATTATGGGTGCCCAACAGTCCTCCCATGAAGACCCAACCACGGGCCACATTACAATCCTGGTGCTAACGTTTGCACTCTTCTGCGTGAGCATTAACGTTAGCCCCGGTAGCCACCGCACATTACAGTCCAAATGCTAACGGGTTAAGTAACCCGTTACCGTTTGGTACCTTGCGCTTTTCAGTGCGAGGTTACTGTACTTTGCGCTCCCTATAATCAGCGTTAGGATTACAAAGTCCTAACACTGATTACCGTCCGGCTGTGGTTAGCAAAAAGTTAGCCACAGCCTGGACTTGGTGCTAACGGATTCCGCTGGTGCAGAATCTGTTAGCAACAGCCCAAAAAAAAAATAGTCTGATACTCACCTCCTGTCCTGCAGCGAGGACCGTGGCTCCTTCCGACTCCTCTGTCGCTTGGAACAGAGGGAGAGACTGGGGGAAAAAGTCCCCCAGTCTCTCCCTGCAGATCACTTCACCGACCTGACGGATCTCGCGAGGCATCATGTGACCGGCAGGGGGAAACTCAATGGAGTCCTATGGACTCCATCGAGTGGATGCTCGCGGCAGCGCTTAGCGCTGCCGTGAGCATCCTGGGGCGTAGTGCCCGCTATCAATGTAGGCAGCTTTTTAAGCACCTGCATAGTAATTTCCCGTTAAAACGGGGGGCAGTAGGGAGAAAACTGCAGGCACAGTTTTTTCTCCCTAGTGCCCACATTTTAACAGGAGGATTGTAATGTGGCCCCACAACGGGCAAACTAAATAAACACTTCAATAAGAAGTTAATGGCCCTACTGAAACACCCGCTATTTCACCACGCCATTTGTAGTTTGTCTTGCTGTTTGAACTACAGCCATGCATTCTTTTGACCCATTCCGAAATTCAGGAAGCTTTTCTTCCTATCATGGACAGTATTGCAAAGTTAGTGTGAAGCCGGTTAAAATGATAATTATCAACAAAATCTGTAGCGCTGTAACATCTGAAGCTATAGGATCACCATGCTTCATAAATGTGTCCTGTAATATTGTGGCACTACATAGTTAATGATCTCTCTTTTTACATACCACCATAGCGTTTTTTTACAGCGCTGTGCTATTTATAAACAGCTATTGAGTTTACAGTTATTTATTTCTCTTTCTATATATCTATATATTTTTTGGTTGATTGGGGCTTCTCTGTAGTGGCCATTGGGTTTATGTCCCTATCCTGATCAAGGATAGTTATTTTCGAGGCCACATTCGGAGTTAAGCGGTACTTTAGAGGTTCCGCGTTCCAGCCTGAAACGCAGGGTGATTGCGCATGCGCAAAATGGCGGGCGCAACGTTAATAATAAAATAAGAAAATTCTTTTACCTTTTCATGTTATACCTCCATTTCCGCGTTCCAGGGTGACACGCAGAGCCTCTGAATATGCACAAAATGGCGGGTGCCACTCAAGCACACCTGAGATCAAGCACAGTAATTTTTTAATTGTTAACCAATTATGTATTGTATATAAAGGCAGTAGCAAGAGCAGACATGTGATAACCAGCTGAGGAAGCCTTTGTTGGCGAAACGCGTCCTGGTCTTTGATCTGGTAGATATGATCTATCCATTTTAAAGTGAATAAATGTTTTTATTTTATAATTCAAATCGCTGTCTGCCTCCATAACTCCTACAAAGAAGGTCTGGGGAACACCTTACGATTCCCTATGCGTATTGTGACGGAGCCAATAGAGGCTCAACTGCTTGTGAGTTTGAATTTGGCTCCTCTTTTCTAAACTACAGAAATGCTTGTGATTTATTGCACTAGGAGGTGCCTTTTTGGTTTCTGTCAATCTTCCTACAGCATCCCTGTTTTGGTGAATTCCGGAGAAGTCGTTTGAAGGTCCTATGGGCACCTAACATAAAGTCCCTGCCCGCCTTATCCCCAAGAGCCGGTCGTACGCTCCTCAGAATGTGAGTTAAATACTGACACTAATTATTCTCATCTTGGGTGCTATCATACCGCGCAATTTTTGGTCCTTTTTTGTGTTTCCTCCCTACAGTGCACACTTCATCTGCATTTTTGAGAAGATCCACTCCGAAAGAGAACGAATACTGTTTATGGACATATTGTGTGTCTACCCCACTATCGTTTTTGGACTTAGGTCTTTTAGAGCGCTGTGTTGGTTTTCTTTTTGTATAATTGTCATTCGGGTATTTAGAGAAACCCCCACACACAACATTCAGTGAGTGGGATAGATACCTTTCCGGTGGGCGCTTCACCCCCTCCTTTCTTCTTTTTTTATATCCTAGGTATGTAACTTGGCCCGTTAACGATAACGCTCACCTGCGTGAGTGTCAACGTTAGCCCAAACAGTTTCAGCAAATTACAATCCAAACGCTAACGGGTTAAGTAACCTGTTTGCGTTTGGTATCTTGCGCTTCTCTGCGCGAGGATACTGTACTTTTGCGCTCCCTATACTTAACATGGGGAGCGCAAAAGTGTTAATCAGCGTTAGGATTACAAAGTCCTAACGCTGATTAACGTCTGGCCGCGGTTATCAAAAAGTTAACCGGAGCCAGGACTAACAGATTATGCAGAAACGGAATCCGCTAATACCTGCCAAAAAACAAAAAAAATGAATCGTATACTCACCTCCTGTCCCACGGTGAGGACCGCGGCTCTGTCCACCTCCTCAGTCTGGCGGGAGCAGGGAAAGACCGGGGGAAAAAGTCCCCCCAGTCTCCCTCTTCGTATTACTACGCTGACCGGTCGGATCTCGCGAGGTGAGATCCGGCAGGTCATGTGACCACCGGCGTCTGGCTCAATGGAGTCCTCCGCTTCCTTGCTGCTTGCATTCTTTTGTCCCAATTGTAAGTTCTTACAACACTCTCATAAATCCTGTGCCTAAAGAAGATGGATTTCGCTTTACCCAGGATTTCCAACCTCTCAATGAAATCATAATTCCTATTTCCCCAATTGTACCTGACCTCCCAACCCTTCTAACCTCAGTACACTCAGACTCCACACTCTTTACCGTCATAGACCTAAAAAATGCTATTTTTTCTGTCCCGGTACACCTAGATACTCAGCCCCTTTTGGCTTTTAGTTTGAGGGCTCCCAATTTTGCTGGACTGTCTGGCCACAGGGATTCATCGATAGTCCCACCATTTTTTTATCACACACTCTGTTAGACTCTGAGTTAGTCTGTCGGAAAGCTCCACCTTACTAGAGTATGCCCTCCTCCTTTGTAGCACCAGCCAAGCTGCATGTCACACTGACTGTTGCTCTCCTCAACCACCTACACTCAGAAGGCCAAAAGGTGTCCAGAAACAAGATGCAATTCTGCTCCACCTCATTCAGGGCTCACGTGTCCTCTCACCATCCCACATTCAGAGCCTGCTCCAGTTCAAGTGTCCTGTTTCCACAACAGACATGTTGTTCTTTCTAGGGATGGTGACCTTTTGCCACCACTGGATACCACACTGTTCCTATTATGACTCTGTTCACCGTGCGTCTGCTGCTCGCACCGCTCCAGACCAAATTGTTTGGTCTCCGGACATGGTGTCTTCCTTTGATGTCTTTAAAGGAACTGTTGGCCACTGCACGAATACTGGGGCTACTGAACTATAAACTGCCTTTCCAACTCTACTGTAGGGAGGATGGGTGCACAATGGTGACTGTTCTTGCACAGGTCCACGATGGGTGGGGTGCTGAGTCCCACCTGCATTATGTCAAAAGTCCTGCCCCCTGTTGTCCATGGAATGTCCAATTGCCTCCACTCCATGGCTGTCTGTGCCATAGCGGTGGAAACTGTCCAGTCCCTAACCCTAGGTACTGACACTATTCTCCATACCAAACGCAATGTCCTTCATGTACTTCATAACCTCTCCACCCAGCACATTTCTTCCCAACGTCTGTCTGGTTATGAAATTATACTTACTTCCACCTCCAAATTGTCTGTCAAATAATCTTCTGTTACTTATGGTCCCTCTGCTGTCCTTGGTGCCCTTTTGTGCCTACGGGAAGGCTAGGAGGAGCCTTGCAAATTGCATGACTTTCTTCTTCTTACTCAGCTAACAACCTCTCTTCGATCTGATCTTTCTGACACTCCTCTGGAAGGTCCTGATGTTCATCATATCTTTGTCAATGGCTCCTGTTCCCGTCCCTCTGTTTCCCAGTATCTGACTGGTTATGCTGTGGTTGAATTGCCTGACGTTGTGCATGAATCTGATGCTATCCCTGCAAGCTCTGTCAAGCTGCTGAACCTTTTGCCTTAACAGCTGCATGTAAACTTTTTAAAGAACTTCCTGTCACATTTATTTATACTGACTCTAGGTATACATTTGGTGTTGTGCATGACTTTGGTGCTCTCTCGTACTGCTGTGCTTTTACTACTGCTGATGATCGGTATAAAGATACCGTGTGGAATGCAAATTCTTTTGGGAAATTTAACATGCGTAATTCCAACAGTCCACAAGATTGGACCTTGCCATTTGGAAGATGTCACATACTCTAGTATGGTAATAGCTGCAACATATTATATTAACGCTTATGCTACCTTGCATCTTAACCCCCCCTTTTATTGGTTATGTGGTAAATGGGCATATCTGGTAATACCTAGAACCTATATTGGTGAATGTGTTTTGGGTCTTATTGGTCCATCTCATACCATTCACCCTTATGTTCTTCTGGTATGCGCATTACCCTCTATAATACTGTACATCGCTCTCGTTGTTCCTCCATAAGTGTCAGAACCTCTGAGGCAGAGCGATTTGGCAGGATCATGTTACCTGCATATGGTGTTGCTCGTTTGTATTCTAAAATTATACTTCTCGTTGACCTAGTTAATGACATGTTTAATCACACCACACATGCTCTAGCAGTCCTTTCTGCTGAGCAACATCAAATCAGAGATGCAGTAATCCAGAGTCGTATGGCCCTTGACTATCTGTAATGAAGGAAGGTGGTGTATGCAGTCTTCTTAATTTTCACATTGACACTTCAGGTGAAGATTCTCAGGACATACATGACATTGAGGAAAGTATCAAGTCCCTTAGATGGATTTGGCTGGACCTTTGGCCTCAGTTTTATTTTTGGTAGCCTAGGTTCAACCATTTTATATGGTTTAATGTAACTCGTTATGATCGTTATTACTATTTTTTTTCAAAATTGTTGATGCTGTGCCTTGAGAAATACTCTGTTTCCAAATCAAGGTGTATATGTTGCACTGGCTGATAAATTTAACAAAATAGATGGGTAGCAGCCAAATGAGACTCCTGGTGGGTGTAACTAAGTATCATTCAAATAGTGCGGGGGTAATCCAGACAGATACAGATCAATTGTAGAGGATACAAAATATGTTAAAACTTAACTTTTATTATATTAGAAAAGCCATATTGTCATTTGCACTTTGAACCACTACAGGGCCTCAAAGGACGAGAAACAGTGAAGATCAAGCTCTAGGTGAGCTTGCAAAGAATTAAAAAACAAACAAGTTTGTCAAAACGGCCTAAAGTTGCGGGTATGCTGGAGGGCCTATATATGTTTGTGCATAGCACTTACAAAGGACCCAATGGCATTGGAAGGGTCTCTTATTCTTGTATGCCCTTATTCCCTATTTACAGAAGGTGTGGAGTATGTATAGCATGGGTTGCAGGGGTACTCAGAGAGGGTGGCCAGCAATATTTACCTATTGATAGCAGCTACGAAGAGTTTGTTTTCCACATTCTCTGCCTAGTTATAGTGAACCCTTGAAGGCTCACATTTCCATACTTATCTATTTTTTTATTATTGTTTATTTTCTATATTCTTTATTTTCAAAAGGTATATAAAATATTCCATGTGGCGGGATGGAGGTCCGCCTGCGGTCCTGCTCTATCTGACCCCCCCATTTGATGGCGTCCGGCCCGACTACCGAGTGGTGCGGCACTCGGCGTCTCGAGCGGCCTGGAGGATGAAATGGCGTTGGTCCGGCATCTGGAGAGATGGTGCGGTGTTGCCTTGGGGATCCCGTTCCTGGGTTGAGTGGTGATGCAGGAGACCACTGAGTCCTCCTGCAATAGTGATTGTACCTCTGAAATGAAGACACCAGACGTGGCTGTTTGCTTTAAAACAGTGAACTGAATTTTATGGATTTCAACAGGGTCATTTATACAACTTCACACAAACAGATTACCAATAGGGATGTGCGTTTCGGGTTTCGGAATTTTCACGAAATTTCCTGATTCGTGTTTTCGGATGCGGCCGAATTTCTGAAAAATTTTAGATCTTAAAATTTCAGATCCGAAATGTTTTCCGAGCCGAAACGAAATATTTTCGGATTTTTCGAATGGACTTGAAATGTGTCAAACGAGGAGAACAGATGTTCCGATACACAAAAATTTTCCGAAAAACGAAAATTTTTCGAAAAGTCAATACAAAAAACGGGCAAAATGACACGAAAAATACGAAAAATGGTCGATATTCCGAAAAATGTGCAATTCGGAAAAACGAAAAGTTCCGAAATTACGAAAAGTCGATACAAAAACCGAGCACAGTGATACGAAAAATGGTCGATATTCCGAAAAAAAATGTACCCGAAAAACGGGCCGAATCGAATCGAAATCGGTCGAAACGAGCCGAATCGAAAAGTTTAAGAATCCGAAAAATCGAATCGAACCGAAAAAAAAATCGGTGCACAAGCCTAATTACCAACTCCCCCACCCACACAACCAGCACTGATTGGCTCCTTTCCCAGCCTCCTGTTCCCTTTCAGTCTTCCCTTTGTCCAGGGATTAGGCAGATGAGGTCTTGGAAAAGCCTCCAATCCTCTGGCTTGCTGTATCCTCTATTTTGCCCTTTCAGTCTCCCCCATTGTCCAGGGGATTAGGCAGATGAGGTCTTGGAAAAGCCTCAAATCAGATGGCTTGCTGTATCCTCCATTTTGGGGTCTGAGATCCTTTGTCCTGTGAGACCATGCTGGGATGAGCAAAATGGCGATGGGGAAAAACACATACAAATGGTTTCTTTCATACTTTTACAGTCACATCATACAGGGTACATTGTTATTACAATACACCAATAAAACCACATCTATCAATAAAATAAGAGGTCCATAGGCTCACAAGCAAAACCAAAACGAAAACAGGAAAAATGGTCTTTAAAAAGGGTTCAGTCTTTAGTCCTGTGGCTCGCTGAAAAGAGCTCTCATGTCCATTCCGTGACATTTCTCCCCCCTTCTAGAGTCTGACGGACACGGTTGGACCCACATGGGTCGACTCGGAAGTCGGAGCAGTCTTTGTGGCCTATAGTCTGTGGGAAGGAGGCGAGCCACCAGGCTTCTCCATTTGTCCTTGCGGCAGTCCCTGGCGTGTTGGGGGTACAAGTCTTTGGAGGTACCCCCTCCAGAATAAGGGTCCTGTGGTCGGGGAGGGGTACCGCCTGTACCACCTCCAGAGGTATTGCACACCCGGGAAAAACGGGTGCTAAATGCACGCGCCCCGAGTGCCCTGGTCAGCCATTGGAAAAAACAGTGGCTGCATGGGGCCTCCGGGCCAAAGGGGTGTGGAGATGGGCAGAGTTGAAACAGGCTCTGCCCCATTGCCAGCGCGTCGGCTGGGGGGTTCAAGGCCGAGGAAGGGTCCCCGGACAGGAGAATGGCATCCTCCATCTCTGGTGGGGTCAATGGCTGTTCCCCGAGGCAGGCGGTGAAGGTTGGGCAGAGGCCGGCGGCACTCTGTCCGGTTGCCAGCTCTTCTGCTGGGGAAGCGGGCGCAGGAACGACGTCCAGGCGGTTGGATGGGGTCAACGGCTGCGTATAAGCAGCTCGGGTAAATCCTCCTTCTGCTCCTAAGGGCAGACGATGGAGGGTGGGCAGAGGCCAGCGGCACTCTTTCCCGTTGCCAGCTCTTCTGCTGGGGAGGTGGGTACAGGAACAAAGTCCAGGGGGTTGGATGGGGTAAGCGGCTGCGGGATAAGCAGCTCGAGGGTATCCCCCTTCTGCTCCTCGGGGCAGATGGTGGAGGATGGGCAGAGGCCAGCGGCACTCTGCCCCATTGCCAGCTTTTCTGCTGGGTAAGCGGACACTGGCACAGTGTCTTCTTGCGGGGGCGGGAGGATAACTTCCTCTCTGGGCCACTCGGACCCTTTACGCGGCCCATTCTGGTCGCTTGGCACCTGCCGTGCTTCTTCCGACCTGGGGGGGACCCATGGGAGCATCTCAGGCTTCAATACTTCCGTGTCACTTGGACTGTCTGCTTCTTCAGCCAGACAGTCCCAGGTCATGGGGCTTAGGCCTGACTGCGAAGCGTCATCCAACAACCTTCTGTAGGCCTTCTCAAGCTCCCATCCGTGCTCTACCAGGAACTCAGTTCCTCTATCTCGAAGTCCTTGCTCTCGTATGAGAGTTCCTCTTCCCGGTGTTCCAGTATCTCCTCCAACCGCCACTCCGACTCTTCTCCAAACCCAGAGTCGTTGGCCATCCTTTCGTATAGCAGCCCTGTGCTGCCGTAGTGGAGGCCTGCGGTGGAGGCGCCGTCGATGGTGCGGGGTAGCAGGGGGCCTATTAACCACTGGGACGCCCGGTAAGCGGCGTCCAGTGCGATCTCCTGCTGAACCAGGTATTGGAGCTCTGCCTCCCACTCCTCTGGGGGTCGGCCTTTCAGGAATGCTGCTCTGGCATTGTACTGCACTTGGTATATGGCAGCGTCGGAGGGAACATTGACACCATGGTAGTCCCTTTCATGGTACAGTGCCTCGTACCAGAGTTCTTGGTAGATCTCGTCCCACCACTCGGGCCCAGAGGGCACAACTGTAGATCCATGATACCGATCCAGGCCCTCCTGTAGCCTTCTCAGGAATTCCGCCCTCGTGTCTGCGAGGGTGCTGGAACAGTGGCACCACCACTCGATGGGGGGTGTGGCATCCTCGGATGCAGCTCCAGGCGGGCTGTAAGCCTCCATCCAAGGGTCGCTGAGATGTGTGGTTTCCTCAATTAAAACTCCAGGCGAGCTGTAAGTACAAAAAGAAGTATCGCTGGGGGGTGTAGATTCCCTGGATGAAGCTCCAGTCGAGCTGTCAACCTCGAACCAGGGTTCTACGGGGTAGGGTTCAGGGGCAGGGTATTCAGTCCTTTTTGCTCAGAGCACCGTCATCCACAGCTCGTGCTGATGGTCCTTCTCTTGCTCCTCTTCCTGCCGGACCTCCTGGATGGCGTTGTGTTTAGCGGCTTCTGACGGGGCGGCTCCGAAGAGGGCTAGCCGCTGCCGCACTTTCCTTTTGGAAGGGATCTTCTGGGACCAATGCCTGGGTGGGTGGTAAGGTTGGCGTGCCCACGGCTTCCTGGTCCATTTCCTGCAGTTCCTCGATCAGGGCGGCTTTACTTTTTGAGTCCGGGGTGCCTCCTCGGCTCTCTAGGATGCCCCGCAGGGTGTCTTTTATGTAGTTGGCGTACCCTGCCATGCTGAGTGCTTTTTCTGGGGGTTCAAAGAGCTATCCCACCGCTGCCACCAGTGTGGCGGGATGGAGGTCCGCCTGCGGTCCTGCTCTCTGACCCCCCCCCTTTGATGGCATCCGGCCCGACTACCGAGTGGTGCGGCACTTGGCATCTCGAGCGGCCTGGAGGATGAAATGGCGTTGGTCCGGCGTCTGGAGAGATGGTGCGGTGTTGCCTTGGGGATCCCGTTCCTGGGTTGAGTGGTGATGCAGGAGACCGCTGAGTGTCTCCTGCAATAGTGATTGTACCTCTGAAATGAAGACACCAGACGTGGCTGTATGCTTTAAAACAGTGAACTGAATTTTATGGGTTTCAACAGGGTCATTTATACAACTTCACACAAACAGATTACCAACTCCCCCACCCACACAACCAGCACTGATTGGCTCCTTTCCCAGCCTCCTGTTCCCTATCCGGTCCCTTTCAGCCTTCCCATTGTCCAGGGATTAGGCAGATGAGGTCTTGGAAAAGCCTCCAATCCTCTGGCCCGCTGCATCCTCCATTTTGGGGCATGAGATCCTTTGTTCTGTGAAACCATGCTGGGATGAGCAAAATGGCGACGGGGAAAAACACATACAAACGGTTTCTTTCATACTTTTACAGTCACATCATACAGGGTACATTGTTATTACAATACACCAATAAAACCACATCTAGCAATAAAATAAGAGGTCCATAGGCTCACACGCAAAACCAAAACTAAAACAGGAAAAATGGTCTTTAAAAAGTGTTCAGTCATTAGTCCTGTGGCTCTCTGAAAAGAGCTCTCATGTCCGTTCCGTGACATTCCATACAATCAGTATATTATCATCAGCACTTAAACCATACACCTTGTTTTATAATAACACAGCAAATATCTTGCCTCAAGAAACCAACAACAGAAACAAACAAAACATACTAACACACAACATATAAAACATACACACACAAAAAAGAGTGACCCCACCCTCCAACATATTCTATACATCTCAATGATCTCTCATAACTTAAAAGATTACCCAGGATATACTTCTAGCCATGACCCCCATATCTTATGATAAATTCTTATTGTACCGTGTAGTCTGGCAGCTCATCCATGACTCGCACCTCTTCAATTATTTGCTTCACTCTCCCCCATAGAGGAGGTTCTGTCGCGTGCCATGATTCCGCCATGGCCTTCCGAGAGGCCAACATTTTTTTAGAAAGAAGTCTATTATGATGTTGTGATAGATCCACCACTGGGCACGCCATAAGAAATGTCCATGATCCATCGGTATAGTACAGGCCAGAACTCCAGAGGCCAATATTCGAATCCTCTCCCAGAATGGCTGAATAACGGGGCATTGCCACCACATGTGGGCATGGGTGCCCTTCTCACCACAATTCCTCCAGCATGTGTCAGGGACAGCTCTGTTGATCTTATTAAGGAAGGATGGGGTCACATACCATCTCATCATTTTATAAGATTGTTCCTGGAATACAACATTGATAGAAGATTTAGAGATAGAATCCCATATATCTTTCCAATCTTCAGTTTCCATCTGGCCTAATTCGCATTCCCAGGCCTTCATGTATGGCAATCGGTCGAGACTCCTAGTGGTTGTTATGGCTGCAACCAATCGAGAAATAAGGCCTCACGGAGAGCTCCCTCTAAGACACGTTTGTTCCAAAAAAGTCATGGAGTTATTAGCAGCAGACCTTATCCGAGGTGTCATGACATACAGTAGGCTCGATAATGAACATATCGAAAAAAAGGCAGCGGGCCGCAAATGGAATCTAACTTTTAAGTCGTCAAACATAAGAGGCTGGTCCCAATGAAACATATCTTTTATTCGTATGACCCCGGCGTGTCTAAGGCCCATCAAACATCGAGTGTCCATCCCCGGTGGGAAATCTATATTGCGATCCAATGGGGTCAGCGGCGAAGGTTGTTGCACCAAACCATGCATGGTGGCCCACCGATTCCATAAGTGGATAGTATGGAGGAGAGGTGGACCTGAAGAGGAGCATGTTGGGCGATGATGTTTAGGAAGCCATAACCACAAGCTGGGAGTATCTGGCGTCATAGTATCAGATACAAAGTCCGCCCATCATCTAGTGCCCCTCGGGGCATTCATTGCAACCACTTGGGTGAATTTGTGCTGCCAAATAATTTGATTTGAAATCAGGGAGACCTAAACCTCCTGACTGTCGCAAGGCATGAAGAACTCTTTGAGCTATTCTATGTCTTTTTATATTTCCATACGAAATTACACACATGTCTTTGAAAGTCTTTCAGGTCACCCTCTGCGAGCGGAACAGGTACAAAGATGCAGAAGAATATTCATTTTGATACTGTGGATCCTACCGATCCACGAAATGCAATCCTTGTCCCATGATCCCAGCTCCGCCCGCAGTTTGTCGTATAACAATCTATAGTTAACATCATACAAAGAATCATATGAATGTGTAAGTTTTATCCCTAAGTGTGTTATACTCCGTTCAGCCACCTTGAAGCCATAGCGGGCAAAAAGAGTCGACAGGTTAGGTTCAGGAATGCCGAGGGCCAGCGCTATTGATTTATCAATATTAATCTTATAACCTGTCTGCGTAAGAAAAGAATCTAAAATAGGTTGTAGTGCGGCCAATGAAGTGTCAGGGGAAGTAAGGGATGACAATATATCGTCCGCATAAGCGGACAACACATAAGATGATCCTGCCATTTCTATCCTGCTTATTCCCGGTGTAGATCTAATTTGGGAAAGTAAGGGTTCCAGTGTCAGGGCAGAAAGTATAGGTGACAGAGGGCATCCCTGCCTCGTGCAATTTAAAATGGAAAAAAGGTTGTGGGGATGTGCCAGTGACTAAAATTTGAGCCCTAGGTGAAGAATACAAGGCTTGCACCGCTTCCCGAAACTCCACAGGAAAACCCATCTCTTCAAGCAACAGAAACAGTTATGGCCACTGAACTCTATCAAAAGCCTTTTCGCCATCAAGAGAAAGCAAAAGTGAGGGGTATCCCTGAGTCGATGCATACCATATTAAATCCACCGCCCTTCTCGTGTTATCATAAGCCTGCTGACCAGGGATGAAACCCACCTGATCCGCATGTATCAAAGACGGGAGCATAGGATTCAACCTATTAGCCATTATCTTAGCAAATAATTTAAGGTCTGTATTGATTAAAGAAATAGGCCGGTAGTTATTAGGGAGAGTATTATCCTTTCCAGGTTTTGGAAGGACAACTACAGACGCCAGCATATCACTATGATGAAATCCTGCACCCCCCAGCACAGCATTAACAAAGAAAGGAAATGGGATTTTAATATTGAAAGGAATGTCTTGTAATAAACTGTGGTGAGACCATCAGGACCTGGAGCTTTATGGGGCTTCAAGGAGAGAACAGCCACTCGCAGTTCCTCATCCGTGATAGGCATGGCCACAGATTGAAACTGTCGTCCTCGCACCTTCTGTATACGAAGAGAGTGCAAAAACTGTCTTATCCTTTGGAAATGATCATTATCAGTTAAAGAATGAGCCGGGAGTGGTTATAAAGACCCTCATAAAACTCGATGAAGATCTGCTGGACCTCTCTCGGGGAGTGTCGAAGAGTGCCAGCTCCATCCTGCAAGGAAATAGGGCTCGCTCTCTCCCCTCTGGGACGTACAGTGCGGGCCATCAATGTATCCATTTTATTACCTTTTTCATTAAAAAAAAATGCCTAGACCATAAAAGTGACTTACAAACATCTTCCACCAATAATTTTAGTTATATCCTTTCTAACTGCCTGCAGCTTGGCAAAAGAGTCAGGAGAAGGTGCAGCTTTGTGTGCCATCTCTAAACCTGTCAATTAGATGTGTACCTTCACTGGCTATTGATAGATCGACACAAGGTGGGCCATGTATTCTGGGTAATAGACAAGACAGGATGTTGGGAGAATTTATTCGTACTATGAATGTGGAGGGTGCTCAATCTGTCTACTCGAGATTATACTTTTTATTCGGCACCCCATGCTTCTTATTCCCGCGTTGATAGTTTTCAGATTTCAGCCAATTGGCTACCTATGGTGGAATCGGCCTCAATTGCTTCGATTGTATGGTCTGATCATGCTGAGGTGGGTTTGACATTGATTTTACCGGATATAAAATGCTCCTGGTCATGGCGGCTGGGGCCTACCACCTTGCAGAACCCGGTTATTAGGGATGCAGTGCGGGAGGATATTGTACTTTATTTTCAACTTAATACATCGCCAGAGATCCCAGGTGCTACATTATGGTCATCTCATAAAGCAGTGGTGTGGGGGGCTTTTATTAAACATGTTTCGTACGGTAAAAAGATGAAGTATAAATTGCTGGCAGACCTGCAACTCCAATTGACATACTTATCTCTTATGCTAGCTAGCTAAATAGCTGCCTCTCTGTGTGGTATCTTTTCAGTAGCTGGTAAATTCAGCCCTATATCCTCAAAGGGTTCCTATCAGTATTTTCTTCTGAGCAGGCAGGTAAAAATTAGACATGTGCACAACACAAAATTTTGTTGTGAACTAATGGATCAGTCCTAAAAAGCAATTTATTTAGTTGCTAAAGAAATTTGTTTTTAGTTCTTTAGTATGAAAACTAATTTCATTCATCCGAAAACCAGCGGATACAGTTACTATTGCAGTGGCTCCTCAGAGGGCTGAGATTGCTGCTTGCTACAGTCTGTCTCTCACTCTCAGCACAATGTGTCAGGCAAAGCTGTTACAGTAACTGACTGCTGCTCATCACAGTGCTCAGAGTTTCAGTAAAACTAATAAATAATATTTTTATATATAAGAGGTTCAAACAATATTATTTCCTTGTTTTACTGAAACTCTGAGCACTGTGAGCAACAGTCAGTTACTGTAACAGCTGAGCATGATAAATTGTACTGAGCGATAATATAACAAGCAGCCGATCTCAGCACTCACAGCCAATGGATTTAAGGGGCAAAAAAAAATGCTCCTCTCTGTATAATGTATAGAACATCATCCTGCATTATTTAATACCCCTCTCTGTATAATGTATAGAGCATCCTCCTGAATTAATTTCCCTCTCTGTAAAGAACATCCAGGATTATAAAAGCAAGGGAGAGGGAAAATCTTAACGTAATTCAGTCTGAAAGCTCAGATAAGAGATGACTGGCACAAATTATTATAATAAAATAAAGCACTTTAAATCAAGGGAAAACATTCAAATAACTCACACTGAAGGCTCATAATGACAGAGTAACTGTGCGAGCTGGATACTAAATGTATCAGATGTAAAAGCCCTTTATAACAAGCAGCACTGGGAGAGGAGAGGGACTTTATATAAAATGTGTATTATAGATGAGGAAAGGGAGATAGTGCTCCTGGATAATATAAAATGTATCAGGCCTAAACCCCTATTATGCAGAGCGGGAGGGGAGATAACACATGTTTTATGAAGTCCCTCTCTTCTCCCAGCGATGCTTGTTTATAAAGGGGTTTTTCTATCCAGCCCTCCTCTCTCATTAGCTTTCAGTGTGATTTATTTGAATGTTTTCCTTCAACAGCTGCTTTTATCATCTTGTCTGTATCATAGACATGCAAGGGTTAAGTAAAGGTTTCCTCTCCTGTGCTGGATGTCTGTGCTGCGAGTGAGTATTCTGGAGCTCTATCACTGTCAGATTTTTGGGTAGGGTTTGGGAAGGACTATACATACAAACTTTTTCTGTAGCTTAGCGATGTTGCGCTCTTCATTGCTGGTCTCCTTCAATCAATGTAATATTACAAAAAGGACTGAAACTAAAATGTAGTGCATTTTCCTTTAGTTTCTTTCGTTTTTTGGACTGAGCAGTTTCGTATCTCTTGAGTCAAACGAAAACTAAATTATCCCTAAATTCGGACTGAATCGTTTTAGTACTAAAACGAATGCACATGTCTAGTAAAAATCAACTCTACACTTTCCTGCACCTGGTGATCCCTTGAAGGCTCACTTTCCTTACCTGTCTCTGCACCTACAGAAATTTTCTTTGGAATCTCTGTGTGAAGAGACAGGCCCCTACTTGTTTCCCCTCTCAGTACAGCAACCCATGCTATACATACTCCACACCTTCTGTAAATAAGGGAATAAGGACACACAAGAATAAGAGACCCTTCCAATGCCATTGAGTCCTTTGTAAGTGCCATGCCCAAATGTATATAGGTCCACCAGCATACCCGCAACTTTAGGCTGTTCTGACTCACTTGTTTGTTATTTAATTCTTTGCAAACTCACCTAGAGCTTGATGATTCACTGTTTCTCGTCCTTTGAGGCCCTCTAGTGGTTCAAAGTGCAAATGACAATCTGGCTTTTCTAATTCAAGAATTTTTAAAATATTTTTTTGAGAAAGGATTTTACCAGGAAGGATACATTGAGATTTCTCTAGTTTTCAAGGATGTCCTGGGTGGCGAGTATGTACCGTTAGGTGTCTTGCCCAAGGACACTTACTGGAGAGGTGCTCTTGCTGTGATAAAACCTGTGTCTCCACAGTCTCTCTCCATGCAGAGCAGTGATGTTACCTCTACTCCACCCAGTTTTAACATACTTTATATCCTCTACCATTGATTTGTTTCCAATTCACCTATGATGGCAGCCCACCATGTACTTCCACCCCCACTTATCTTGATTCCTTTCCTCCAGTCCCCTCCTATGAGTAGTTACTAAACCCTCCTTCTCCCCCTCTGAGCATCTAGAATGACCTATGGATATAACGCAATGACATTGTGGCCCCAGCTGTAACGGTTTCAATCACCTTGTTTTGTTTTATCCTTTAATGAGTGATCACAGGTGATAAGTGACAAAGGAGGGATTGTTAGATAATTTTTAATTTCCTGTATGAATATAGATATTATGATTCAAATACATATCTTAGTCAATATGACCCTTTTTAGCTTTCATAGTATCTGCACATTTCCTCTAGAAACTTAAGGGATGTTAATTGAAAACATACATCCAGTAGCAGAACGAAGTGACACATCTTTGTTGATTGGGCAGATAAAGTAAAAAAAAAAATTTTGTCCTGTCACTATGTATGATATATGGTTGATAGGTTGAACTATGTCTGACGTTGAAACTGTTTATTGGTCTGTAATCCAGACTCTCTATGTCTGTCCCACTGCTACAAAAATGCATTGCATGATTGCAGACCCTAAAAAACGAGAATCTTTTGAAACAGCATCATGTGTCTGTGTTTCTTTTCTCCCACTTGAGTGTAATAAATTTTTAACCTCGCTGGATCAAATGGAAAAGCAACAAATCTCCTTCATTACATGACTTGGCCAGTCCTGTTGATGATTATGATGAAACCATTTCACCTCTGATATAGTTCATCTATTGAACACTGGTGGTGGTTTAGAGAAGGATAATAAGTCCTCGGATCTTTGTGGCCTTGGAGTTCGTGGTAAGTATGTAGACTGCCAGGCAGACCACAGAGTCTCCCGATTAACTCTTCATCTGCTGCCAACAGTTAATTAAGTAATATGTCAGTTCCATGGTAATTTGGCTCTTCTAGGTCACCAGTGGAAATGTCACTACCTTTAACCGCTAACATATCTTGAGAAACGTCCCTTTATGGAGTGAAATGCAGGTGTCCAGTAAATAAGGATCAGTATACCAAAATAGAGCTTCTGTGGTCTGTTACCAATGCATGGGGGAGAGTGATTGGCCCCTGGTGAGTTTTAACCTGAAACTCAATTTGTTCTATCTGAAAATCTCCATATGCAATACCCAGCCTGGCCACTTGGCCATAGTCACTGAAAGAGTAAGCCAGAACATGTTTTGAGTAAACAGAGGACAGCAACAGGGGAGCAGGGATAGTCAATCAGTTCTAACCAAATTGCACATGTCTAATAGATAGTAAGCACACTGCTATCATGATCAGCGGACTAGAAATTTGTTACGTTACCTCTTTCCAATGATCTCTGCAGTCAGTGCGGTATCTTCAATGAGGTGTTTGAACAATACATAGAAGGCTACATTACATAGTTGGTGCTAGCGTTAGCGCTCACCTGAGTGAGCGTTAACATTAGCCCTGGTAGCCACTGTCAAGGACCCACTACGCGCACTGCTGCGCAAAGACGCCGGGTTAAGCCGCTCACTATCTATCTATCCTAGACCCAGATAATTACGCGCACCACTCTACCCGTCCCAGCCACACTTACTCTCACAGCAGGCACGTAGAGCATGATATACTGATCCCAGGATTGCAACGCAGTACAAGTCTTCTCCTGAAGCGCATACTAACTATGTCTCTCACAATCCCGGAGCTCACTTTCTTATTCTATTAGTAACGCTGCCACCAGTCCTCACGGACACTACGCGCATCACAACAGGAGACGCAGGGCTTAGCAGCCGCACTATCCTAGACTCGGACAGTGACTATGGATCCCACAATTCCCTGCCGTTTCCTGACGACCGCAACACGCAATTTCTTATATGTAACCGAGCTTAACGCAAATAGCAATACTCCCAATCTCTTAGTTAGCGTGGATTTCATCAGCCAGAGTCAAAACTTAAATACTTTTTGTTTATTTATGATATAGAAAGAATCACAGTGCTTGGTCACATAAAAAAAATAACTAGAATAAATCAATTACTTACACACTACACAGCAAAATAAAAAGAAAAAGGTTTAACCATAGAGCGTTACTTATGAAGAACTATTCCTTACGCTAGCAGCCATGGCCTCCTGGAGTCTGGAGATGTAGCATGGACCGATCAGTCCTCTTTCGAAGGTACCCCAAGTGATCAGCCAAAGCACATGGCCAGTGTTCCGAATTTATACACTTCCTGATCTTTCCAGCCCCCACCCACCAATGGCCCAGTGTCCTGGACTCCATTTCCCAGAGGGCCATTCTCGCTTGTGCTCAGTAAGCTTGTCAATTAATCTTTAATTACCTAAAGGCGTCCCTCTTCCCTCCAGACCCCCCTTAGAGATCAAGGATGTGCTTCCTGTCTTTGAAGATTGTGTCCCCATCTCTTGGTGCCGAGCTGGCTGCCAAGGTGTGATTCTCTGTTAGTGTACAACAGAAATTCCCTTTTTACAGCTACGTGTTATATCCTCCCCCCAGGGGAGAAAGCTAACCCTGTTAATTACAGTTCAGCTGTGAACACAGGGATACACTTACCAAATGGCCAGACACAAATATGAATATCACTCTATATGGAGGAGAGGAGATATGTATAAACCGGCAGATAGACACATAGGAACAGGGCCGGATTAACGTAGGGGCGGATGGAGCGACCGCTCCAGGCCCCTTCCTGTAAATAGGCCCACAGACAGAGAATTTTTTCTTCCGTTATTCTCCCAGCACCTGGCTTCGCTCTCAAGCTGGCCCCACTTAAGCCTGCCTCTCTGCTCTGGCTCTGCCCACCATGAAGTCCCTTCTCCATTGGCTTGCACATGGGGGGTGTGCTGCATGTATCCAGGCACTCCCTAATGCTGCCCATTTTGTAAAATAACCCCTCCCCTAGTGAGCTTCGAGTGGCTGCCTCCCCTTCCTTCCTGGTGAGTCACGTGCTGCAGGACAACGGAAGAGGAAACAGCTCATCTGAGCTCAGAATCATGTGCTGCCTCATGCCGCTGCTCCCCCTGCTTGCTGTGAGTGAGGAGGATGTGCAACCAGCCCAAGCTCAGTAGCAGGATGGAGACCCCCATCCCACCTGGCCAGGAGGAGGTGAGAGAGATACTGTCTGCCCTCTGCTCCTCTCCCCTGCAGTACATGCCCCCCTCTCCATCCAGCTGAACTAGTGACTCCTCCTCCTCCTGTGTACACCCCAGGGTCTGTCCAGCACAACAAGCTGTGCTATGTGAGGGGGTCTCCCTGTCCAGGACTAAACTCTGCTGTGAAGGAGAAGCTAGTATTTAACCCCTGCAGCTGGGACCTGTATGCTTTGCACCATGCTGACAGATCATAAGACCTTTGGAGCAGCAGGACCCATGGCATAAAAGCACATCTGAGATACACTGTAATGTGTTGCTCAGATACCTGGTCCTGCAGGGGTTAAAAACTAGCTTCTTCCCAACAAGGTCTACTCCTTGACAGGGAGACCCTTCACCCCCTCACAAAGTACAGCTTCTTGTGCTGGACAGACCCTGAGTATATAGATTAGATATAAATATAGATTTGTTTTTATATATATATTAAAATACATTTAAATATATTATGTAATCAATTTAATATTTAAATGGTATGTTTTTAAAATTAAAATGATTTTATATAGAACTTAATAATAATAAAATTAAATATTTTTGTGGGGGGGGTTTCAGTAGAGTCTGTGTGTAAGGGTTTGACTGCGGTGGGTGTAGCAGGTTGGGGTTGTGAGCCCAGGATGCAGTGATGAAGGCAGATTCAGAATAGCAATGAGTGTTTATTGCAGGTAAACACAGTGGCATGAAATCAGACAGGGTACAGGCAATGGCGTCGTCAGGGTTCAGCAAGGGGGTTTGGTACACGGCAAGGCTGGCAGAGAATAGTCGGTGGTACAGCAGGGGTTCGGTACACGGCAAGGCTTAGATGGGGGCAAAGGGGGAGCAGGATGGAAGGGTTACCGGTGAGTGAAGCAATGAGAGTCCAGATAAATAACAGAAGGTCCTTGGGTCTTAGCAGAGAGTTCAGGAGATGGTCAGGCGATTTCAGGGAGCTTTAGTACACAGGTAACGCAGTCAGTAACTTCAATGTGGAAGTCCAGGGTTGAGGGTGGGACTCCCTTATATGAAGGGCTAATCAAGGAGGATAAAGGGCAGGTTTGGATCCAGGGCCAGGACGTCAAAATGAGGAAGGTGCATTGTTCATACCAGAGCCTTGAAATCTGCAGGGGACATGCAGGAAAACATAACAAGAGCGGTCGTCTGGGGGTCAGAGCCCCCAGGGCCTGACACTGTGCTACGCTCATACGCACCGTACATTTCTGTGCGTTTTATTACTGTGGGCTATGCTCATACACACCGCACATTGCCGTGAGTTTTAGTGCAGTAGATTCTGTGATACACTCATACACACAACACATTACTGTGAGTTTTATTGCTGTGAAGCTCTGTGATACACTCATACACACTGCACATTACTGTATCACAGAGCTCCACAGCAATAAAACTCACAGTAATGTGCAGTGTGTATGAGCATATCCCACAGCTCCACCGCAATAAAACTCACAGTAATGTGCAATGTGTAGGAGTGTGAGTTTTATTGCTGTGAAGCTCTGCTATGCTCATACACACCGCACTTTACTGAGTTTTATTGCTGTGGAGCCGTAGGATATGCTCATACACACCAATCATTACTGTGAGTTTTATTGCTGCGGTATATGCTCATACACATTGTACATTACCGTGAGTTTTATTGTAGTAGATTCTGTGATATGCTCATACACACCGCTTATTACTGTGAGTTTTATTGCTAAGGAACTGTGGGATACACTCATACACACCGCACATTACCGTGAGTTTTATTGCTGTGGAGCTGTGGGATACACTTATACACACCGCACATTACTGTGAGTTTTATTGCTTTGGAGCTGTGGGATACACTCATACACACCTCTCATTACAGCAATTCATTTTGTTTATATAAAAAGGCCCACCAAAATACTCGGCCCCAGGCCTATGATATTCTTAATCCGGCCCTGGATAGAAATACAGATCTAATCTGCCACAGCCACCACATATTACAATCCAAACGCTAATGGGTTAAGAAACCCATTAGCGTTTGGAATCTTGCGCTTTTCAGCACGAGGTTACTGTACTTTGCGCTCCCTATACTTAACATGGGGAGCGCAAAGTCCCAATGATGATTAACATCTGGCTGTGGTTAGCAAAAAGTTAACCACAGCCAGGACTTGGTGCTTATGGATTCTGCTGGTGCAGAATCAGTTAGCAGCAGCCAAACCCCCCAAAAAAATTCAGATACTCACCTACTATCCCACGGTGAGGACCGCGGCCCCGTCCGCCTTCTCCGTCTGGCGGGAGCAGGGAGAGACTGGGGGAAAAGTTCCCCAATCTCTTCCTGTGGATCACTATGCCGACCTGCTGGATCTCGCGAGGCGAGATCCGGCAGGTCATGTGACTGCTGCAGTCAGTTTCAATGGACTCCATTGAGAGGATGCCCGTGGCGGTGCTTAGCGCTCCTGTAAGCATCCCGGGGCTTAGCCCCCGCTTACAATTCAGGAAGCTTTTTAAGCACCTGCATTGTAATTTCGCGGTAAAACGGGGTGCTAGGGAGAAAACTGCGGGAGCTGTTTTTTTCTCCCTAGCCTTTCCGTTTTACCGTGAATTATGTAATGGAGCCCATGTTATTTTCTTTCTAAAAAATATGTTTTATCTGATTCAATAGCTGTTTTATAAAAGGTTTCTTTTTTGAAACGGATATAAGAATTGAAATTATAATGCCTCGTCCACTAATCCAGTGAGGAATCTAATACCATTACGAAATCAGGAAGGATTATTTTCCCCCTTTTTGGGCACGAATAGAAAATGCACCAAGTGTTTTTTTTTTTTGCCTTCTTTTGGATCAGCAGCAGCCGTAGCGATAAGTGGAAAGATGAAATTGTGGGTTATTAGTCATTTTCCAACCAATATTAATATGTAACTATCAGAGCTATTCAGAAAGCACCAAAATGTCACATTTCAGTGCTCTCTGGTTCGCCGCACTTCGGCAAGTCTGATTCACTGACCCTATGGTGAATTCAGAATTCACCGCAGGGTCCCAGAAGTGCAGAGAATCGGCTACCGAATGCCGACCTGTCGCCCACCGCTGCCGTCACCCTGCTGGAAGTCACCGCAAACCTGACGGACAGCAGCCAAAAGCAGCCGATGATCCGCCGAACACAGACACCGAGCCGCAGAAAAAATCTGACAATCCGCCAGACAGGTAAAAAAAAAAGATTGAAAGTGTCAAAATTGAAACACTGTTTACAGACATTTTCGTTCAGTAGTTTTTTTGCAAACAGTGGCGGACCTAAGGAACAAAGGGCCCTGGTGCAAGATTTTTTTTGCCCCCCTCAATCGAAATATCGGGGTCTGGTTAGACCCCTAATATTTCCCCGAAGCCCCTAAAAGTAAAGTAAAAGATAAAATAATAAAAAAAATTAATGAATGAATAAAAATAAATATAAAAAATTTAAGTTTTTAAAAATAAAATACTGAAAAAATTAAAATAAAAAACATTTTCGATATTGCCCCAGCTCACATGGATATATATATATTACCCCCCAGCTCACATGGATATATATTTGTCCCTGCTCACTTGGATATATATATATTTGCCCCCAGCTCACATGGATATATATATATTTATTTATTTATTTAATTTATTTATTTATTTATAAAGGATTTTACCAGGAAGGATACATTGAGATTTCTCTCGTTTTCAAGTATGTCCTGCCCCCAGCTCACATGGATATATTTGTCCCCAGCTCATACATGGGTATATTTGCCCCAGCTCACATGGGTATATTTGCCCCCAGCAGCTCTCCCCCCCCCCTCTGCTGCCACTGCCAGGCTCCTCGTATCCACCAGCGTTCTTCTCCCTACGAGGCGAGCAGCCGCTGGCATGCAGCGTGGCGGCTTGCTGGGAACCATCTGACCAGCGCAGCCGCGTTGTCGTGAGATTGCGCACTGGTCAGGTGGTTCCCATCCCAGGTGAGCGCCAAGTTGCATGCCAGCGGCCACTTGCCTCATAGTGAGTAGGGAAGCGATTTTCTAGGGGGGAAATTGCCCCGTTGCCCCTGGATCCGACCCTGCTTCACCGCCACAGCCCCCCTGCCGCAGGCCCTCCATCTCTGCGCCAGGAGTGTCGATTGACATTGTCATAAATGGTGGGGCTGCCCAACCATCTATGACAGGGACTGTGCTGGGCCCCTCCAGGCTGAGGCCCTGGTGCACCCGAACCAGCTGCACTGGCAGTAGGTCCGCCAGTGTCTGTAATTAACATATAAGGTCCTATGAATAATAATAAAACGGTCTTTAACAAAAAAAATGCTATTTAACCCATTAGTGACCGGGCGGTTTTACACAAATCCGTCCTTTAGTGACGCTGCTGTTTTTACGTTTCTGCGCTGTTCGTGTTTAGGTTAAATTTTCCTCTTACTCATTTATGCAACCCACACATATTATACACCATTTTTCCCGCCATTAAATGGACTTTCTATTTATTTCCATCATATCCTATAATTTACTATAACAAAAATATGAAATCTGATTACAAAAATGGTAAAAACACACTTTTCTAATTTAATCCCTAAAATCTTCAACCACCAAAAAAGACCCCAGCTAAATAGTTAAAAAATTTTGTCCCGAGAATAGAAATACCCAATTTTTACATGGTTTTTGCTTTTAAACCCCTTCTCTGGTGAGCCAGTTCACCTATGTGCGCTAAGCTCATTCTGACCTTTCAAATGATGCCACGGATCGGGAGATATGGGGATCCAAAGGATACCCGTATCTCCCCTTGGCAGCTAGGGAGTTAACTGGCCAACTGATATCCTCACACATATGGTGGAGATGTCAGTGGGTGGGAGGTGACCAGGAGGCCTGGCTGACTTCCAAGATGTCAGCCACCTCCATGTTTAAATCGTGACTCCGTATGTCATCAGGGAATTTCACTGACATTTCTCTGCTGTTTGGTGTCCGTGAGTAGATTAACCATTCCTTCTCTATGGTGATTTCACTGCCGTCGAACAGGCACTGTATTTGCTGGCCATTTGCTGGCAAACTTTGGTGAACTGCCTGCTCTCTGAATAGCCGAATGGCCACTAAATGTCACCGTATGGGGAAATTCACTGTTTGGTGCAATTTCAGAACCAGATTGGCTGGTTCTAAATAACCCCTTATATGTGTGCATTGACTGATTTATCATTGTTTCCGCGTTTACCTTGTGTTGATATTTGTAATTCTCTGGATTTTTTCCCATATAATTCATAATGAAATGAATATTGTGCAGAGCAGTGGCCATGAGACTTAATCCAAAGTAATAGCTGGTTGAGAAATGGCCATGGTTATAGAACACATCCTTAAGGCTTTCGTTACCCGAGCAGTTCTGGGCAGTGATCATATACCAAGACTTAAAGTGAGCAAACTTCTCATTTTGTGAAAAGCAGTGTAATTTTAAAATCCAGATATCTTCCAGTAACGGGTCGTTTGGTCGGCTGGACAGGCTGACATTATTCAAGTAATCTTTAAAGGCCGGGATGGAATATTCACTTTGTATAAAACCCAAACTGCCATTAAATGCTTTCACAACTTCAGAGAGAGAAAAAAAAACGACATTCCAAGACGCTGCCATGATAAATGTGATATTCTGTAAGGTAGATACAGAGACTTGGAAAAACGCTATGCAGCTGTGAGAACACGTCCCAGCGGTTATTATAACCTGAGTGATAGATTTCTTAATGATAGTCATACTCTCTTGTGCTTCTTTCAGTGAGTCAAGAAGCTTAATGACAAAGGCGATGCAGATCCCATGACCGGTGAGCACATGACTCAGCTCCCGGAGCTCCCTCTCTCCACTTTCATCATTTGATATGATTACTCCAACCCAGATCCAATCAAAATGCTTCAGTAACTTTAATATGACCACATAGACATTCTGAAGGTCTGGGACTGTCCTTAGAAGGTATGGGTAAAGGGCTCTGTCGCTGAGCTGAGTGTCGGTTGATTCAGTGGAGATCTGGAAAGAATGAGATCAGGTTCTTGTTAGAGTCCATTCCTTATTCCATTAGCTTGGCTTTCAGCAGAGCAGCATCTGCACATACACACAAACTGCCACGGTATCACCTCCCTCACCCTGCATCTCTGCCAGTGTGTGAGATATGTGCATTTTGTTCCCGAATCGCAATTTGGATGAAATTATAGCGATTAGTATTTCGGAAGCAATTCCGAAATAACAAATTGATTTTGTCCGCAACGGAACGAAAACAAAACAAAACAGTATAACGATTTGGTTTCGTTTTTACAAATTGCTTCACTATACCATATTACTTAGATTCAGCACTGCAGGCCATGGATAGCGACAAATTTGGCAGTTCGGGTGCAAGTGAAATCCCCATAGAGAAGTAATGGTTAATCTATTCAGAGAACATCGAACAGTGAAATGCCCTGATTTTTCATGTTTTTTTCAACAGGTTTAAGCAGGTGAATCCCATGGGTTTTCAAAGTAAAAAAAAAAAAATCCAGATTTTATTAAATATTTATTCAACCGTTTAATCTTTTCATTTACAGCAAAAAGCCTTTTTATTTATTGATTTTCTTTAGACTTTTTTGAGGTTTTTTTTGTATTATTTAGGCTAGATTTTTGGATTCCCAATTATATTAAAAAGACCAGGCTTTTTTCTTTGCTGAATGCAGTGGGGTTTTTTCCCCTTTAGTATGGCTGCATTCAACAGGTGATGTCCTTGGTGCTGAAACCTATTTCAGCACCAAGGACAGGGGGATTGCTATAATTTTTAACCCTAATCTAACAGTAATTTACTCATCTATTTCACCATTCTGAAATAACTAAACAAAATAAAATAATGAATCAAAACAAAATAACGAATCAATGCTGCTGTCCTTGTGCTGAAACCTATTTGAGCACCAAGGACAGGGGGATTACCGTATCTTTAACCCTCATGTTTTAACCCTAATCTAACAGTAATTGATTCATCCATTTCACCATTCTTAAATAACTAAACAAAACAAAATAATGAATCAAAATAAAATAACGAATCAATACGAAATACAAATTACTAATCTCCCGAAATAAGGAATCGTTCGGAAATACAAATTATGGTAACATAACAAACGCAACAAAACAAATTAAAAAAAGACAAATTGATTTGAAACAATTTTTTTTTCATTGTGCAGACGTTTAGTGTTAATTTCTGCTAGTGTGTGTGTCTACCAATGTGTTCAAGTGTCTGCCAGAGTGTGAGTGACTGCCAGTGTGTCTGCTAGTGTGTGTGTGTCTGCTAGTGTGTGTGTGCCTGCCAGTGTGTGTCTGCTAGTGTGTGTGTCTGCCAGTATGTGAATGTGTGTCTGCTAGTGTATGTTTGTCTATGTGTGTCTGCTAGTGACTGTGTGTTTCTGCCAGTGTTTGTGCAGATGTCTGCCAGTGTATGTGTGTGCTTACCAGTGTGTGCAGGTGTCTGTCAATGTGTGCAGGTGTCTGATAGTGTGAGTGCAGGTGTCTGCCAGTGTCTGTGCACATCTATCTATTGAAAAATAATTAATTTTTAATTTCCTGTGTGAATATATATATATAATTTGTGATTCAAATACATATCTATGCCTCCTTTTAGTGCTTAGTTTAAATTCCTTTACAACCATATCTTGTTGCAACTTAATTAGAACCAGCCACATCCTGTAGCAGGAGGACCACCACATCTTTGTTGCAGGGCAGATATACAGGGTTATTCAGAGAGCGTGAAAAGCAGGATAATGACTGGAGAATGAAAAATTCTAGGTCAAAATAGCCAAATCAGAAAAATTCTCTCTTTCATCTCACTTTCCAAATCGGCTATTTTGACCTAGAATTTTTCAGTCATTCTCCAGTTATTCTCCTGCTTTTCACGCTCTCTGAATAACCGTTATAGTGAAAAAAACAATTTTTTTTTGCTATTAATATGAACCAGATGTGGTTAAGTTTATATATCTCCAATGTGGCATATGTATCCTCTCCATTTTATCTCTGACGTGATCTGTATACTGATTGGCTGTTGCATCATTCTTGTTTCCGGGCAGAAATGAACCATGTCTATGTGGAACGCTCTCATTGGTTATAATTTGTTTGAGTGTTAATAAAAAGTTTGCCATGAACAAAGACAAGTCAGATATACTGAAAAGCACCACATTGCTTCAGTTGTCTCCGCTACAGCGTAAGCGATGCATCTTGCCTTATTCTTGATTATATAAGAAGAAATGACAGACATTTTTTGGGATTCCTGCTGTGGTAATTATAAATAGGAAAACTGATTTGTTTGATTTATTTTTTAACATCTGTGGGCCACATTACAATCTTTTTGTTAACTGTAGCGCCTGTCACAAAAAACACGTGCCGCGACGAAGGACGCAGGGTTAAGCAACTCACTATCTGTCTATCCTAAACCCAAATAATGACTACGCGGACGAAAATCCCCCGCGCACGCTTGCCTAACTGTCCCAGCAACGCCTATGCTCGCGACACGCATGCAAACGTGATGAAATGGTCACAGGAGTGCAACGCAGTATCCGTTTACTCCCGACCTGGGGTACTAACTACGTCTCCCACTATCCCTGTACCCACTTTCCTTATACTATTCGTCACACTGCCACCTCAGACCAGGGCTTTCCCAGGATGCTTCCTGAACCAGAGCTGGTCTGCTACTCTGATTACGCACCCCACAATAAGAGAACAGTACAGCACATGCCCCCACTCCAGCTCACAGTTTAGTAGATAGACCCGAATTTACACAAAGGCAACTTTCTATGATAATCCGGTCCTTCAGTTAGCGTGGATCAAATATCAGGCAGAAACAGAGCTTAATAAATGTTAGATTTTATTTATGATATACCAAATTATGTATATCACAGTGCAATTAGGGTTACAGAAAAAATATGGATATAATATTCATTAATTACACACAAACAGCAAATAAAAGAAACAGGATTAAAGCCACAGACCCTTACTCACGTCAGTAAGCTAACAGGACCATTCGTGTCCCCCTGGGGCTGGAGATTTGAAGTACTGGCACAGTTTCTCACTTTCTTAGATGACCCCACAGAAAAAAGCCCCGAGCCCATGCTTGGCTATATATAGGCTGCCTTGTCCCCCTGGGGACAGCCCCCTAGCTGCTACACCCTGAGCACTACATTTCCCAGAATTCCTCCTCCTCGGCATGCGCTCCTTCATTAATTTTAATTCCCAGGTACATCAATCCTCTCCAAAGACCACCCCTAGTGATCAAAGGATGTGATTGCTTCTTGGATCTACGTGACCACTTACAAGTGCTGCCGCTAGGTCTGGGCTGTGCCTTTTCCACTTGCCCAAGGTGTGAAATACTTGCAGGAGACCAAGGAAATTCCATTAGACCAACTGGGGTAATTTACCCTCCTTATCATGCAGATCAAAGAAGACTAATTTCCCTGGTATTCTGCAAAAACCTGGGAATATCCTTTCACCAGGGCTCAGTGATAAACATATTAATTTATTTTTTGGAAACTCAGGCATTTATTATTACCGCTGCGCAAAACGGCCACTGGTATCCATAGATAGCCATAGAGTTATATATGTACGCATAGATACACATATCTTTCTGTGTCTAAGTGTTAAGCGCGCGTTAAAAGTAATTGCCCTCAATTCCATATTACATTCTCAACGCTAAAACCGCGCTGAATCGTATACCACCTGGAAACCTGCGCGAACCACGCGCGAGCTTACTGTACTTCACACGTCCTATACTTAACATTATGAGCGCAAACACAAATGTGCACTACAATTATCTATCACTATCTGTTAGCGCAAATTATCGCATGGACGTTAAAAGGAAAGTCTTTGCGAAGTTAACAAGCTGTTGCTAATTGCATATCTGAACATTTTACAAAAAGAAAGTTTATTGGTATGTGGAGAACCAATATCAAAAACCTTCAAATGGATTGGGGTTGTTTAAAATAGTAAATTTCTTTTTGGACAATGCCAAACACAAAACATATTAATAAACGTGGAAACAACATAAACATTGCATTAGAAGTATATATGAACAATAGGTAATTTCATTGTGGACTAATGATGGTAGCTATTGGTAGCTGGAACCAAAATGGCATAGAAGCTCCAGATAATTGGACAAATAGTTACATCAAAATTTGGCATATAATTAGCCACTGAAGCTTAACACTTATTATTCAAAGAGAATCGAAAAGTCACCGCACATTCAGTGACTTTTCATTCTCTTCAATTCGGGTCGAATCGGCGACCCTGCGGTGTATTCAGCAAGCACCACAGGGCCGTCAAAGTGCAGGGAAAAGCTGCCGCAAAACTCGACGAAAAGTCACTGCAAAAACCCGGCGAATGCATGCCGAAACCCGCAAAAACATCTCGATTAACCCGCCGAAGACGCCGGAAAAACCAGAGCAGGAGCCGATCACACACAGTGACTCCTCAGGAAAAAGCCAAGACCGCAGACGAGTGAAGTGAATAAATTAGCAAAACAGTTTGCATGAATGTTTGAAAAGTGAAACGCTGTTTGCAAAGAAACTACTGAGCGAAAATGTCTGTAATTTACATATGATCCAATGAATGATAATAAAAAGGGCTGTTACAGAAAAAATAAGTAAACTTAAAAAAAAAAAAAATCTGACTTTTTAAAAAAACAAAACAGAAAAATGCTTAAAATTTCCTAAAAAATCTATAAATAAAGAGACTCTTTACTGCAGAATTTTATAATGAACGGTTTATTAGATATTGAATTAAAACAGGAATATTTTTAACATTGAAGCCTATGGGATTCTCCTGAATAAATCTGTCAAATGAAACCACCGAATGACAGGGCATTTCGGGAACCTTTCACTGCTGGTTTGTGTTCTCTGAATAGACGAAGCAGTGCTTTTTTATGGGGATTTCACTGCCCTCGAACAGGCACCGTATATTCAGGCAATTCCCCAGGATTTGGTGAATTACTGTACCTGCTCTCTGGATAGCCGAATGGCCAAGAAAGGTAACAAACGCTGATTTTCAGCGTTTGGTTACCTTTCTCCAGCCATTCTGATCTCTTTGAATAACCCTGTTAGTCCCAAAAAGGGAAGAATAGGATTGTTGATATTAGGCAACAGTGTAAATCAATATGATGAACTATAATATTATAAGCTACCATCATTAGTCCACAATGAAATTACCTAATGTTCATATATACTTCTAATGCAATGTTTATGTTGTTCCACGTTTGTTAATATGTTTTGTGTTTGGCATTGTCCAAAAATAAATTTACTATTTTAACCAACCCCAATCCATTTGAAGGTTTTGGATATTGGTTCTCCACATACCAATAAACTTTCTTTTTGTAATACATTATTTAAGAGGGTTTAATCCCATACTGGCTGGGGCGCTCTCTAATCTATCAATATCCCAGTAGGGACTAGTGAATTGTTTTTTGCATATCTGAACACCCTGGCCAAAACCAAATACACCAGCCCATAAAAAGGAATGCAGCAAAGTATAGTTGCCTATTCAACTCATACCAAACCAAAACAATGGATGAGGATTGCCCTAGCACATGTCATCATTATGCATCATAGACGCAGAACCCATCTCCGATGCCAGCAGGAGTTGGAAAGGGAGCGTGCGGTGCCACGGGCACCTCGTGTCCAAAGGACACAATAAACATTAGATGATGTGACAGATGCAGAGTGTAGACTTAATTTAAAATTGACCCAGGCACAGAGCAACAGGCTCTACCTCCGGCTGCAGTCCAATCTTGAGTCCAGGTCTGGGACATGGATATCTGTCCCAGGAATGATGAAGTTGCTGTGCTGTCTGTGGTTCCACGCTAATGGCACCTTCCAGCAGCCTCTAGCTGAATTAGACGTGTCAGCCAGAGCACCTTCTTCATCGTGCTCTATCGCTTCCTCCTACCAATGAAGTGCAGCAGGTGTCACCACTACATAGGATTCCCCACCACCTCGGAGGAATTCCAAAGAGTAAAACAGGGCTTTTATGCACTTGGAGGCTTCCCCAATGTCCTGGGGGTAATCGATTGCACCCATGTACAGATCCGTGCACCTTGGGTGGAACCACCTGTGTATATATAAATTGTAGGCATTACCGTTCTATGAATGTGCAAATGTGTGTGATGCCAAAATGTGCATCATGCACCTATTTGCATCTTTTCCTGGAAGTACCCACAATTCCTACATCCTGCTGGACTCCTCGGTGGCACAGCACTTCCAGGAAAGGTGGTCCCATGAAGGCTGGTTACTTGGTGAGTGCACATATATTCAGCAGAAAATCAGTGTCATGTGCCATATAATAGGTGATACTGGATACCCACTCATGCCATGGCTAATGACCCAAATTCATAGACCAGAAACACCAGAGCAGGAGACCTACAACTCTGTGCACCAGATATCCCACAGCGCTTTTGAGAGGACCTTTTGGAATGCTGAAAATGCGCTTCAGATATATTGTTCAATCTGGTGGGGCCTTTCAGTACCAGCCCCCCAAAGTGGCATTAATAATCCTTGCATGCTGCAGAATATGGAGGGGTGGGGTCGCGCCTATTCCCCAATGGGGCGGCTGCAACCACCAAATGCATCCAGCCCAACATGGTGGTTGCAGCCGCCCCATCGGGGAATAGGCGCGACCCCACTCCTCCTGTACTATGTATGTTTTAATGTACTTCCAGCAAGGTCATCACTGCAGCAAGATTCCACTCCGTGTCTTTGTTTTTGATCCCAAAGTGGATTTTGTTTCTGGGGGAGCATAAATAAAGGCCCAGCAGTATATCTCATGTCTGACAAGCAGCATGAGCAGGTATGGTTTGCTATACAGCAGCCTGTGGCTTCATTTTTGGATAGGACTCACCCTCATTAGAGGTGCCTTGACACTGGCGGGCGAGCTTAATCATATAATGGCCATTAATAAGAAACCAGATCCTCTAACTGTGTTTAGTTTCACAGGGCATAATGGGAATAAGCGCAGATGACATTTTTTTCTTTGTTATGTTTTACACATGTTGTTGGGCTGATGCATTTGGTGGTTGCAGCTGCCCCATCGGGGAATAGGCGCGACCCCACCCCTCCTTTATAATGTATATGTAACCCTGTACATCCTGACAGAGAATGAGCTGACGGACATTTTGCTTGATCTAGCAACCTGACATCATATTGTGAGTACAATAGCTCCATGCTTTCATCATGTAATGACCAACTGATGTTTAGCATTCTGTGTGCAATGGTGTCACCGGACAAAATCATGGAGATTTCTTGTTCATAACCAAAAAATGTATTACTGAGATACATAATTCTTTAATCTGAAAACTAAAAGGAAGTCAACATAACACCCAAACGTAGATACTTTAACCAAAATAACATAGCTATAGATACCACATGGTATAGGCACCAGGTATAGGCACCATCAGTCACAAACCAACAATATGATGACAACAATCTTGAGAGCGGATGGATTAAACGCATCACCTTGACCTCACTGAACACTCTTTTATATTGCATGTGGGGACACTGAATATGACGTATTCATCACTTGGCAAATCTAACTATATGTAACAATCCCTGATTATACTTTGCTGTAAATATAGAAAATATATGTAGTCATGGAAAGAAAGGTCCTTTGAGGAAAATTTCATTATTTTAAAGAACAAACGCCTGTAATTGTCATTTGCCAGGTACATTGTCACTCACTAATATGCATTGCCATGTTTTGAGAAGAGGTGATGTCAGTATTAAGATCTATTAAGTGGGAGCAGCAGAGCCCCTTTGTGTGCATCATTATTGCTGGAGATTAGGGATGAGCCGAACACCCACGAGTTCAGTTCGCATTCGAACTCGAACTATTCAAAAGTTCGAATTCGAACTCGAACACAATACAAGTCAATGGGACTCAAAATTTGATTTGTAAGAGTGCCCTCCAAGAGGGCATATATGCTAGATATTTGCCATAAAAGGTGTATGGGGGTTGGGGTAGTGCCCTGGGGGACAGGAAACAAGGACAAAAAGTTAAAATAAAACATTTTTAAAGGGACAGTGAGTTTTCCATGAAATAAGGGTTAAAAATAAAAACGAAAAATTCCTTCAAATATCGTACCTAGGAGGTCCCCATAACCTGCCCGTGAAGTGGCGGATTTGTAGGATGTATATAAACATTTAAAAACAAAAAAAATACATTTCAAATGACGGTAAATGGATTTCCTTTAATCTATTCATAAACAACTGCTTGCGGGCGGAAGGCTGTATGAAAAGAGGAGATGTTTTAGGACACACAGAACAAGTTTAGTGATTTTTTTTTCCTAAATTATAGTGAAACTTATGCAGGCTTTGGATGAAAGTAACAATAGGTGCTTTAAAATTCGGCCTTTTAGTGTCGGCAACAGTGCCGTCACACCGTAACCCCTCTGTGGTATTGTGGAAGAGTGCAGGGTTGGTCAAATATTAAAATGATATGAATCTGGTATAGACGTCAGTGGCAGTGCACCCAAATATTGTGCCTTTCGTGGCAGCAAGTGCCTTCACACCGTAACCTCTCTGTGGTATTGTGGAAGAGTGCAGCGGTGGACCCTGCGGTCCAATATTAAAATGATATGAATCTGGTATAGGCGTCAGTGGCAGTTCACCCAAATATTAGGCCTTTAGTGCCAGCTAGTGCCTTCACAACGTAACCCCTCTGAGGTATTGTGGAAGAATGCAGGGGTGGAGGTTTTGGTAATGCAGAAGAGATCCCCGATCTATTCAGTTACGTCAGCATCAGGGGATAGATAGCTGCTGATCCAGGACTGATTCATTTTTATAAATGTCAGTTGGTCTACAGAGTCGGTGGACAGACGCACTCTTTTGTCTGTGACAAAACCTCCAGCGGCACTGAACGTCCTTTCAGAAAGCACGCTGGATGAAGGGCAACCTAGTAGCTGCATAGCATATTGGCTAAGTTCTGGCCAGTGATCCAATCTCAACACCCAGTAAGCCAGTGGATCATCTGCTGTAAAGGTATCCAGGTCTGCCCTTGCCCCTAGGTATTCCTGCACCATATGGTGAAGACGCTGGCAATGGGTGCCTACATTTGACGTCCTTGGGTGTCGTGAATTAAAAAAAATTAAAAAGGCATCAGTCAAGCAGCCCCGGCCTTCACTGCTCTTCCTCTGATCATCCGCAACCTCAGAAGCACCTGTGTCATTACATGGTAACCTACCCAGTGCCTGGAAAGGTGTTGCACAAGTGTCGCTCTAGAGTGTTTTTTCATCCTGTGCTACCTCTGTGAGGGCAGGATGAGCTCTGCAACTTTACCCTTGTATCGTGGATCAAGAAGGCTTTCCAACCAGTAATGATCCCTCTCCTTGATAGCACGAATCCTGGGGTCCTTTACCAGGCTTTGAAGGATAAGGGAACCCATGCAGCGTAAGTTGGAGGTGGCATTAGCTTCCGAGTTTTCCTGGTCAATGAGGATGACCCCATCGTGCACTTCCTCCTAACAGCCACATACTAGTCCTTGGGTTTCTGGGCACACAAAACCCTCCCTTGAGGAATCCCCACCTTCAATGCCCGCACTACTTAAATATTCCTCCTCCTCCTCATCCTCCTCCTGTCTGATCTGAGGACCCGCAGGAATGCTGTTTGCGTAAAGACTGGGGCCTTGAGAGCTAGGGAAGGCCTCCTCATCCTCCTGCTGCACTGCCTCTAGAGCCACATCTATAATTCCCTGCAGAGTGCGCTCCAGCTGGAACACTAAAGGAATTGTGTCACTGATACATGCACCGTCCCTGCTCACCATCCTCGTTGCCTCCTCAAATGATGACAGTACAGTGCATGCATCCTTGATCATCAGCCACTGTGGGGGGGGAAACCAAGTTGACCTGAACCTGTCCTTGTGCCATACTCACACAGGTACTCATTGATGGCCCTCTGCTGCTTGTGCAGATGCTGCAGCATTGCTAATGTCAAGTTCCACCTGGTGGGCATGTCACAGATCAGACGGTTTGTGGGAAGGTGGAATTCTCTTTGAATTTCTGCCAGGCAACCACTTGCTGGGAATGACTGTCTGAAGTGGCTGCAGACTTTTTTGGCCTGGCTGAGAAGCTGTGCCAGCCATGGGTGCCTGGTTAGGAAATGCTGTACCAACAGATTTAGGACGTGTGCTAGGCATGGTACATGCGTCAATTTACCCTGGCTTAGGGCGGAGAGAAGGTTGCTGCCATTATCACAGATGACCATTCCGAGCTGAATCTGGTGTGGTGTTAACCATCTCTGCCCATGCCCCTGCAGAGCTGACAGAATTTCTGGCCTGGTGTGGCTCCTGTCCCCTAAACAAACCAGCTCAAGCACAGTATGGCATCTTTTTGCTTGAGCCATTGCGTCGGTTTAACTGCCACTTTGCCAGAGACAGAGAAGGAGGAGGAAGAGGTGGTGGAGCAGGCAGACCTCATACAAGCAGCTTTCTGGAGGCATGGTGGATGAACAAGCTCCAGCACAGAGCCCTATCTTGGATCCCTCCCAGCTGCAATCAGAGTTACCCAGTGTGCCGTGAAGGAAATGTAACGGCCCTGTCCATGCTTGCTGGACCACGTGTTTAAAGTCACGTGCACCCTGCTGCTGACTGCCTTTAAAAATGACTCCATAACATTGTCTTTCACGTGCTGGTATAGTGCTGGAATGGCCTTCCATGAAAAGAAAAGGCGTTTTGGAACCTGCCACTGTGGTACAGCACATTCAGCAAATTCACAGAAGGGAGCATTGTCCACTAGCTGGAAAGGCAGCAGCTGTAATGTGAGTAATTTTGCTAAGCTGGCATTTATATGCTGTGCTTGGGGATGGTTGGGACTATATTTTTTCTTATGCTGCAGCAGCTGGGGCAACGTTATCTGATTGCATAAATCTTCAGCTGATGGGATGCTGTCACATTCTGAGGACCTGGTACACCCATTACTGTAGCATCATCCCTGTCAGTGTAGGTTGTAGGCAATGACATGGCAGGACATATAGTGGGGGTAGAGACAGATGAGGAGGAGGATGACCTATGCAAAGTGTTATGCCAACGGGATGCATGGCAGGTGGTCATATGTCGCATCAAGTACGTGGTACCCAAGCGTGGGATGTCTTTCCCACGCTTGATCCTCATCTGACATAGATTACAAATATAAACGGTGTGGTCTGCTGCACATTTCTTAAATAACTCCCAGACAGCAGACTTCCAGTACATGTGCTTTGAGACAACAGAGCTCTGAACCTGAGAAGCTGTGACTTCTGATGCCTTGGACTGGCTACGGTTGCTCATAGAGGATGTTGTGCCTCGTGTTTGTTGCACCTTCTCCTCACTTGACTCCTCTGTTCGATCAAGCACCCAGGTGGAGTCAGTGACCTCATCATCGTCATCACCCCCTATCTCCTAGTCACTGGAGCCAACAGTATGCTACAGCTGCTAGGGCAACATGAGTGACAGTTATTTGTGTGTCACTGGCACCCCCTTCCTCTAGGTTGATTATATTCCCTTCCTCAACCTCAGAGATTGAATCAGAGCACTGTAATTGCTGCGCATCCTCAAGCAGCATGTCACTGTCATTGTAGTCAAACAATTCAGCTGACTCCTCCATGTATGTTGGTGAGGCTACGGCAGGAGTAGCTGTGGAAATGGAGGCTGCATTAAATGCTTTGGCAGCTGAGGTGGACTGTAAACCACTACAAGACTAGCTGGCAGAGGACTCAGAGGATGAGGATGGCCTAGTTAGCCAATCCACCAAATCCTCTGTATGTTGATGCTGCTTAAAACGGCCAGCACCAGTTAGAAAGGACAAGCGTGCCCCGGCAGAGGATGCACCATGTCCACGACGACCAGAGGCACAGCCTCCCGACACAGAGGCTGCTTGCCCTTTTATCTGTGTCTGGGGGTGTCTGCCTGTCCTTTTTGGTCTTTCTGACATGGTGAGTGATATATAGATTAAAGATATACAGAACTCTGATTCAACTCTGTTATAAAAATTGGAGATATGCAGAACTCTGGTTCAACTGTGCTATCTAGATTAAAGATTTCCAGAACTCTGGTATAACTCAGTGAGACACCCTGATAGCTGGCAGCCAGTGACAAGACACAAATTACAATTCCCAGAAACCACCTATAAATCAGTGAGACCCCTGATGAGTGGCAGTGACAAGACACAGATAAAAAATCACAGAAATCTGCTACAAATCTGTGAGACCCCCTGATAGGACCCCCTGATAGCTGGCAAGAGTGACAAGACACAGATTACAACAATTCCCAGATATCTGCTAGACGTGAGACCCCCCAATAGCTGCTGGCACTGACAAGACACAGATTACAACAATTCCCAGATATCTGCTAGACGTGAGACCCCCCAATAGCTGCTGGCACTGACAAGACACAGATTACAACAATTCCCAGATATCTGCTAGACGTGAGACCCCCCAATAGCTGCTGGCACTGACAAGACACAGATTACAACAATTCCCAGATATCTGCTAGACGTGAGACCCCCCCAATAGCTGCTGGCACTGACAAGACACAGATTACAACAATTCCCAGATATCTGCTAGACGTGAGACCCCCCCAATAGCTTCTGGCACTGAGAAGACACACTAACAGAACAATCTCCTCTCAAAAAACACGTGCTGGGGCTGCGAGGGACGCCTTATATAATGTGCCGCGGGACTTAACTCTGTGAGCCCATGATTGAGAAAAATTTGCCCAATCAGGACTCAGCCATGATTGGCATAGTCTTGCACCTGTCTTACACCTGACCTGTTGTCAGGTGCAAGGCTGTAGCCAATTACAAGCTTCAGGCCAGTGGAAAAGTGCATTGTGGTGCATTGTGGGGGAACATGCGGCGAACACGCGGAAATGTTCGGAGTTCAACGAACAGCCGAACGGCGATGCTTGAATCGAACACCAAACAGATCGTACCAAACAGCTCATCCCTATACAGGATGACATGAGTGCAATGCTCAATACACCATAGGATGTATTTTCAATTTATAGCAAAACGATGAAGTGTCAGACACAGGTGCCAGCATATGTTTAGATGCAAATAAATATGAATCATCTTTACTTGCCGGCTTTTCATAGATGTCAAGCTCAGCTATGAGAGATCTGCAGATTCACACTTGAATGTAGTGTGACTATATCACCCAGGTTGAACTGGGACACACATTATTGAATCATGCTGATGTGCAGTACATTACACCTTGCAGCGTGTCACAGCCATGCGCTGCAGTTGAGTATACAAGGGTCTGCACACGTGAGCCACCCTTATGTCACTGATGCTGTACAATAAGGCCAGGTCTCCGTTGCCAGCTTTAGGATTTTGTGCCTGCAGTGTTTGGATTATACATGCTGCAGGGCAGCATTTAACGTGACCTGCGCATCAGCATTAATGAATCAATGTTGGCCCTTTAGGAATCGGGACATGTTCCCCCTAAGAATGCCTCCCATCTGAATTAAAGCCATAATCTGTGATGTATTCAATATTGATTATGCACTGTGCTATTCTTGGCGAGACCCACATGCAATTACATTACATTACTACATCACAATTAATTGTAAACACACAATATGCATTACTAGATTGAAGTTTTAGATTAGAATCTAAATGCAGTTTGTAATCCTTTCCAATGATGAGGAACTTGACTAGGTTTCATGTTTCAGGAAATTATAGTATGCGTCACTATTGTTGACCTTCAAATATTAAAAGTGATTAGGAGGACGTCTCACTGACTGTGACATGGCACACCACCAGTGACTGTGACATGTCACACCTAGGGATGGGCTGCCAGTTCGAATCTGTTCGATGTTCGCATCAAACATCGGCTGTTCGAAAGTTCACGAAGTTCGAACTTTTGAGGCCGTTCGCAAAAAGTTCTATTTTATATTTTTATTTTTAAATTTTTTTAAAAATGCTTAAAAATTCTAGAAATGAAGAGACTCTTTACTGCAGAATATTATAACCAACGGTTTAATAGATATTGAATTAAAAAGGGAAGATTTTTAACAATGAAGCCTATGGGATAAAACATTCTTGTTGCTAAAACATCAGGCAGACGAGGCCCTCTAATCAGGCACTATAGAGGGCAGCCCACCGGGCCTCCCAAGTGTAACGTTGGGAGCTTCCAGCCCTACCTGTGTGCTTGAGGGCAGCATGTCTGATGCTGCTCGCTGACCAAAGCCCGGTTTAAATGGAGACAGGCAGGGAGGTGGTTGCAAGAGGCGCGGTTTGAGTGGTGGGCGTGGCCTGGTGAAGGTCTTTAAAAACCCTCAGTGTATTCTCAGCAGTTGCCAGATCGTGGTTATCCATACCTGAGCTCCTTGTACCTGACTGCTATATTGAATTAACCCGTTATTGACCTCTGCTTGTTTCTGACTATTCTGCCTTCTGTTGCCCTAGACCATTTTCTTGTACTACGCTACTGCTCTGATATCGACCCGGCTATTCCATTTGACCATTCTGTACTCTGTATTCCTGATTCTGGCTCGGCTGACTACTCCCCATGTTGTTAACCCTATCTGTCTAGCTAGTTTACCTGGCCAATTCTAAGGACCAGACAGTTAGATCTTTCATGGCTACTCTGTTGGTAGCTTCTGGGTTCTGTGGAGTGTGGGGCGTTAAGTACTGTGTGGTGGGATCTGGGAACCGTGACATTACGATCTGGCCACTATGGATCCCGCAGACTTAACACAGCACTTGGCTAACTTTGTATCCAGACAGGATGAGCAGGATCATAGGATGGATCAGTTTGCTATTGCCTTACAAACTATCCTGACTCGTACGGCTCACCTGGAACCAGCTGGGGTTGCACCCCCGCTTGATATACCTGTGTCCCCTGTCGTTCAGACATCCCAGGTACACATGACCGCTCCTATGAGGTTTGACGGTACTCCCTCAGAGTGCCGGGGATTTTTGGTCCATGTGGATATTCATTTTAAATTAAATCCACAGATGTTTTTCTCTGACATTGCCAAAGTGGGGTTCATTATTAATCACCTGTCTGGCAGAGCATTGACATGGGCGACTCCGTTATGGGAGGCAGAGAAGCCTATCATACGGGATTATAAAGAATTCATAGCCGAGTTACAACGTACATTTAATCCTACCAGAGAGGCCACGGTAGCTGGCAAATCCTTGTTCCGCATACGTCAAGGGAACAGGACTGTTTCTGATTATGCCATAGAATTTAAAACCTTGATCTCTGATGTGAACTGGACAAATGAGACACTGGTTTTGGCTTTTATGGAGGTGTTATCAGAGTCATTGATGCATGAATTGGCTCCACGTAAACTACCTGAGGTATTGTGTGAACTCATTGATTATTGTATAGATCTGGATAATCAGATAAGGGACAGAAGGACTCCAAGAGAGAAACCCAAGAGACCGTTACCTAGGTTGGCCCCTGTCTTTCAGGCACCACCAAGAGAGTTATCTCCTCCCTCTGAGCCTATGCAACTAGGCCGTACTAGGCTTACAGAGGAAGAGAGAACAAGGCGTTTTCGTGAGGGATTGTGCCTGTATTGTGGTTTGGGGGACATGTACGATTTCAATGTCCTAATCGTCCTAAGATGCATGATAAGCCGGAAAACTACCGCACCTAAGGCAGCTGAGGAGACAGGCCTTGGGTGTGACGTGCATGTCTCCTGTCAAAGACACTAAACTTATGTTACCAGTATCCTTGGCTTGGGAGACCAAGACCACACAGACTACCGCTTTTTTGGATTCTGGGGCTGCTGGCAACTTTATCGATGTTAACTACGCTTCTTCCATTTCTCTACCTCTGGTTGTAAGAGAGACACCCTTAGCCGTCGAAGCCATAGACGGCAGACCGTTATCCTGCCCTAGGATTACTCACGATACGGTTACAGTGGTTCTTACCACTGGTCTCTTGCATAAAGAAGAAATCATATTTCAAGTTATCCATTCACCTTCCAATCCTGTTGTACTTGGTTTCCCTTGGTTGGTGAAACACAATCCTGTTATTGATTGGGCTAAGGGAGAGATACTGTCTTGGAGTCCTGCTTGTTTTGGGACTTGTTTAATACCCATTCAGCATGTCGGTGCCCTGAACACACCCACAGCTCCTCCATTGTCTACAGAGGTTCCTGACCAATACGCCGACCTCAGGGCTGTATTTAATAAAAGAGAGGCAGAGAAACTGCCTCCACATAGACCATATGATTGTGCCATTGATATTCATCCTGGTACCATGCCTCCTCGAGGCAAAGTATATCCTCTTTCCATAAAGAAGAACCAAATTATGGAAGAGTACATAAAGGAGAATTTGGAGAGAGGTTTTATCCGACGTTCCTCTTCTCCAGCAGGGGCTGGGTTCTTTTTTGTGTCTAAAAAAGAGGGAGATTTACGCCCGTGTATCGATTTATAGGGGGCTTAACAAGATCACCATTAAGAACGTGTACCCTATCCCTCTCATATCAGAACTGTTCGACAGGTTAAGGGGGTCAGCAGTATACACAAAACTTGATTTAAGAGGAGCTTACAACCTGATACGTATAAAAGAGGGGCATGAGTGGAAAACAGCATTTAACACCAGGAGTGGGCATTATGAATACTTGGTCATGCCTTTCGGTCTTTGTAATGCTCCAGCGGTATTCCAGGATTTTATTAATGATGTCCTCAGAGATTTCTTACAAACCTTTGTTATAGTATACCTAGACGATATATTGATTTACTCTCCGATCTGAAAACCCACCATGCACATGTCAGACAGGTATTAGCAAAATTACTGGACAATGGTCTTTATTGCAAACTAGAGAAGTGTTTATTCGACATAACTACTGTGAAATTCCTTGGGTATATTATCACTCCAGAAGGTTTTGAGATGGATCCTTCTAAACTCACGGCCATCTCAGAATGGCCTCTCCCTCAAGGTCTCAAGGCCATACAGAGGTTTCTGGGGTTTTCCAACTATTATAGGAGATTTATGAAGAATTATTCCGCTGTAGCCTCCCCTATCATTAATATGACACGTAAAGGTCTGAAGAACCAGATCTGGTCTTCTCAATCCAAACAAGCATTCGAAGCCCTCAAACAAGCTTTCACTTCCGCTCCCGTGTTACGGCATCCTGATCCCAGGATTCCGTTTGTTCTTGAGGTTGATGCTTCCGAGATAGGCATTGGGGCTGTCCTGTTTCAAAGAGAGTCTCCAGGAAAACCTCTACATCCTTGTGGGTTCTTTTCAAGAAAATTATCACCAGCAGAACGCAATTATGATATCGGTAACAGAGAATTGCTTGCTATTGTGTCTGCCCTCTCAGAGTGGAGACATTTGTTGGAAGGTACTCTTGACCCTTTATTGATAATTACTGATCATAAGAACCTTACGTACATCGGGGATGCCAAATGTTTGAATGCGAGACAGGCCAGGTGGTCATTGCTACTGTCTCGGTTTAATTTTGTATTGACTTACAGACCAGGTGACCGCAATGTAAAGGCTGATGCCTTATCTCGTCAATATGACCCGTATGAATCTAATACACAAGACCACAATCCTATAGTTCCTCCTGAACGTATTGTGGCTTCCACAGTCTTGTCTGTCTCCTCGCCTTTCCTGGAACGCCTCCAGGCAGTTCAAGTAGGGGCTCCACCTGACAAGCCTCCAGATATGTTGTTTGTACCTGAAAAGGAAAGACAAGAATTACTCATAATGTTTCATGATTCTAAACCAGCAGGTCATCCTGGTATTACTAAGACTCTTACCAGTATCTCCAGACAGTTCTGGTGGCCCACCATGCGACAGGACGTACGTCTGTTTGTTTTGGCTTGTCAAGTCTGTGCCAGAAGAAAAACCAGTAAATCCTTGCCTGTCGGTCTATTGCAGCCTTTACCCATGCCTAAGAGGCCTTGGTCTCATCTATCTATGGATTTTATTGTGGACTTGCCGAAGTCCAAGGGTCATACTGTGGTTCTGACAGTTGTAGACCGCTTCTCCAAAATGGCTCATTTTGTCCCTCTACCTAAGCTTCCTACAACCAAAGAACTGGCGGTTGTATTTGCTAGAGAGATTGTACGAATACATGGGGTTCCGTCTGAAATAGTCTCTGACAGAGGAGCCCAGTTCGTCTCTCGTTTCTGGAGGGTTTTCTGTGCAGAGATGGGGGTGCGATTGGTCTTCTCTTCAGCATATCATCCACAAACCAATGGGGCAGCAGAGAGGGCAAATCAGGGTCTCGAGCAGTACATACGTTGCTTTACCACACAACAACAAGACAATTGGTCGGAGTTGTTGCCCTGGGTAATAACGCCGTTAACGAGACCACTGGCCACTCTCCTTTTACTGCCATCTATGGTTTTTTCCCTCCGGCTCTACCGCTTCAGTTTAATGAACAGGCCATCCCGGCTCTCAATGACCATCTCACTCAACTGCAAGAGATTTGGAGACAGATTCGAGAAAATATGGAACGCAATGTTGCTGTCCAGAAACGCAAGGCTGACAGGCATAGGTTACAAGCTCCCTCCTATAACGTGGGGGATAGAGTTTGGTTGTCCACTAGGAACGTGAAGTTGCGGGTGCCTTCTATGAAAATGGCACCTCGGTTTATAGGTCCATATAAGATCATTCGCCGCATTAATCCTGTGGCTTATGCTCTTGCCCTTCCTAAACATCTTCGCATGCACAACGTCTTCCACACCTCCCTACTGAAGCCATTGTTGTGTAACAGGTACACGCGGGTCGTTCCTCCTCCTCCACCTATTCAGGTTGATGGTGAATCTGAGTATGAGGTTAGGAGGGTTTTGGATTCTAGACTGTGCAGGGGCACTCTGCAGTACTTGGTCGATTGGGTGGGTTATGGTCCAGAGGACCGGTCCTGGATTCCAGCTTCCGACATGTCTGCCTCTAGGTTGGTCAGGGCGTTCCATGCCTCGCACCCCGATCGTCCTGCCGCTCGTCCTGCCGCTCGTCCTGTTGGTCGTCCGGTGGCCTCCCGTGGAGAGGGGGTACTGTAACGTTGGGAGCTTCCAGCCCTACCTGTGTGCTTGAGGGCAGCATGTCTGATGCTGCTCGCTGACCAAAGCCCGGTTTAAATGGAGACAGGCAGGGAGGTGGTTGCAAGAGGCGCGGCTTGAGTGGGGGGCGTGGCCTGGTGAAGGTCTTTAAAAACCCTCAGTGTATTCTCAGCAGTTACCAGATCGTGGTTATCCATACCTGAGCTCCTTGTACCTGACTGCTATATTGAATTAACCCGTTATTGACCTCTGCTTGTTTCTGACTATTCTGCCTTCTGTTGCCCTAGACCATTTTCTTGTACTACGCTACTGCTCTGATATCGACCCGGCTATTCCATTTGACCATTCTGTACTCTGTATTCCTGATTCTGGCTCGGCTGACTACTCCCCGTGTTGTTAACCCTTTCTGTCTAGCTAGTTTACCTGGCCAATTCTAAGGACCAGACAGTTAGATCTTTCACGGCTACTCTGTTGGTAGCTTCTGGGTTCTGTGGAGTGTGGGGCGTTAAGTACTGCGTGGTGGGATCTGGGAACCGTGACACCAAGGATCCCCTGAGGAGCATGTGGCCGCCGACTGATAAAGATGCGACTGTGCGGGCTGGCCGGGCCGGGTGCATGTGGCAGAGAGGTGGCGCAGGGAGGGAGCCCCTGCACCTGCAGCCACGGCAGACCCCTCCACAACCAGGATCCAGGGAGCCCCCACTGCCTGACCACAAGGCTAAAGTAAGGTGACACATTTCTAAAAAAAATTAAATGCCAGGACATTTTTAAATGTCCCCGGGAACATAAAATAAAACCTTTTTCTTTTTCTTTCTTTCTAATACTCACCTGATTCCTGGATCCACCACCAAGCGCAGCCTCCCGTCTCCCACGCTGTTAGAAGCTGCATACACGGCACGCTGTGTGCAGCTTCTGAGAAGATACGCTATTAGTGTAGAGGGAGCGATGCAAAATGCGCAGCCGGCTTCCTCCCTACACTAATAGCATATCTTCTCAGAAGCTACATACAGCGCGCTGGTTAAAGCTAGCGTCAGACTGTAGAGGTGCTGCCCAGCAGTGTGAGGATTCATATGCTGCATTAATTATTCGTCTTACACATTTGGTTGCTTTACCCGTTTGCGTTTGGATTGTAATATTGTGACATCCAGGGCCCCGGGTGGCAATCGGGGGGGCCCCGGACACATGGTGCCGCCAGCTGGCCGAATGCCAGGAGCTCTGGCCGTCCCCGGAGCAGCTGTGAGTGATCAGGGGGCAGGGTGCAGCGTGATGATGCGGAGCCGCTGGGACCTTTAAATCAGGAGCGCGCACTTACACCTTGCCGTGCCGTGGAGTTTCATTCCCTCATCACCAGTGGCAACTCTAGGAACAATATTTAGGGGGGGGCACATAGGATACCGCAGTCAAAACTGTGGGGGCACTAATAATTTTCACCCCAAATCATACCACTGAATAAAACTAAGCGCCCTATTACCTGGTGTGAGCTAAAATACCATCACTAAAGGAAAAATTTAGTGCGAGTCGCTAAAACGTAGTGCCTGACGACCTACTAACAGATCACCTTGTCCTCGGTAGTTCATGAACAAGGTCGTTTAGTGCACGCTAGGGAAACGAATGCGGTTGTGTACAGGATAGAACTGTTTTTTTTTCCAGTGCAGAGTGCCGGGTCATACCTATCCCCGGTTCTCACAAGCTTGAATATGAACATATCCAGTGAATAACCTCACACCCCTGCATTATTAAAATCCTCCACGGTGGTCGTATCATCCATGTTTTGATGCACACATATAATAAGGCTGATGGGCATTGCATGATAAATGCTACCCAACAGCATGTAGAATCCTTACACTGCATTTAATAGATCCAAAAGGAAGGCCAGGTGAGCGACACAAATTTCCCTGCTGCAGCATATAAAAAATACATGTTTCAGGGCAAGACTTAAACATGGTCCACACGGTCACCCTAATAATCAACCGCTTCCATACTATGAATAACCCCCAGCATAAAATGTTTAAAATTAGGCAATATAGTAGTACGGGGCCTGCTTATCAGCAAGGCTGTTGCACTCAAAAAGGCCAAATCAACAGAGACGGTAGATCTTTTAAACGGCATCAGACGCCTGGAACAGTCTCACCTCTATTCATCGGACGACGCAGACTTTAAGGAGGCTACGCTACTTAGGCGACGCATAAATGACATCCTTAATGAGAAATTAAGACTGGATGTGGCGCGCGCCAAATGCCGATTTGCTTTGCAGGAAAATAAGCCTGGGAAGCTGCTGCCGCACTTGCTTCGACAACGTCGGGAAACAAATTATGTTTCGAAGATTAAAACGGGGACGGGACGAACGTCACCTCGACCTGATGTGATTGTCAAGGAATTTCAGTCCTATTACCGTAAGCTATATGATATGGATGGTTCGACAGGAAGAGTCATTGCCCCACCAGCCATCTCCAGATATCTACTAGATAAGATTCATACAACACTGTCGCCGGAGGATACAGAGACGCTTTCTGCACCGTTTACGGCAGTAGAACTCTTAACAGTAATGAAACTTATGAAAAAAGGTAAAAGCCCTGGCCCGGATGGGCTGTCGATTGAATACTATAAACATTTTGCAATGGAGCTATACCCGAGAATGCTTTCGGCTTTTCAATCAGTAGGAGCAGATACTTCTTTTCACCCTCACACGGTGGCGGCTACAATAGCAGTTATACCGAAGCCAGGAAAAAATGAGTCTGAATGTAGAAACTATAGACCCACATCCTTGCTGAATACAGACGCAAAAATATTTGCTAAACTTTTGGCGGAGCGTCTGAAACCTTTTTTGTCGACATTGGTCCGACCGGATCAGGTGGGATTTATTCCAGGACGGGAAGCCAGGGATGCCACCTCTAGAGCGCTAGGTGCAGTTGCTTATGCAAAAAAGACAGGAGAGGGGGTGGTGCTTTTGTCAATGGATGCCGAAAAGGCGTTTGATAAAGTGAGTTGGTCCTTTCTGTTTTTAGTGTTACGACAAATGGGGCTCCCGGATGCTTTTTTAGACCAGGTACAAGCTTTATATACAAATCCGTAGGCTTGTATCCTGTGTGAATGGAGCACTTTCTGCCCCCATTCTGATCTGCAATGGAACTAGACAGGGTTGCCCCTTGTCACCGTTATTATTCGCTCTGTACTTGGAACCACTTCTGGAAGCTGTTCGTTCTACCGATTCCATCACGGGGATCCAAGGCACCTCTACCCATCACATGGTCTCTGCTTATGCGGATGACCTTCTTTTTATGTTGACAAATGCTGACACTTCATTGCCAGCGGTGACAAAGGTATTATCGGATTTTGGTGAGGTCTCCGGATTTCGGGTAAACATGGACAAGTCGGAACTACTTAATGAGAATCTCTCGCAGGTTTGTGTGGCTAGACTAAAGAGGGCGGTTCCATTTACGTGGTGTAAGGATCGATTGAAATACCTAGGAATATGGATCTCCCCATCCCCTGCACTGATTTATGTTCTTAATTATCAACCACTGTTATATGTTTTCGTATCGAAGTTATCTGGTTGGTCGAAAAAGTTTATTTCCTGGTCGGGCCGGATTAATACTTTGAAAATGAATGTAGTACCCAGACTTTTATATGTTCTTCAAACAGTCCCGATTTCTCTGCCTGCCAATTTCTTCAAGCGGTTCCGAACAGCGACACTGCGTTTCATTTGGCCCCACGGGGGCCCACGTGTCAGTTATGCAACGCTATGTCGCCCTAAGTCAGAAGGGGGTTTGGCGTTGCCTGACGCTAAACTTTATTACTACGCGGTACATCTTGTGCGTCTCCTGGAATGGTCCGTCCAAAAGTCAGAGAAACTGTGGCTGGACATGGAGGAAACGCTGGTGGGAATGCCCCTGTGGACACTCCGTGGATTCGTTGCCGAGGTCCTTGGGAACAACAAAGGATTTGGTGCCTTACGACAGAAACGCTGGGCATCTGGAGACGATTGCGTATGCAATTTGGGCTGACATCTGCGATTTCACCACTTTTGCCATAACAAAACAAGCCAGATTTTACACCAGGGTTATGCTCAGCCCTTAAAGCGCGGTTTGACCTACCGGATAGGATCACTGTGGCTACTTATTTGAAAGATGGAAATCCTCCCCTGTTGCAGCACTCGGATGGAACGCCTCCGATCTGTCTTCAGGAACGGTTCAACTATCACCAGATCCAATCGTATCTGCGCTCTTTGAAGGCTGGATTCAGCCTTACTCGTCCTCTTACGCCCTTTGAGCAGTATTTCCAGTTTGGTATTCAGTTGGCCAGAGGTGTTTCTACCTTATATCACATGCTCCTTGGGCGATATGCAGAGACTCCGGCTTTCAGGGAAAGGTGGAGTGCCGTGGTAGGGAAACATATTTCAGATGAGGAGTGGAATAAGACTTTTACCCTCATTCACAAGGGGACCGGTTCTTTGCATTGCGCGGAAAATGCTTATAAAATTCTTCCATTTTGGTACCGGACCCCAGATCGGCTGCAGAAAATGTTTCCCCTTCATGATCCGCAATGCTGGCGGTGCAAGGCGGCTTTCGGGGATTTTTTACATATTTGGTGGGACTGTCCTGAGATTCAGGTTTTTTGGAAGATGGTTCACACTGCAGTTCGTGCCATTTCAGATGCGGATTTTGAGTTCACTCCTTCTAACTATATCCTGTTGCAGTTCCCGGCGCCCATAAAACGTCTTGAAGCGGTCAGTAGTATTGAGATTGGTGACTGCGGCCAAATTGCTGATACCATTGCATTGGGGCAAGCCAACGTTACCCTCTTGGCGAGAATGGGTGGCTAAGGTAGAATTCCTACGCAGAATGGATAACCTGGTAGCAAAGGAACTAGACCAAGTCGAACAATTTGTTATGAATTGGTTTCATTGGGATAACTATGTGAGCTCGGCACCTGAGAGACACCTGGAAGTGACTGACACATGAGCGGGTGGGCTGATTGATGGAGTTTGAGTTAGGACGCTAGAGACCCCGATGGAGATTGGAGAACCTAGGAACTGTGCTTGTCCCGATGTGTGGACCACCAGTTGGTATATAAGTGCCCTCTTCCCCCAGGAATACACTGACCCCCCTACTTTTTTTTTTTCTTCCTCTCTCCTCTCCCTATTATTTTCCCTTCTTCCTTTCTTCCACCTTTTCCCCTCTCTCTGAACTATTTTAATTCACTGAACTCTGCCCCTTTCTGTCTTGTCTTTCTTCTTGTCTTTATCGTTGTCCTGTCTGTTATGTTTGTTCTAGTCTGTCTGTTCTCTCACGGCCCGGAAGACGTACTTGAAGGCCTTGGAAATTCTTCCCAGCGGCTGGTCAGCATTGGTACAGCATACGATTACAGATGTAGCATATAGCGCCTTGATCTTGACCGGGGTAGGATTTTGCTTTTTACCAATTGCAACTCAGTACGGTGTTAACCTTATTCTGTCATGACTGCTACTATATGTATTGCAAGACTTATGTTATCATACTGTACATGCTACTGTGCTTTATGCTTCTATATGTTTATCTCAGCTAATAAAAATTTTGATTACAAAAAAAATTAGGCAATATATTAGAATTAGGATATATATGGATAAAGGATACATTTATAATAGAGCCGACTGCAACAGCAACAACATTGCTGACCAGATCCATTACTATGGCGTAAGGGGCCAGGAGAGCACCTGTGCTGCATTCCTTTACATTGCCTATTAATTGCCTGTTAATTTTGGGCGAGGACCTGTTTTTTTGTAGTTAGCACCAGGGTTGAGCAGCAGGTAAAATGTCCCAATTAGCACCCCTCAAATAATTAGCGCTGGCACCAAGTGATGTGTTAGCTGCAAAAGCGCTAAAGATCTCTAGTGCTCCCCATGTTAAGAAAAGGACGCGGAAAGTACAGTAAGCCTGTGGTACAAAACGCTAATAGCAATGCGCTAAGTGATTTTTCCTGTTTGTAGCGAGAGGCAAACAATATGTTGGTCAGGCGCTAGATTTGATTAACCTGGCACTAACGCAAAACCATGCCGACGCAAGGCTTAGCTCACACCAGGTAATAGTGCCCAAATAAGTATATATAAACAAGATTCCAAAACCCCAGAGTAATGTGATGCAATGAGTAATGTGATGCAATGAGTAATGTGATGCAATGAGTAATGTGACGCAATGAGTAATGTGATGCAAGGAGTTATGTGACGCAATGAGTAATGTGATGCAATGAGTAATGTGATGCAAGGATACCTTTTTGTGATACTAACCGGATACTTAAATTCAATAATTTATTTGCTGCAATTCGGCAGTTTTCACTGAATGTCTGATTGCTGCTTCAGTGACTCCACTTTTAGAAATATACAGTGACCATTCGCTAAATAGGGAATTCACCTTATTTTCGGTGAAATTAATTCCCTGAAATGTGACGAAAAGCAGAGGATCTAAAAATGAATAGACCCTTTAGATTCTAACTTCCATGCTGAGCCATTTCAACCCTGTGAAAACGTTTACGTTTAAGTGCACGTTTTTAATGTTTTATGACTTTTACTTTACACTGAATATGGTTATGGTGGGTATCATTGGAAAGGCCAGAATCTGCCCTTTCCAATGACTCCGAGAATGTCCATATATGATGCATAGCAACGGAGATACCGCGGTCCAAAAAAGTGTGGAAAGCTGGATGTTGATTTTTGGTGGGGGGGCACATGGGGGGTCAAGGAATAACCTTGGGGGGGCAATTGCCCCCCTTGCCCCCCTGTAGAGACGCCTATGCTCATCACTAATTTACTGAATCATTTTGTATGCTTGTTACTTACCCTGCTTGTTCTGAGGACCCGATCTGTTGCCGGCTTTGCCTGCCATTTGACTATTCTCTCTGTGTACTCCCTGCCTGTTCTGTTTGCCTCCTGTTGCTACTGGTGTGCGCTGATTCTCACCATATACAGTAGCGCAGTACAAGTGCTTAAACATTGCTGACCCGGTTTTGTTATAACAACTACTTTCGCTCTGCGCCCCTGTCTGGTATATTCCGCTGCTTGTTACTGCTGGTGTGCTTCCATCCTGCCATACACTATAGCGCAGTACAAACGTATATTGATCTCAGTCTGTGATGTATATTGTTGGTGCTGTCTCCCCGGCCTGTGTGGCTGCTAGAGGTTAGGTTTAGTAGTCCCGACCATCCTAAGGATCGGAGGGTTAGAGGTCTGTTACCAGGGATCCTGCCAGGTCTGTCCTGGGGAATCGTTCCAAATATGCGGTGAACACAACAGCAAACGTTAATGCTCACGCAAGTCAGCGTTAACGTTTGCGTTAAGATCATAATTTTTCTCACTCGTTGGTGATAAAACATTTCCCATGGCTTCAAATCGTGTTTAAACATGAGCAAAAGCTGTAAAAATGAGCTCAAAGTGCTCAGCATTGAAAGGGTTAAAACTATTTTTTTTTTAACTTTTTTGTCCTTTTTTCCTGTCCCCAGGGCACTACCCAGACCCCCATACACCTTTTATGGCAAATATCTTGCAAATATGCCCTCTTGGAGGGCACTCTAAAATTCGAACTTTCTAGTCCCATTGACTTGTATTGAGTTCGAATCGTGTTCGCGTTCGCGTTCGAACTCGAACTTTTGAAATTGTTCGAATGTAAACCGAACACGGGGGTGTTCAGCTCATCCCTAGTCACACCATCAGTGACTGCGACATGTCACACCATCAGTGACTGCGACATGGCACACCATCAGTGACTGCGACATGGCACACCATCAGTGACTGCGACATGGCAAACCATCAGTGACTGCGACATGGCAAACCATCAGGGAGATGTCTGCTATTGGCACAGATAAGGTACACCGTCACAAACAGGCCATGCCATCAGCTCGATCAAGAGTCAACAACATTGATCTGTCCGGGCACGGCTGGCCATCAGACCTTCGTATACGGACCTACTGATATCTACTAACAATAAGGTGCATCCCCCCGCCTCCAAGACGGAAATGCACATTTAACCCTGTATACACTGAACTGTATGAAACAATACAGATGCATGTGCCACCATGTCAGGAAATCCTTACTTTGAGACCAACGCATCAATGACAACATGCAGCACTATAGCAAAGGCCTCCTGTAAAGAAATGCACATTTAACCCTGTATACACTGAACATCTCAGACCTTGTATTGAATCACAGTCATCTCTATTCTGTTCTAGCATTCCCCCCGTGTAAATGAACAACAGAAGTCTATCTTTACATTGAGTCTTTCTGATTATCCTGCAACCTGGCATGTCCTGATATTTTTGCACTACACATCACATGATGCACTATGTAGCGAATGGGTGACAGGACATCATAGGATATGTAGTCAAAACATCTGCATACACTATATGGCTGTAAACATAAGCTGAAATTACAATAATCACATTAAATACTCAAACTGAAAGCAATACCCACGCTCAGTCGGTGGTAGCACTACTGGTGTTTGGGTACCTGCGAATCCTGCCACACTGGTTGCAGTGATCCATTCCTTCAGCATTTCCTCCCACTCTGTATAGATGACTCTGCGCGGTGGTCCACCACCAGTTCGCATTGCCTCACCACGTTCCCTGGCCAGCTGTGCCTTCAGCTCCTGCTTGCAACCCTGGTAGCAGTGTGTCACGGAATGGCCCAGCACCCTCAGCCAGGGGCGGTGCACAGTGACAGTGGTGGCTATGGACACTTGGGTGTGGTGGCACGCACCTAGTTTTATGAGTACTTTTATTTAGATGTGATTATTGTGTGGTGTAATAAAGTGTTCCCCGTTGGTTTATTGCGTAAAGTATTTTCCCTTTGTCTGCCTTGCTCGCCGCCATTTTCCGATCACCTTGTGGCGCAGTTCAGAATCTTCGATTCGGAAAATGGCCGATTCGAACCATCCGGTCCGAATTGGCGACTCCCTGAATCGTAATGGCCAATGGGTCCTGGGAGGGCGGGCAAGGAGTCCCATTGTATGGTAATTTTGTGGAAAGTGATAAATGCCTGAACTGTAAATAATAAAGCCAGATTTTGCAGTGCATCCAGCTTTGACTGATGTGTCTTTGTCTCCGCCGTACTTTCGCATCTGAGCGTCCCCCGCGATCTCAGGGTACGGTGACTACCACGATACGATCCGAATCGAGCGCTCTGCCCCTGCATCGTGTATCAGGGCAGAGGCGCTGCGGATGAAGATTCGGTTCCCAGATTGCTTGGCAGAGATCCGAACCGAAGGGCGTGGCCGTGTACCGCGCTCCGGTATTGCGAGGGATTGCGGTAAGATCCGAATCCCTCGCCCAACCCGGCAGATCCGAAGATTCCTTCATTCCCGATCCGATCCGAAAAGTCATCCGCTTGAGATCCGACTGTTACCCGCACCGAGATCGGAAACGTTTCCCGCGAGATCCGAAACGTTTCCCACAACCGATCCGAAGATTCCTCCGCGGCAGAACCGATCTCCACGGACGTCCCACACCCGCAAGGTCAGTGAACCAGTTGCTCGGGACGCTGAGTGCTGTATGGCTCAGTGGTCGGACTGGTTCTAGGCAGGGGTCCCCTCCACCGCCCGCTAACCCCTTCCCGGGGTCACGCCAGGCCGCACGAGACGCCGAGTGCGCGTCACTCGGTAGTCGGGCCAGCGGTAAGCGACGGGGTCACGCAGATTGAGCACACCCGCAGGCGGAACAACATCTCCATTCCGTCATACTGGTGGCAGCGGTGGGATCGCTCTCTGCAGGCCCCTAGGAGACCTACGCCATGGTGGTGTACACCTACTATGACCGGGACACCCTGCGTGGGATGTTGGAGAACCGGGGAGGAACGCCGGGTAACAAGAAAAGAAAGACCCTGATCAAGGAGCTGACTAAGATGGATCAGGACGGGGCGATGACGCCCGTTCCCAGCCCTGTCCACGCGGAGGTGGAGGAAGATGCTGGCCTCCGAGAGGTGCGGCATCGGATTGCCCTGCTCGGGGATGCCCCAGCGACGGCGGACAGATGCCGGGTGATCCGGGAGTTCTACCGTGAGGTTGAACAGGAAAAGGACCGCCAGCACGAGCTGCGGTTGGCAGAGCTCCGCGGAGCAGAGCCAGAAGATTGGAACCCCGAACCCTATCCTGTGGAACCCTGGGTCGAGGCTCACAGCTCGACTGGAGCTTCACCTGGGGAATCTGCAACCCCCAGTGACTACGCTTGCGGGACTCTCAGCTCGCCTGGAGCCTGTACTGAGGACGTCACTCCTCCCAGCGACCCTCGGATGGAGACTCACAGCCCGCCTGGAGCTGCATCTGAGGACGCCACATTCCCCATTGAGGAGCGGTGCTCCTGCGCTGGCACCTTCGCCGACATAAAGGTCGTGTTGGCAAGAGAGCTGCAGGAGGACCTGGAGCAGGACCAGAGGTCCACAGAGGAACTGTGGTACGAGGCCCTGGACCATGAGCGGGACTGCCATGGTGCGTACATTCCTTCCGACGCTGTCGTCCATCGGTGCAGTACGATGTGCGAGCAGCGTTCCTGCAAGGTCGGGCCCCAGAGGAGTGGGAAGCCGAGCTCCGGAGTCTGGTGCAGGAGGAGATCGCACTGGACGCCGCGTACCGCGCGCTCCGGTGGCTAACCGCCTCTCCGACAGCGCCCGATGGGAGGCAGTTCCATTGCAGGGCCTCGCTACGGAGGCACGGGGCTGCTCTACGCGAGCATGGCCGCCGATCCCGAGTTTGGAGAGGAGACGGAGGAACGGATGGAAGACATCCTGGAGCGACGGGAACTGGAGATCCCGTCAGACAGCAGGGACTCGGTGTTTGAGGAGCTGGAGTCCCTAGCCGAGCGAGAGTGGGAGCTCGAGGTGGCTTATCGAAGACTGTTGGACGGCGTTCCGCAGGCGAGCCTGAGCTCCCCGTGGTGGGACGGGTCGGCGGAGGAAGTCGACAGTCCCCAGGTTTGGGACCTATGGGAGGCCGAGGCAGACCCATGGGTGCCCGTGGGGGTTTCGACTGAGGAAGTTACCCCCTTCACCCCGCAGGAGGACAGGGTGGCCGAGGCCACGGGTCCAGCGGGGGAGGAGACGGATGGTCTCCCCGGGATGGGTTGTGCGCAACCATTGTTTGCCCCGGGGGGTGAAGTGGCCATCCTTCCCCAAGGAGATCTCCAACCAGCGGAAGAGCTGGCTACGGGGCAGAGTGCCGCTGGCCTCTGCCCACTGCCTACAGTCCGCCAGGAGGAGCCGACGGTTGGTCCCCCCGGGATGGGTTGTGTGCAACCATTGTTTGCCCCGGGGGGTGAAGTGACCCTTCCTCCCCAAGGGGATCTCCCACCAGCGGAAGAGCTGGCTACGGGGCAGAGTGTCGCTGGCCTCTGCCCACTGCTTACAGTCTGCCAGGAGGAGCAGACGGATGGTTCCCCCGGGATGGGTTGTGCGCAACCATTGTTTGCCCCGGGGGTGAAGTAACATCCTCCCGCAAGGAGATCCTCACCCAGCTGAAGAGCTGGCCACGGGGCAGAGCGCCGCTGGCCTCTGCCCACCACTCACAGTCTGCCAGGTGGAGCAGACGGATGGTTCCCCCGGGATGGGTTGTGCGCAACCCTTGTTTGCCCCGGGGGGTGAAGTAACCATCCTCCCGCAAGGGGATTTCCACCCAGCGGAAGAGCTGACGCCAGGGCAGAGCGCCGCTGGCCTCTGCCCGTCTCTCCCAACTCGCCCCGAGGGGCAGAGCGAGGATGACCCCGTGCAACTGCTGTGGCATCCATTTGTTCCCTTCGTCGGCTGCAGGGAAGAGCAGCCAGGTTGGGCCCTACTTGCTCCTTCGGTTGCCGCGCCCGTACCTGGCCATCCAGCGGAAGAGCTGGCAACGGGGCAGAGCGCCGCGGGCCTCTGCCCATTTTGGCAACCCTTGGGCTCGGGGGCCTCATGCAGCCACGGTGCTTTCCCACGGCTGACCTGGGCACCTGGGGCGTGTGCATTTAGCACCCGGGTTCCCGGGTGAGCGGTATCCCTGGAGGGGACACAGGAGGCACGCCGGCCCAGATGTATGTCCTCTCGCCCAGCCGGGGAAACTCTAAGGACGTGGGGTCCCGACCAAGCTGGCACGGCCGCAAGGCCAAATGGAGAGGCCTGGTGACTCGGCCTCCCCAGACTGACTATGGGCCTGGGAGCACCGACTTCCCCGGTATGACCCGGTGGGGTCAGACCAGGTGCGTCGAACTGGGGGAGGGGGAGGAGTGTCACGGAATGGCCCAGCACCCTCAGCCAGGGGCGGTGCACAGTGACAGTGGTGGCTATGGACACTTGGGTGTGGTGGCACGCACCTAGTTTTATGAGTACTTTTATTTAGATGTGATTATTGTGTGGTGTAATAAAGTGTTCCCCGTTGGTTTATTGCGTAAAGTATTTTCCCTTTGTCTGCCTTGCTCGCCGCCATTTTCCGATCACCTTGTGGCGCAGTTCAGAATCTTCGATTCGTAAAATGGCCGATTCGAACCATCCGGTTCGAATCGTAAAATGGCCGATTCGGACCATCCGGTCCGAATTGGCGACTCCCTGAATCGTAATGGCCAATGGGTCCTGGGAGGGCGGGCAAGGAGTCCCATTGTATGGTAATTTTGTGGAAAGTGATAAATGCCTGAACTGTAAATAATAAAGCCAGATTTTGCAGTGCATCCAGCTTTGAATGATGTGTCTTTGTCTCCGCCGTACTTTCGCATCTGAGCGTCCCCCGCGATCTCAGGGTACGGTGACTACCACGATACGATCCGAATCGAGCGCTCTGCCCCTGCATCGTGTATCAGGGCAGAGGCGCTGCGGATGAAGATTCGGTTCCCAGATTGCTTGGCAGAGATCCGAACCGAAGGGCGTGGCCGTGTACCGCGCTCCGGTATTGCGAGGGATTGCGGTAAGATCCGAATCCCTCGCCCAACCCGGCAGATCCGAAGATTCCTTCATTCCCGATCCGATCCGAAAAGTCATCCGCTTGAGATCCGACTGTTACCCGCACCGAGATCGGAAACGTTTCCCGCGAGATCCGAAACGTTTCCCACAACCGATCCGAAGATTCCTCCGCGGCAGAACCGATCTCCACGGACGTCCCACACCCGCAAGGTCAGTGAACCAGTTGCTCGGGACGCTGAGTGCTGTATGGCTCAGTGGTCAGACTGGTTCTAGGCAGGGGTCCCCTCCACCGCCCGCTAACCCCTTCCCGGGGTCACGCCAGGCCGCACGAGACGCCGAGTGCGCGTCACTCGGTAGTCGGGCCAGCGGTAAGCGACGGGGTCACGCAGATTGAGCACACCCGCAGGCGGAACAACATCTCCATTCCGTCATACAGTGTTTAATGGAGTCCATTGTACGGCTCTTCCCCAGTGCAAACACAGCTCCACTTATCTCCCTCCACAGCCTTTGATGCTAGTGTCCAGAGAGGGATGCATCGTCCAGCCGATGTGCCCTTGCCATATATTCCCGTATCAGGACAGTCTTTTCCTCTAGAGTGTAGCGCTCCTCTCAGATCCTTGTACCTGAGGCCCCTGGGGACACCTGTGTCCTGGAGTGTGTCTGTCTTCTGACTCCCTATCCTGTCCCTTGCGCCACACCTGTCTCTTGGCTGGATGGACCTGGCCTGGCATCCTCACTCTGAGTCCTATGCCTCTCCCCTGCTCCACGTGTGTCCCTCTTAGGACTCAAAGCCCTGTCACCGCTCCTACACACTCTCCTATGCTCCCCACTCCTACGCTCCATCACGCTCTTACACCCCACACTCCTACGCTCCACACTCCTAAGCTCCACACTCCTAAGCTCCACACTCCTAAGCTCCACACTCCCACGCTGACCCTCTCCATGTCTGCTACCTCCCTGATTCCCACACCCTTACACCTCTCTACCTCTCCTCACCTCCTGCTGCTTTTCAACACTCCTCCTACCTCCATCTCTCCTCCCTGCACCCTCCATGGCAAACAGTTACAGACAATTACAATGAGGAATACACAGGGTTAGGATGACACAATGAATACAAAAGGGGGGTAGGTATGGGCTGCCAGTTCGAATCAGTTCAAAGTTTGATTCGAACATCGGCTTTTTGAAAATTCACGAACTTCAATCTTTTCGGGCCGTTCGAGGAAAGTTCAAGAAAAAAAAAAAGCTTAAAAAATCCTAAAAAAATCTAAAATAAAGAGATTCTTTACTGCAGAATATTATAAGCAACAGTTAATTAGATATTGGATTAAAAATGGAATATTTTTAACATGGAAGCCTATGGGATTCAACATTTCCCACACCTTGTTGCTCAAACATTTCCCACACCTTTTTTAACATTGAAGCCTATGGGATTTAACATTTACCATACATTTTTTACATTGAAGTCTATGGGAATAAACATTTCCCACACCTTTTTTAACATTGAAGCCTATGGGATTCAACATATCCCACACCTTTTTTAACATTGAAGCCTATGGGATTAAACATTTCCCACACCTTGTTGCTCAAACATTTCCCACACCTTTTTATAACATTGAAGCCTATCGGATTCAACATTTCCCACACCTTGTTGCACAAACATTTCCCACACCTTGTTGCTCATACATTTCTCACGGCTTCAAATCACGTTTAAACATGAGCAAAAGTGGAAAAATTAGCTCAGCGTGCAGTGGTGAAATAGCTCAGCACTCAGCAGTTAACCACTTGGCTGCTATGGACGCGCTCAGCGCGTCCAGCCAAGTGGTTCTCCTGTGCTATGGACGCGCTGAGCGCGTCCATGCACAGGAGGCAGCAATCCACCGGATTCCAGCGGATTGCTGCCCCCCCCCGGTGCGGGCTGACATCTTGGATGTCAGCCCAGCACTCGGGACCCCGGCGGAGCAATTAGATGTCATCGCAGCGGCACGATGACATCTAATTCAGGCGCCCCCCCGCATGTGCAGAGGAGGCGCCTGAAAGGGAGGGGGCGAGGTCATTCGGACCTCTCTCCCTCCCGATCGCCGGGGGACAGGGGGTTAATACAGGCACCATTTGGAAGGGCACAGCCTGCCCTTCCAAATGGTGGCTGTGATTAACCCCTGGGGAGCCGGATCACGAATCGGCGCTGAAAAGCGCCGGATCGTGATCCTCTCCTGGAGCTGGCCGACATCTTGGATGTCGGCCAAGCCTCCAGGAACTCCCCCTGAGGAGTGCTATGCACGATGACGCCAGTCCTGGAGTTAACCCTTAGCTGCCACCAATGGTGGAGATAGGGGGTTCATTGGAACCCCCTATCTCCCAATCTGTGGCAGCTAGGGGTTAATAAACAGAAAAGGGATAATGTAGCACTGATAAATGAATCAATGTAGGAAATCGCTCATACACCTATGGTCCTTGTTACTCAACCATCACATAAAGAGACAAAAAATAAAAAATGGTGTAGCGATGTCCATGTCCTTCACAGGATATAGTCAATGTCCCGTTTATAATCTTTTTCTCCAAGTTTTTCTTCTTGTGGTGTCCCTCAGAGAAAACACAGAAAGTACATCATAGGTCGCACTATGTATAATAACACATATATATGGATAAGATGGTAGCACTCACATGTAATAGAACCCTCCTGGTTCTAGGTATATTCACTGTAGGGATATTGTTGGCTTCCCAATAACCTTTTTCAAAGAAGAATCACTGGATCCAAATCAGGTTTCCGAGGATGGAGATGGAATAAATTTGTTTCAGCAAACACAATTGGAATCGAATAAGGTTCCGTGTTAATGGCTGATGATGTGGAGATTCTCAAAAAATAAAAAGAAGCTCCAAAGCAAGATTAAAATATTTAACAAAATAAAATAAAAACAGATAAACCAGAACGCGTTTCACCAATACATTAAAGTATCACAAGGCTTCCTCAACTGGGCATTTCTGAGCCAGCTGAGGAAGCCTTGTGATACTTTAATGTATTGGTGAAAGGCGTTCTGGTTTATCTGTTTTTATTTTATTTTGTTAAATATTTTAATCTTGCTTTGGAGCTTCTTTTTATTTTTTGAGAATCTCCACATCATCAGCCATTAACACGGAACCTTATTCGATTTCAATTGTGTTTGCTGAAACAAATTTATTCCATCTCCATCCTCGGAAACCTGATTTGGATCCAGTTTGTTTCCTGTCCCCCAGGGCAGTGCGCAGACCTCCATACACCTGTTATGGACAATATCTTGCATATATGCCCTCTTGGAGGGCGCTTTCATTTTCAAACTTTTGAGCCCCATTGACTTGACGTGTTCGAATTGTGTTTGAATTCGAACTTTTTCAGATGTTCGAGTTCGAATTCTAGTTCATCACTAGTATGTATGTGCTGTTTGGTGGTGTATGGGTGTATGAGTGACTATGTGTATTGTGTATTAACGTGTAGTGATGTGTGCTGCTCAGTAATGTATGGGTGTGCGTGTGATTGTGTGATGACATGCAAAAGAACCTGCTCCTGCACTGATATCTCTCTCGCTCTCTCTCTAAATAGAACAGACACAATTTATTAACGTGAGATAGGTGTGGTTCTTAATTCTGATTGGCTGAATCGTGATAAACAACTGCGCACGCAAAGATTTTTGCGCGAGACAGTACTGCATCTGTTTGCGCACGCTATTGATTGGCAGATGAAAACACGCGCAAAGATTGTAATTCCAATGGTGATTTTAGCATTAAGAATGTAATGTAGTCCTATGTGTTTGGGTCATATTGCAATTGTTTGCAGATTTCATATGAATCATTTACTTATGTGGTAACTCATAAGTCCCCCACATCTAGTCTCTTTCCTCCTCCTGCCACTACCAATTGCGTAATATTTCCAGAATTTGGCCATTTCTTACCACTGACACCACAAAGGAACTCATCCATGCTCTTGTAATCTCCTGATTTGACTATTCTAATAATCTTCTAGTTGGCCTCCCTCTCTACTGCCTCGCCCCCCTACAATCCAATCTGAATGCCTCTGCCAGGCTCAACTACCTCAAATGCTGCTCGGTCTCTGCTGTTCCTCTCTGCGAGTCCCTTCACTGGCTCCCCATCATAGGCGTCTCTACAGGGGGGCAAGGGGGCAATCAACCCCCTAGGTTATACCTTGCCCCCCCACCAAAAATCAGCATCCAGCTTCCCACACTTTTCGTACCACAGTATCTCTGTTCCTGTGCATTGTATATGGACGTTCTAGTTGGAGGGCATTCTAAAAACCGAATTTTCAGCCCCATTGACTTGTATGGGGTTCGAGTTCGGGTTCGGATCCGAACATTTGGAAAGTTCGGGTTCGGCTTCGAACCGAACTCGGGGAGTGTTCGGCTCATCCCCTACTCCCGAAGTGGATAATTAAAAGGTGAGTAATGGCAGTGGTATTGCTAATTTTTTATGTGATAAATGGACAATCCCATCGCTTTGGAACTAAAAATAAAAAAAAATATTTGTTTTCTTTTCTTTTAGATTTTACATGGTCATGTTTGGTATTAATGTAAAGGCCAGACTCTGACCTCTCCAATGACACCTCCCTTGACCTTGTGAGGTGTAACGATTAGTGACACTGGGTTCTAAAGTCGCCCCCCCCCAGTTCTCTTTGCTGCAGTGCGGCGATTTAGTTTTTTGATGTAACATTTCTGTGTTAGATAGAAAAAGAAAAAATAAAGATATATTATTTTATTTTTATTGCTACATGAAACCTGGTCATGTTTGGTATCATTGGAAAGGTCATGCTCTGGCTTTTCCAGTGATACCTCATATGACCCTATAGATGCTATGGAGTTGCAGTTACAGTGGTCCAAATGTCCATCAATGCAGACATAATTATCCTTTCTCTGGGCCTATTCTGGGCATGGGCCTGGAGCTGCTGCTCCATCAGCCCCTATGTTAATCTGGCCCTGCCTGAACTGTGAATGGCAGGAGCAGTCAAGAAAGGACAGGTGTGTGTGTGTGTGTTTGTCTGTCAGGGACGTGCAGTGAGGTTAGTGGCTGGTGAGGCACTGGCATGTAAAGTAGGGATGTGCATTTCGTTTCGAACCAATTGTGTTTTTTTTCACGAATCGGGCCGATTCAGTGCTTTGGATTCGTCCGATGTTCCGAATCGGATCGGCAACGAAATACACAGCATCCAAAATAATTTTGCTATACATCAGAAGGAAGGCAGGAAAGGAAGAGGAGTAAGAGAGTTATTGAGTAAAACGGAGAGTGATAGAGGGAGAAAGAAGAGAGATGAGGAGAAAGAGAAATGGAGAGGAAGACATGGATACAAGGACAGATGGCTGCTGCAGGTAAGATGCAGAGAGGCATGGGGCACTTGCCACGTGACCCAGTCCGCCACTGGTCGCGACCCACTTTTGGGTCACGACCCACTACTTGCGAAACACTATATTAGAGGATCCCAGGTAGGATAGAAAACAATATAAGGAGAGGGGGGCTTTAAATCCCCCCAGACAGTGTTACACCGGGCGCACATTCACCCATCAGGAAGCAGATATTGTGGCCCTCCAGGGAGGCCCCCCACCTTGGGCTCTTCTCCTCCAGGACCACGATCAGGCCACCCAGGAGCTGCTCACGGACCCCCTCATCCTGCACTTCAGCCTGCATGGGAGGCTGCCAGGCCTCTCATTGACAGGAAGGGGCATGTCTAGCTGCTATATATGCCCCTTCCTATCAATTATAGGCTAGTCTCTAATGCAGACGTGTTTTTGAATAGCTTCAACCAATGGTACTTTCCCAGGAAAGTAGGCAGAGCTCATCTCTATGACACGTGCTGCACACTTCTTGAGCAGCTTACGCGATTAGCCCAGCGGTGAAGTGTCCCGCTACGGAAATTGCGTAGGCTGATTTGAAAACTAATGCCTGAAGAGGCAGAAGAAGGAGCCGATGGCGGGGGAGCGTGGAGCAGGTGAGTTAATGAGTTCATTTTCACTTAATGGCAGATGAGGCTCTGCCTCACCTGCCTCCCCTGACTGCACGTCCCTGGTGTATGTGTAATAATGTTATTTATTTATAAAGTATTTGTAATTGTCCAACATATTTCACAGCGCTGTACAGTGGTTACAGCAAGTTAAGGTAGTGTTTAGTTGTAGAGAGTGTCCAGTTCCTGGGAAATTAAGTTCCAGAACATGTGGAGGGCCAAGGTTGCTATCACTGATGCAGGGCATGTTCAGTCCTGTATCTTTGTGATAATTCAATCATTAATTGACAAACATTAATGTTAACCAAAGAAGTATGGGTAACATTATTCATGTGTATTTTTGTTTAAATTCCATATTGATGGAATTTACCTATCACGATTAGGCAGCTATGAAATATGTGACTTGAATAAATTGAAGACCTTCAGTTGAACTATGCTTTGATATTATTCTGTGACCAACACATATAATTTACATCAGGGTTTTGGGAGTAGCATCTTTAAAAAAACCAAAAAAAAAAAACTACATGTTCTAACCAATACTAAAGTGTGTGTGTGTGTGATATATACTGTATAAATATCACACACACCTGATGCTCAGCTGAAATATAAATCGAGCAGTTTAAATAGAAAATATAAGCCACTTTACTATTGTTCTTCCCAAACTTGCGTGATGGATTCTATGTTTTATAGACCCTGGCACTACGGAAAAATACTATAGGTCAGATGGAGGGAGGAGGGGACAGTGCGTCATAGCGTCATGTGACTGCACTCTTCCAGATTCGGGTGCACGGCAGCAGCTGATCGATCGGCGGCTGGAAAACATTAGCAGCTGGAAAATATTCAAAAAAAATTTGCGCCCCTAATAAAATCGTGCCCGGGGGCCACCACCCTATTCCCCCCCATGCTACGCCACTGATAAGACACTGGAGTTAAATGTGTCATTCTTGTTCAACAACTCAATGACTGCACCTGTGTATATCCGTATAGAGTGAGGATCTGAGCCATTGGAAGGGTCGTAAATGCCCCGCGGTCTCCTATAAATCCGGCTACTTTGCCTCGACCACGACAAGAATAATTAGGAGCTTCTATCTTGTTTCCAGACAGTATTTGGAGGACACTTTGTATGGCTTTCGGTGCGTCTCCACAGGAATCATAGATATGGTAACCCAGAGTGATATTGGGCAAAAAACCTGTTTTTTTGTTGATTTCATCAACACCAAGAATAAAAGCCAGAAGATTCCTGTATTCGAGAACATCAATCCTGTAAAGAGAGGAGGGAATTCACTTATTAATGGATTTTCACTTCTTGGGAACAAGGTAGATGGATGGATCTTCAGACAAGGGCTGACTCCCTAAAACACAGACTGAGGAATAAATGTGCCAGGATTTGCCGAAAATGAAACTTACCAAACATGGTAAAAAAAAGATGTGTAACAACAGTACTGGGGTTTTAATAGTGTCTGGCTTGTGAACCAGACCTGAACCTGTTACAGCGTCCGTCCCTTCTCTTCAGCCAAGCTGATCCGCAGCAGCTTTCCTTCTCACAATCCTCAGCCAGAACTTGCGGGAGTGCTGTATATTTCTAGTATCTCTCCCCAAACATCAGACACAGCTTAGTGCAGGGAAATAAATATTCCTTTAATGGGAAATTGTTCCAGTTATATGAGCAACAGAGAGGGGGAGGAAACATGACACAATCAACAGAATACATTGCCTACATGAGGGGGGGGGGTTGAAGTTCTCCAAAAGACACACAGGGTTATTCAAAGAGATCCAAATTGTGGCCGAAAGGTAACGGAGCAGTGAAATTCAGCGTTCGGTTACCTTTCCTGGCCATTCGGTTATTCAGAGAGCAGGCAATTTGGCAAATGTTGGCGAATTGCCTGCGCATACGGTGCCTGTTCGAGGGCAGTGAATCCCCATAGAGAAGCAATGCTTTGTCTATTCAGAGAACAAAAACCAGCAGTGAAAAGTTGCCGAAATGCCCTGCTGTTCGGTGGTTTAATTCGTCACGTTTATTCAGGCGAATCCCATAGGCTTCAATGTTAAAAATATTCCCGTTTTTTAATTCAATATCTAATAAACCACTTATTATTTTATTCTGCAGTAAAAAGTCTCTTTATTCACAGATTTTTTAGGATCTTTTAGGCATTTTTTGGGATTTTTTGTCAAACTTTTTTCCGTTTTCTTAAATCGTTTTTTCTTTTTTCTGTAACAGCCCTTTTTATTATCATTCATAGGATCTTATACAGTTGCAAGAAAAGTATGTGAACACCCTTTGGGATTACGTGAAGTTTTGCATGAATTGGTCATAAAATGTGCTCTGATCTTCATCTAAGGCTGGGGTCAGACGAGCGTAGTGTTCACGTCGTGATTGCGCCTAAAAGTACGTCCGTGATTGCATGAAAGTAAGTCCATTGGAGCCTGACACATGAAGTACGTCCGCACTGAACTGCGGACGCACAACGGCCGCGGCAAACGGACGCAGGTTAGGCAAGAACGTAATACTGCTAGAACGGACGTGCGGAGTGCGCCACGTCCACAACGTCTGCATAGCTTTGTGTGTGAGTGATGGAGCGAGGTCAGACGGACTGCATTTATACGTCCAGCATTTTTGACGGACAGAATGTTTTTTCATTGTAATTTATTTTCCCCTCCTACATCCGTCAAAAAATAACTTCAGTGAAAAAACGGACTGTGTGACCACTACTGCGTCATCCGTACTGACGATGTCCATACTGCACGGACGTACAGCCCGTAGAAATCACGCTCGTCTGACCCCAGCCTTAGTCACAACAATTTGAAAAACACAGTCTGCTTAAAATAATACAACACAAACATTATATGTTTTCATGTGTTTATTGAACAGAACATGTAAACATTCACAATTCAGGGTGGAAAAAGTATGTGAACCTTTGGACTTAATAACTGGTTGACCCTCCTTTGGCAGCAATAACCTCAACCAAATGTTTCCTGTAGTTGCAGATCAGACCTGCACAACGATCTGGAGTAATTTTGGACCACTCCTCTTCACAAAACTGTTTCAGTGTAGCAATATTCTTGGGATGTCTGGTGTGAATCGCTCTCTTAAGGTCATGCCACAGCATTTCAATTGGGTTGAGGTCAGACTCAGGACTCTGACTGGGCCACTCCAGAAGGCGTATTTTGTTTTGTTGAAGCCATTCTTTTGTTGAATTACTTGTATGCTTTGGGTCATTGTCCTGTTGCATCACCCATCCTCTGCGGAGCTTCAGTTGGCGGACAGATGGTCTTACGTTTTCCTGCAAAATGTCTTGATAAACTCTAGAATTCATTTTTCCATCAATGACAACAATCCGTGCAGGCCCTGAGGCAGCAAAGCAGCCCAAAACCATGATGCTCCCTCCACCATGTTTTACAGTGGGAATGAGGTTTTGATGTTGGTGTGCTGTGCCTTTTTTTCTCCACACGTAGTGTTGTGTGTTTTTTCCAAACAACTCAATTTTGGTTTCATCTGTCCCCAGAATATTTTGCCAGTAGAGCTGTGGAACATCCAGGTGCTATTTTGCAATCTTCAAACGTGCTGCAATATTCTTTTTGGACAGCAATGGCTTCCTCCGTGGTGTCCTCCCATGTACTCCATTCTTGTTTAATGTTTTCCTTATTGTAGATGTGTCAACAAAAATGTTAGCATGTGCCAGAGATTTCTGTAAGTCTTTAGCTGACACTCTAGGATTCTTCTTTACCTCATTAAGCATTCTGCGCTGTGCTCTTGCAGTCATCTTTACAGGACGACCACGCCTAGGGAGAGCAGCAACAGTGCTTAACTTTCTCCATTTGTAGACAATCTGTCTTACTGTGGACACATGAACATCAAGGCTTTTGGAGATACTTTTGTAACCCTTTCCAGCTTCATGCAAGTCAACAATTCTTGATCGTAGGTCTTTTGAGAGCTCTTTTCTGCGAGGCATGGCAGTGCTGGCATGGCAGTGCTTCTTGAAACCAGTAAACCCAAAACTGGTGTGTGTTTTGAAAGGGCAGGACAGCTTTCAGCAACACATCCAATAATATCACACTGATTGGACTCAAGGTTGGCTCACTCCTGGCTCCAATTAGCTCTTGGAGAAGTCATTAGGCTAGGGGTTCACATACTTTTTCCACCCTGCACTGTGAATGTTTACCGGTTCTGTTCAATAAACACATGAAAACATATAATGTTTGTGTTGTATTATTTTAAACAGACTGTGTTTTTCAAATTGTTGTGACTTAGGTGAAGATCAGAGCACATTTTATGACCAATTCATGCAAAACTCAATGTAATCCCAAAGGGTTCACGTACTTTTTCTTGCCACTGTACGTAAATTTCAGACATTTTCGTTGAGTAATTTTTTTGCAAACAGCGTTTCAATTCGGACACTTTCAAGCGTACTTTTTTTTCCCCCACTCATTCGTCTGCGATTCGGCTTTTTCCGGCGGCTGCTCTGCGTTGTGATCGGCGGCTGCTCTGCTCTGTGATCGGTGGCTAATCTGTTTTTTCCGGCGTGTTCAGCGTGGTTAACCACTTCAATGCTAAGGACGCGCTCAGCGCGTCCTCAGCATTACCGCTGGTGTGCTGAGGACGCGCTGAGCGCGTCCTCAGTTTGGGGTCAGCGTTCGGCGGGTTCCGGCCGATCGCTGGCCCCTCCGGTGCGGGCTGACATCCTGGATGTCAGCCCGGCATCCGGACCAGCAGCCGCCAACATTAGGTGTCATCGCGGGGGCGCGATGACACCTAATTCAGGCGCCCCCCCCCGCATGTGCGGAGGAGGCGCCTGAAAGGGAGGGGGGAGGTCCTTCGGACCTCTCTCCCTCCCGATCGGTGGCACACAGGGGCTTAACCCAGGCATCATTTGGAAGGGCATAGCCTGCCCTTCCAAATGATGCCTGGCATTAACCCCTGGGGAGCTGGATCGCAAATCGGCGCTGAAAAGCGCCGATTCGCGATCCTTCCCGGGAGCTGGCCGACATCTTGGATGTCGGCCAAGCTTCCGGGAACTCCCCCAGAGGACTGGCGTCATCGTGCGCAGCACGATGACGCCAGTCCTACAGTTAACCCTAACTGCCACCAACTGTGGAGATAGGGAGTTCCAATGAACTCCTATCTCCCGATCCGTGGCAGCTAGGGGTTAAATTTTGATATTGTTGGATCGGCCAGAGCATGGCCGTTCCAACGATACCAAACATGAAAGTTAAAAAATTTGTAAAAAAAAAAAAAAATGAAAAATAAAAATAAAAAAAAATTTAAAAAAAAATTTTAAAAAAAAAAATAAACACTTTTTTTTAATTTTTTTGGGTTTGTTAATGCAGCAATATTGTTCCCATTTCAATTATAATGTGAACAATGATGCTGCACTAACGATTTTTGTATGCGGTGCGTTTGTTAAAAATAGTGTCATTTTCCCCAAAAAAAAATGTAACGAGACCCCATCTCTAATTTTTTTAACAAGCGCACCCCATACAAAATATAACCGCAATTGCTCGCATGTTAAAATGTGGAAAAAAACACTTTACACGTTGTAAATTATTGAAAATACATATTTTATTGCATTTTTTGTTATAATATACAGACATGACATAACGTATACATATAATAATGACATATTATGAATCTACCGAGTCTGACGGAAAGAACGATATATAATATGTCGGTGTCATATACTAAAATAAGCCTTCAAAACACGTTTAAACATGATGCGCAAAACAGGTAAAAAATGACCTCAGCACAGGGGCGGGAAAAGCCTCAGCAGCGAAAGGGTTAACCCAGATGTTTCTGCGGGTTTCGGTGTGTTCGGTGAGTATCCGGTGGGTTTGTGGCGAGTGTTCGGCGGGTTTGCAGCGGGTTTCCATGCAGTACGGGGCCCTGTGGTGCTTGCTGAATACACCGCAGGGTAAGCGAAATAGGATCGCCGAATCACCCCGAAGTGCAGGGAACGAAAAGTCACCAATCATGTGGTGATTTTTCGAATCTCTTTGAATAATCCTGACAGAAACCTAATTAGTTACACACTAGACAGGATTAACAGACACCAGCATCAGATTAATCCAAGGATAAAGAGATAGGAGAACAATAGAGGTTTTTGTTTACCTGAATGGCCATTGAAGTGTCAAGCCTGCTCCAGTAAAGCGAGTCCTATCTAATGAAGCTAAAAACTGCTCTCTGAGCAACCATATGCACACATACTGTTTCTCAGTCATGAGACCAACTGGTGGGATTTCTTTCATTCCCTCCCCATAAAAATTCCATTTGGGATTGAAATGAAAACCATGGTGCGGGACAGCTGCAAGGATGACCTGGCTGGAAACACGACAAAATCTTATTATTATTATCCTTTATTTATATAGCGCTACATATTCCGCAACGCTTTACAAGATCAGTGTAAAAGGTATTGATACATTAGAATACCACACATGGATGATGACCTGATTCAGGGGGACCCTGATCCCAAGGGAATTTACAATTTTATGAGATGTACAAGTGTTTGGTGAGGTAGGCACATCCATTTTGGTTTTCGCCCTCCAAGGATCTCTAGTTATTAACTGGGATTTGGGCTAGAATCAGTACTCCTTCGGATACTGACAGCGAGGGGAGCATTCTGCCCATGGGTACGGGACGCCACGTTACAGTAACTATAAAATACAATGTTAATGCAATGCAACAATATACAAGAGAGAAATTCGATTTTTTTTGGTAAATTGGTTACAGTTGGTTATTTCCCTAGAAATAACTCAGTAACAAGTTCTGCATTTCTAATCGAAGTCCCCTGTAGAATATATCTGAACGGAACTTTATACTTCTGACATTTTTGGATGTGGCATTGTGATGAGATATGACATATACACACAGTAATGATATATCTTCAATCTTCCAAAGTTGCTGAAAGGACATATCATTTGTCTGGGTCCTCCAATATAACAGGACTTCAAATAGTGTTTAAAAATTATGAGTAAAGAATGGTGAATATGAGCTCAGCACATGGTGGTGAAATGGCTCAGCGGCCAAAGGGTTAACCTCCATGTATCTATTAGGGATGGGCTGCCGGTTCGAATCAGTTCGAAGTTCGATTCGAACATCGGCCGTTCAAAGGTTCGCGAACTTCAAACTTTTCGGGCCTTTCGAGGAAAGTTAAAAAAAAAAAATGTAAAAGATCCAAAAAAATCTATAAATAGAAACTTTACTGCAGAATATTATAAGCAACGGTTTATTAGATATTGAATTAAAACGGGAATATTTTTAGCTTTGAAGCCTATGGGATTCAACATTTCCCACACCTTGTTGCTAAAACATTTCCCATACCTTGGGCTAAATTACATTCTCAGCGTTAAAACGTGGGAGCAAGGGAGGAAAAACTGTGCCCACAGTTTTCCCCATGCGCCCGAGTTTTAACGCTGGATTACATTGCATCTGCCTTATCGCGCGGCGATCCGGGCTGGCTGAATCAGGCAGACGCGGCCCTCTAATCAGGCACTGTAGAGGGGTGCCCGCCGGGGCCTCCCAAAGACCCCCTTGAGGAGCATGCGGCCGCCGGATGACAGAGCCACGACTGTGCTAATAGTGTAGAGGGAGCGATGCAAAATGCGCTGCCGACTTCCCCACTACACTAATAGTGTATCTTCTCAGAAGCTGCACACAGCGAGCCGGTTAAAGTTAGCATCAGACGAACACCGTGATCACGTCCGTGTTGCCGCACAGTTTAACATCCATCATAGCATAGAATCATGAGCAATAGAGACCCACACAGGTGGTAACGGACACAATTTAGGCAAAGACATAAACCGCTAAGATGGACGCACAGAGAGCGCCACGTCTGCGTAGCGGCCTGCGTGTATTATGCTGTGACGTCAGATCCATCACATTGACGCTTGATTATAATCAATGATAGAAAATGTCAGTTATCGATTAATCGGCTTTCGATTAGTTGGCCCTGTTCACGGCTCCACACATGGTTACGCCACTGGTGAGAGCGGGGGGAAATATATCTATGTGAGCTAGGGGCAAATATGTTGAGTATATGTTAAGTAGAGGGACGCAAAGTACAGTAACCTCGCGCTGAAAAGCGCAAGGTACCAAACGCAAATGGGTTACTTAACCCGTTTGCGTTTGGATTGTAATGTGTGGTGAACACCGCAGCAAACGTTAAAGCTCACGGAAGTGAACGCTAATGTTTGCGTTAAGAGCATAATTTTTCCCACTCGGTGGTGGTCAAACATTTCCCTTGGCTTCAAATCGCGCTTAAACAGGAGCAAAAATTGTAAAAATTAGCTCATGCCTCAGCACTCAGCAGGACATGGTTAAAAATGTTTGTTTTTTTTAAAAAAAAAAATGTTTTTCATTGTTTCCTGTCCTCCAGGTCAGTACCCAGACCCCCATACACCTTTTATGACCAATATCTTGCGTATATGCCCTCTGGAGGGGACCTTGATTTTCGAACTTTTGAGCCCCATTGATTTGCATTGCGTTCGAATCGTGTTCGCGTTCAAACTTTTTCCGATGTTCGTTAACTAGACAAGGTTTTTCCCTGGATACTCTCAAAATGTTTACACCTCTATTGTGTGTAAGTTAGCCTGTGTGTGCATATCTATGTATGTGTATCTGGTTTACATATGTGTGCATTTCTAGAAACATAGAAACATAGAAAGTGTCGGCAGATAAGAACCTGATAAAAATCTAGTCTGCCCAATTACATGGATACTTTACCTGGATTTATCTTTTGTTTAGGATAGCCTTATGCCTATCCTATGCTTGCTTAAATTCAATTACTGTTTTGGCCTCTACCACTTCTACTGGAAGACTGTTCCATGTATCCACCACCCTCTCAGTAAAATAATGCTTTCTGATGTTACTTTTAAACCTTTGCCCCTCTAATCTAAGACTATGTCCTCTTGTTTTGCTACTTTGTTTCCTTTTAAATATACTCCCTTCCTCTACCTTGTGGATTCCCTTTACGTATTTAAATGTTTCTATCATATCTCCTCTGTCTCGTCTTTTTTCCAAGCTGTACATGTTAAGATCATTAAGCCTTTCTTGGTAACTTTTCTCCTTCAAGCCGTACACCATTTTAGTAGCCCTTCTCTGAACTCTCTCTAAGGAATCTATATCCTTCTGGAGATACGGTCTCCAGTACTGCACACAGTACTCCAAGTGAGGTCTCACCAGTGCTCTGTACAACGGCATGAGCACTTCCCTTTTTCTACTGCTGCTACCTCTCCCTACACGACCAAGCATTCTGCCAGCATTCCCTGCTTCTCTATTACATTGTCTACTTAGATCCTCTGCAATAATAACCCCTAAATCCCAACCTTCAGATGTTGAGGTTAGGATCATGTGGTATGCATGAGTGTATTACAGAGCACCACAGCAATAGAACTGCTAATACCCCTCCCTACACAATTAAGCATTCTGCCAGCATTTCCTGCTGTTCTATTACATTGACTACTTCCCCTTAGATCCTCTGAAATAATAACCCCTAAATCCCAACCCTCAGATGTTGAGGTTATGACTGTAGCAAATATTCTATATTCAGCCCTTGGGTTTTTACGTCCCAGGTGCATTATCTTGCACTTATCCACATTAAAACTCAATTGCCACAACTCCGACCATTTTTTTAGTTTGCCTAAATCATTTGTCATTTGGCTGATCCCTCCAGGAACGTCAACCCTGTTGTAAATCTTTGTGTCATCAGCAAAAAGACATACTTTTCCATTAATACCTTCTGCAATATCACTAATAAAAATATTAAAGAGAATGGGTCCAAGTACTGACCCCTGAGGTACCCCACTGGTAACAAGACCTTGCGCCGAATAAACTCCATTTACCACAACCCTCTGTTGCCTGTCACTCAGCCACTGCCTAATCCATTCAACAATATTGGAATCCAAGCTCAAAGATTGCAATTTATTGATAAGCCTTCTATTTGTGAACAGTATCTATGTATGTGTATCTGGTTTGTATATGTGTGCATATCTATGTATGTATATGAGTGTGTATATATGTGTACATATCACGTGTCCCTCCCCAAACCTGACCATAATCATAAGAAGAAGTCACGGCTGCAAACAGCTATAAACCATATTATTGAAACCAATACATCAAACAATGGTACCTGTAGTGATAAACGAGCCGACACACAAGTTATGCCATCGGTACTTGTCTCGGGTAAAACTTATCAAATGCAATATATGAACATAAAATGGTTTATTGATTTTGAATTATATTTTTTGGTTTGTGGAGAGTTTATTGCAGTAATTAGGTGAATATATGAGTCCCAGGCGAGTCATTCTGTTAGAATCATTCCTGTGGAACATGAAGCGTACAACAGGTAAAGCGTTTCTTAATATGGTTAAGGGGAGCACAAAGAGGAGGAGGAAAAAAGAGAGAACCAAGAAAACCTATTACTTAATAATCATTTAGCAAAGTCATGAAGCAGCAAAAGCATAAAGTAAAAATGAGCTCCACAACAATAAAACTCACAGTAGTGTGCGGAGTGTATGAATATATCACAGAGCTCCACAGCAATAAAACTCACAGCAATGTGCAGTGTGTATGAGCGTATCACAGAGCTCCACAGCAATAAAACTCACAGCAATGTGCAGTGTGTATGAGCGTATCACAGAGCTCCACAGCAATAAAACTCACAGTAATGTGCAGTGTGTATGAGCATATCACAGAGCTCCACAGCAATAAAACTCACAGCAATGTGCAGTGTGTATGAGCGTATCACAGAGCTCCACAGCAATAAAACTCACAGTAATGCGCAGTGTGTATGAGCGTATCACAGAGCTCCACAGCAATACAACTCACAGTAATGTGCGGTGTGCATGAGCATATCACAGAATCCACAGCAATAATACTCACACTCATACACACTGCACATTACTTTGGGTATTATTGCTGTGGATTCTGTGATACGCTCATGCACACTGTGCATTACTGTGAGTTTTATTGCTGTGGATTCTTTGATACGCTCATACACACTGCACATTACTTTGAGTATTATTTTTGTGTATTCTGTGATACATTAATGTGCAGTGTGACTGTGTATGAGCGTATCACAGAATACACATCAATAAAACTCACAGCAATGTACAGTGTGTATGAGCGAATCACTGAGATCCATAGCAATAAAACTCACAGTATTGTGCAGTATGTATGAGCTTGTCACAGAATACAAAGCAATAATACTCACAGTAATGTGCAGTGTGTATGAGGGTGAGTATTATTGCTGTGGATTCTGTGACAAGCTCATGCATACTGCACAATACTGTGAGTTTTATTGCTATGGATCTCAGTGATTCGCTCATACACACTGTACATTGCTGTGAGTTTTATTGATGTGTATTCTGTGATACGCTCATACATATTGCACATTACTGTGTCACAGAATCCACAGCAATAAAACTCCTAGTAATGTGCGATGTGTATGAGCGTATCACAGAGCTCCACAGCAATAAAATTCACACCAATGTGCGGTGTGTATGAGCGTGTCAAACAATCCACAGCAATATGTGTGGTGTGTATGAGAGCATGCATCAAAGGAAATGTCTACAACAAAACATTAAAGTTGTTATTCACAGAGCACCAAAATGTCGCCGACATTTCGGTGCTGTCGTTCCCTGCACTTCCCCACACTTCGGGGAATCAAATTTCCCCACCTTGCGGTTAATTCCTCATTCACCGCAGGGTCCCCAAAGTGCAGGGAATTGGATGCTGATTGCTGCTGCCAACCCGCCACAAACCCGCCGACCACAACCAACAAACCTGCCACAAACCCATCGCCCGTCGCTGCCAACCCGCCGGACAGCCACCACAAACACGCTGGACAGCTGCCAAACGCAGCCAATGAGCCACCGAACATAGTGCTGAACAGCCACCAGAAAAAATCCGACAAGTAGCTGGACGGGTAAAAAAAACAATACTATTGACAGTGTGCAAATTGAAACGCTGTTTGCAAAAAAACTACGCAACGAAAATGTCTGGAATTAACATATGAGATCCTATGAATGATAATAAAAAGGGCTGTTACTGAAAAAAGAAAAACGCTATTTAGAAAAAAACAAAAACAAATCCCAAAAAAATCCCAATAAATGCCTAAAAAAATCAATAAATAAATAGACTTTTTGCTGCAGATTAAAATAATAAACGGTTTATTAGATATTGCATAAAAACTGGAAATTTTTTAACATTGAAACCTATGAGATTCGCCTAAGTAAACCTGCCGAATGAAACCACTGAACATCAGGGCATTTCACTGACATTTCTCTGCTGTTCAATGTGAATAGATTAACCATTGCTTTAGACATGTGCATTCGTTTTAGTACTAAAACGATTTAGTCTGAATTTTGGGATAATTTAGTTTTCGTACGACTCAAGAGATACGAAACTGCTCAGTACAAAAAACGAAAGAAACTAAAATAAAATGCACTACATTTTAGTTTCAGTCCTTTTTGTGATATTACATTGAGTGAAGGAGACCAGCAATGAAGAGCGAAACATCGCAAAGCTACAGAAAAGGTTTGTATGTGTAATCCTTCCCGACCCCTACCCAAAAATCTGACAGTGATAGAGCTCCAGAATACTCACTCGCAGCACAGACAGCCAGCACAGGAGAGGAAACCTTTACTTAACCCTTGCATGTCTAGGAGGCAGACAAGATGATAAAATCAGCTGGAGAAGGAAAACATTCAAATAAATCACACTGAAAGCTAATGACAGAGGAGGGCTGGATAGTAAAAACCCCTTTATAACAAGCAGCGCTGGGAGAAGAGAGGGACTTTATAAAATGTGTGTTATATCCCCTCCCGCTCTGCATAATAGGGGCTTAGGTCTGATACATTTTATATTATCCAGGAGCACTATCCCCCTTTCCTCATCTATAATACACGTTTTATATAAAGTCCCTCTCCTCTCCCAGTGCTGCTTGATATAAAGTTTTTTTTTACGTCTGATACATTTAGTATCCAGCTCTCACAGTTACTGTCATTATAAGCCTTCAGTGTGATTTATTTGAATGCTTTCCCTGGATTTAAAGTGCTTTATTTTATTATAAAAATAAATTTACACCAGTCATCTTTTCTCTGAGCTTTCAGACCGATTTACGGTAATACTTTCCCTCTCGCCTGCTTTTATATTCCTGTGTCTCCCCCACAGAGATACAAAGTTTAAGTAAAAGTTCCCTCTCCTGTGCTGGATATGCATTCTGAAGTTCTGCACCCTCCACATGCCAATGCAGTAAGATGTTCTATACAGAGAGGGGCATTAATTAATGCAGGTGGATGTTATATACATTATACAGAGAGGAGCTTTTTTTTTTTAGCCCTTTAAATCCAGTGGCTGTGAGCGCTGAGATTGGCTGCTTGTTATATTATCTCTCAGTTCAATGTATCAGGTTCAGCTGTTACGGTAACTGACTGCTGCTCATCACAGCGCTCAGAGTTTCAGTAAAACAAGGAAATAATATTGTTCTAACCGCTTATATATAAAAATATTATTTACTAGTTTTACTGAAACTCTGAGCGCTGTGATGAGCAGCAGTCAGTTACTGTAACAGCTTTGCCTGACACATTGTGCTGAGAGTGAGAGATACTGTAACAAGCAGCGATCTCAGCCCTCTGAGGAGCCACCACTACAATAGTAATTGTATCCACTGGTTTTCAGATGAATGAAATTAGTTTTCATACTAAAGAACTGAAAACAAATTTCTTTAGCAACTAAATAAATTGCATTTTAGGACTAATCCATTAGTTCAAAATGAAATTTTGTGCTGTGCACATGTCTACATTGCTTCTCTATCGGGATTTCACTGCCGCTGAACAGGCACCGTAATTCACTGCCGCCGAACAGACACCGTATTTCACTGCCGTCAAACAGGTCTCAAATTTGGCAAACTGCCTGCTCTCTGAAAAGCCAAATGGCCATGAAAATGCACTGTATGGTGAAATTGACCGTTCGGTGCATTTTCGGGGCAACATCGTATCTCTGCGAATAACCGTATAAACGTATTACAACAAAATGGCCATTCCGGGGTTTTTTCTCAACTACCAATCTAAAAATATAAATTTCTGTAAAATCTTAACGTTGACATTTTATGCATTCCCTTTTTCCTGAAAATATTATCAGAATTGAGCAATTAATTTAAAATATTTAACTTTAAAACGTATAAAACAAAGGTAAAAAATGCTCCAGACGGGTTATTCTTTCAGTTACAAGACTTTGAGCAAGGTCTCCTTTGACCCGTGATGCACAACTGATGTGCGATTCCTAATCTCTATACACTTAGTAACACATAAGATAACATTAGAACATACAGACTCACCAAGCACACGCCGAGCCCTTGTAAAAGGGGAAGTCCCCATATGTGATTGGTAATACCGCCGTATTCACGGTGAAGAGTGCTCCAACCACGATGTCTCCTTCCTGGTAATACTCATATTCATATAAGGCTTTCCTCATGGTGAGATGACATCCTGAAGCCGATTCCTGAGTTTCCGATGTCAGCTGTCCAGCTGTTACCCACAAGATAATGAAGCACAAAATCAATGCAAAGGCATGGGACACAGGCCGGGACATGTTTGGATCTCGTGTTCTCTGGTTGTGACACGACAGACTGATTTCCAGCAGGTAAGCGAGCGTCCAGTCAGCCTGTGCTCAGATCTCTGCAGCTTTATATAAGCCGTGTAAGGAGCTGCATCATGTATAAATATTCCATGTTCTAAATTCATTCACTCACACAATCCCTGCGCAGGCGACGGAAATTCCCCGAACAAAACAACTGCAAATAGTTATTGTTAAGAAAGATGTGAAACTTTAGAAAAGAAAATGTAAATGTTATTGAAACTTTAAAATGTGCTCGTGGTTACAGACTGTGTGACAAACTTTATTATTCACGACCTGAAACACAGTGATTAATAGATAATAATGACAGAAAATACAATTATTATTTATTTATTAAGGGCCAACGCATTCCGCAATGCTGCACAATGGTACAATGGGTAAAGACAAGACAATTCTATTACACCCCAAAAACGCAAGTCAATATTTCACCAACCGATACAGGAGGACACAAGGGCCTTATTCTGTAGGTGCTTCCAATCTAGATGGGTGGGGGAGGACAAACAGGAGGGGATGAATGCAGTGATGTTAATTCAGAGAAATATGAGGATGGTTACTGGGTCGGTCGGATGTTTTGTTATGGAGTTAGGTAGTCGGCTTCTCTGACCTGAAGTGTCCATAGAGAGCATTTAATAGATGCCAGATTGGGGGACAGTGTGATAGTGTGGGAAAGCGCATTCTATAGGGTTGGTGCTGCACATGAAAAGTCCTGCAGTCTGGCATGTGAAGAGGTAATGATGGAGGAAGCCAGGAACAGGTCATTGTCGGATCTTAGGGGGTGAGCTGGGATGCATTGGTGATTAGTGTGGACAGGTAGTAGGGAGTGGCCTGATGTGCTTTTGGGAATTAGTGAGGACAGGTAGTGGGGAGCAGCGTTAGTGTGGGCTTTGTAGGTCGAGGTTAGGGATGGGCTGCCGGTTCGATGCGAACGTGAGTTTGCATCAAACATTAGCCGTTCGACCGTTCACCGAATGGCGAACATTTCCGTGTGTTTGCCCATAATGGACCACAATGCACTGTGCCCTGGCCTGAAGCTTGTAATTGGCTACAGCCTTGCACCTGCCCACATGTCAGGTGCAAGACAGGTGCAAGACTATGCCAATCAGGGCTCAGAGTCCGGATTGGGCAGATTTTGCCAAATCATAGGCTCACAGAGCTAAGTCCCGTAGCACACTACAAAAGGCTTCCCTGCAGCCCTAGCATGTGTGTTGCAGGAGTGAATCAAAGAGGAGAGGAGATTGTTGGATTTGCAGGGACAAGCTGGCAGTGGCAAAGAGCAGGGAACTGGCAGCCCTGCTGTGAAATATCATACCACCGTTGAATCAGAGTTCATCTGATTCTTTAATCTGTATCTTTATCTATTCAGAGTTGAATCTGGGTGTTGCCAGCTATCAGGGTGTTGCAGCCTGCAGGAGAGGAAGTGAATCAGAGAGAGAGAAGAGGACATTGGCAGCCTTGCAGGGAAAATATCAGTGAAATCGCTGACTTATAGAAGAGATCTGCATATCTCCAATCTATATAACAGAGTTTTTATCAGAATTCTGCATATCTCCAATCTATATACCAAAGTTGAATCAGAGTTCTGCATATATCAAATCTATATATCACTCACCATGTCAGAAAGACCAAATCGGACAGGCAGGCAAACGCTCCCAGACACAGATAAGAGGGCAAGCAGCCTCTGTGTCGGAAGGCTGTTCCCCTGGTCGTCGTGGATGTGATGCTTCTTCTGCAGGGGAACACTTGTCCTTTCTAACTGGTGCTGGCTGTTTTAAGCAGCAGCAACATACAGAGGATTTGGTGGATTAGCTAACCAGGCCATCCTCATCCTCCGAGTCCTCTGCCAACCAGGCTTGTAGTGGTTTACAGTCCACCTCAGCTGCCAAACCATCTAATTCAGCCTCCATGTCCACAGCTACTCCTGCCGTAACCTCACCAACATACATGGAGGAGTCAGCTGAATTCTTTGACTACAATGACAGTGACATGCGGTTTGAGGATGCGCAACAACTCCAGTGCTCTGATGTGGACTCTGAGGTTGAGGAAGGGAGTAAAATCAGCCTAGAGGGAGGGGGTGCCAGTGACACACAAAGAACTGGCACTCATGTTCCCCCAGCAGCTGCAGCATACTGTTAGGTTGGCTCCAGTGATGAGGAGATAGGGGGTGATGACTTGATGATGAGGTCAATGACTTCACCTGGGTGCCTGATCGAACAGAGGAGTCAAGTGAATAGGAGGAGGAGACACAACAAAAACGAGGCACAACGTCCTCTATGAGCAACCGTAACCAGTCCAAGGCATCAGAAGTCAGAGCTGCTCAGGTGCAGAGCGCTGTTGTCTCAAACCACACGTTGTCATGATCCACCTGGGCGCTGTCACGGTCTAGACCCCCTGATCCTCTGACGCCTCCTTTTGTTGCTCTTTTTGCCGTGTCCTGTATTACTTATGCAGATGCCGGGACTTTGTTTTGGTTTTTCTTTTTTTTCCCACGCTCAGTTCTAGACTTTGATTTCTTGTATTCAAATCAGACCATCACCTGCAGATCATCCTGCCCAGTTTCCCTGTATTTAAGGAGGTCACACCCCATGTGCTGGACTTCCTCATTGAAGTCTGGGCTTTGTGCCTTGCTGACCTGCTATTGGAAACTCCTTGTGCTGACCATAGCTTCTGAATACCCTCTGGAATACCGGTTATACCCTCTGGACCATCTATCTGATTTCCCTCTCGATTACCCATCTAGAACCCTCCTGTGAACCTTCCTACCTCTGATATACCGGTAACCCTCATCATTTGTTACAAGTACCCCCTTTTTTGGATTCAACGTGTATGACCCCTGGCTATGGACTTTTGATAATTCTGCTTTCTGTATTCCTCGACTTCTGCTTGCTACCCCGACCACGAGATTGCCTTGTCCTATATCTGATACCTTGCTCTGGACTTTATCATTTCAGTTCAGTATTTTCCTCCATTTTCTGCTCAGTGAAGCTATTTATTGATTTCTGCTGTTTTTGTTTATCTAGTAATAAATATTTTTGCTTTGACCCCTCAACCTGCATAATTCATTGCCGCTCACTGCAATCTGGGCACACACATGCAATCCACGCAAAGTCCGCATGACACACGTACAGGAACTCTGCTGTCTGGGAGTTCTTCTTCACATGTGCAGCAGACTGCAGAGTTGCTATTAGTAAGCTATGTCTGAAGAGGATCAAGCATGGGAAAAACATCAGATGCTTGGGTACCACGTGCTTGATGCGACATATGACCATCTGCCACACATCCCGTAGGCACAACACTTTGCATAGGACCTCCTCCTCATCTGTCTCTACCCCACTATATGTCCTGCCATGTCATTGTCTACAACCTCCACCGACAGGGATGATGCTACAGTAATGGGTGTCTCAGGTCCTTTCTCAGAATGTGATAGCATCCCATCAGCTGAAGATTTACGCAGTCAGATTTCATTGCCCAAGCTGTCGCAGCGTAAGAAAAAATATAGTCCCAACCATCCCCAAGCACAGAATCTAAATACCAGCTTAGCGAAATTACTCGCATTACAGCTGCTGCCTTTCCAGCTGTTAGACTCTGCCTCCTTCCGTGAATTTGCCCAATGTGCTGTTCCACAGTGGCAGGTTCCAAAATGCCAGTTCTTTTCACAGAAGGCCATTCCAGCACAATACCAGCATGTGGAAGACAATGTTATGGAGTAATTGGAACGGCAGTCAGCAGCAAGGTGCACATTACTTTAGACTCATGGTCCAGCAAGCATGGACAGGGCCGTTACATTTTTTTCACGGCACACTGGGTAACTCTGCTTGCAGCTGGGAGGGATCCAGGACGGGGCTCTGTACTGGAGGTTGCTCATCCACCACACCTCCAGATAGCTGCTTATATGAGGTCTGTCTGCTCCACCACCTCTTCCTCTTCCTGCTCCTTCTCTGACTCTGGAGAAGTGGCAGTTAAACCAAAGCATGGCAGGGGCTACGCAATGGCTCAAGCAAAAATATACCATACTGTGCTTGAGCTGGTTTGTTTAGGGGACAGGAGCCACACCGGGCCAGAAATTCTACAGGGGCAGGTGCAGAGATGGTTAACACCACGCCAGCTTGAGCTGGGAATGGTCGTCTGTGATAATGCAGCAACCTTCTCTCCACCCTACGCCTGGGTAAGTTGACACATGTACCATGCCTAGCACATGTTCAAAATCTGGTGGTACAGCGTTACCTAACCAGGTACCCAGGGCTGGCAGAGCTTCTCAGCCAGACCCGAAAAGTCTGCAGCCACTTCAGACGGTCATTCCCAGCAAGTGTTCTCCTTGCAGAAATTCAAAGAGAATGCCACCTTCCCACAAACCGTCTGATCTGTACCATGCCCACCAAGTGGAACTCGACATTGGCAATGCTGCAGCGTCTGCACAAGCAACAGAGGGCCATCAATGAGTACCTGTGTGAGTATGGCACAAGGACAGGTTCAGGTCAACTTGGTCCCCCCCCCGCAGTGGCTGATGATAAAGGATGCATGCTGTCACGGTCCACCTGGGGGACCTATATAACACAGCCTGGTCCTAACAGCCTTAGTCCTGGAATGCTTTTGTATTAGGTTCCAATCTGGGGTTTACCTCAGCCCAGTGCCATGTCCATGCTCCTGGAGATCCAGCCTGGGTTTTCCCGTCCAGCCTAGGAGTTCCAGCTGAGGCCCATCTATGATTTAACCTCCTTAAAAGGCAGATAGACTGAGCCAGCAGTGGTTCTGCATTGTACTCCATGACTGAGGTCATCTGGATGTGTGCAAACCTGCTCCAGCTTTTCCTGTGTATCCAGTATCCATCTGTCTACCCTGTTGTTACTGGATACATCTCTGTCTGTACAAGGGACTCTCAGTGATCTCCACTTGTGGATTACAAGTGTTTACCACCGTCTCTGACCTTTGATCTCAAGGTACCACTGTCAGCTATCCGGATTTATTCCTAGTGGACCCTGTCTGCAGTCTGGGACTGCATATTCCACTATCCTGACTCTCCATCCAAGACCACTTCCTGGACTGTATATACTGTGTGCTGAACTCTTGCATATGGACATTAACCCTGTCATTGCCTGTGCTGTCCAGTATTGCATTCCTTTATTCTTTCAAGTGCCTGCTGCCAAGGCCTATTTAAGTTTCATTAAACTCATTCAGTGCTTGAGATCCTGTCTGGCCTCCCCTCTGTGTCGCCGCCTGCTGGGCTCTCACCTGAACCGCATACGCCACGTGACACATGCACTGTACTGTCACCATTTAAGAAGGCAATGAGGATGGTGAGCAGGGACAGTGCATGCATCAGTGACACAATTCCTTTAGTGTTCCTGCTGGAGCACACTCTGCGGGGAATTATAGATGTGGCACTAGAGGCAGAGCAGCGGTAGGAAGAGGAGGACTTCCCTAGCTCTCAAGGCCCCAGTCTTTACACAGACATCATTCCTGCGGGTCCTTAGATCAGACAGGAGGAGGATGAGGAGGAGGTGGAATATTTACGTAGTGGGGGCATTGAAGGTGGGGATTCCTCAAGGGAGGGTTTTGTGTGCCAAGAAACCCAAGGACTAGTACGTGGCTGGGAGGAGGCAGTGCACGATGGGGTCATCCTCATTGACCAGGAAGACTCAGAAGCTAATGCCACCTCCAACCTACGCTGCATGGGCTCCCTTATACTGCAAAGCCTGGTAAAGGACCCCAGGATTCATGCTATCAAGGAGAGGGATCATTACTGTTTGGCAACCCTTCTTGATCCACTATACAAGGGTAAGGTTGCAGAGCTCATCCTGCCCTCACAGAGGGAGGACAGGATGAAAAAACTTGAGGACGCTCTAAAGCGACACTTGTGTAACACCTTTTCCAGGCACTGGTAGGTTACCAAGTGATGAGACAGGTGCTTCTGAGGCTGCGGTTTATCAGAGGAAGAGTGGTGAAGGGGGCCGCTTGACTCATGCCTTTTGTAATTTTTTTAGTCCACGACGCCCAGGGACATCAAATGTATGCACCCATTGCCAGCGTCTTCACCATATGGTGCTGGATAGACATGTGCACAGCACAAAATTTCGTTTTGAACTAATGGATTAGTCCTAAAATGCAATTTATTTAGTTGCTAAAGAAATTCGTTTTCAGTTCTTTAGTGTGAAAACTAATTTCATTCATCCGAAAACCAGTGGATACAATTACTATTGTAGTGGCTCCTCAGAGGGCTGAGATCGCTGCTTGTTACAGTATCTCTCACTCTCAGCACAATGTGTCAGGCAGAGCTGTTACAGTAACTGACTGCTGCTCATCACAGTGCTCAGAGTTTCTGTAAAACTAGTAAATAATATTTTTATATATAAGAGGTTAGAACAATATTATTTCCTTGTTTTACTGAAACTCTGAGCGCTGTTACAGTCAGTTACTGTAACAGCTGACCCTGATACATTGTACTGAGAGATAATATAACAAGCAGCCGATCTCAGCGCTCACAGTAGGCTTGTGCACCGATTTTTTTTTTTTCGGTTCAATTCGGTTCGATTTGTTCAGATGTTTAAAATTTTCGATTCGGCTCGTTTCGACCGATTTCTGTTTCGGTTCGGTTCGGCTCGTTTTTCGTGTACATTTTTTTTCGGAATATCGACCATTTTTCGTGTTTTGGGGTCACTTTGCTCGTTTTTTGTATCGACTTTTCGTGATTTCGGAAATTTTTGTTTTTTCGGAACGTCTGTTCTCCTCGTTTCAAAGTGTCTAACTCTATTCGTTTTGACGTAAACTGCTATGGTTTACTTTTGTTATACTTTATATAGTTTTTTATAATAAATTTTTGATTTGTTTTTCGGATCCGATAATTCATTCTGGCGATTCTATCGTGTTTTTTTTTATTAAATAAAGATCCTTTTTTTTATGAATATACATTTCACAACTTTATTTAATCATATTAAAATGGTATGAAAGCCAAGGAACAAAACAAATGAACAAAACTATTTAAAAAACGCTACACTGACCCGAATGCCACAAGAAACAAGTGATACGCATTAGACATGTGCACAGCACAAAATTTCGTTTTGAACTAATGGATTAGTCCTAAAATGCAATTTATTTAGTTACTAAAGAAATTCGTTTTCAGTTCTTTAGTATGAAAACTAATTTCATTCATCCGAAAACCAATGGATACAATTACTATTGTAGTGGCTCCTCAGAGGGCTGAGATCGCTGCTTGTTACAGTATCTCTCACTCTCAGCACAATGTGGGCCATATTACATAGTTGGTGCTAACATAACCAGAGCTGTTGTAAACTTCCCAGAGCCATTATAGCCTATGGAGGTTTTCAGTTTACAACAGCTCTGGTTAAGTTAGCACCAACATTGTAATACTGACCCGTGTCAGGCAAAGCTGTTACAGTAACTGACTGCTGCTCATCACAGCGCTCAGAGTTTCAGTAAAACTAGTAAATAATATTTTTATATATAAGAGGTTAGAACAATATTATTTCCTTGTTTTACTGAAACTCTGAGCGCTGTTACAGTCAGTTACTGTAACAACTGAGCCTGATACAATGTACTGAGAGATAATGTAACAAGCAGCCGATCTCAGCGCTCACAGCCACTGGATTTAAAGGGCTGAAAAAAAAGGATCCTCTCTGTATAATGTTTAGAACATCCTCCTGCATTAATTAATACCCCTCTCTGTATAATATTTAGAACACCTCCTGAATTAATTAATGCCCCTCTCTGTATAGAACATCCTCCTCAATTTATACCTTTGTCTGTATAATGTATATAACATCCTCCTGCATTAATACCCCTCTCTGTATAATGTATAGAACATCCTCCTGCATTAATTAATGCCCCTCTCTGTATAGAACATCCTACTGCATTGGCATGTGGAGGGTGCAGATCTTCGGATGTTGCGATGTTGCGCTCTTCATTGCTGGTCTCCTTCACTCAATGTAATATCACAAAAAGGACTGAAACTAAAATGTAGTGCATTTTATTTTAGTTTCTTTCGTTTTTTGTACTGAGCAGTTTCGTTTCTCTTGAGTCATACTAAAACTAAATTATCCCAAAATTCTGACTAAATCGTTTTAGTACTAAAACGAATGCACATGTCTAATACGCATTTACAAATACAAAATTTACAGAATCAGCGATATAACCGATAATAGTTAAATATACGATGTCCAGAATTACCGAAATGGAACCGAAATCACGAATGGAACCGAAATCATGAATAGAGCAAAAATAAATTTCGATTTGACACATTTCAAGTCCATTCGAAATTTTTTCGTTTCGGCTCGGAAAACTTTTCGGATCTGTCGGTTTTCGGGTCCAATCTGATTCGGAAATTCGGCCGAATCCGAAGACACGAATAGGGAAATTTCGTGAAAATTCTGAAATTCCGAAACGCACATCCCTAGCTCACAGCCACTGGATTTAAAGGATTAAAAAAAAGGCTCCTCTCTGTATTATGTATAGAACATCCTCCTGCATTAATTAATGCCCCTCTCTGTATAGAACATCCTACTGCATTGGCATGTGGAGGGTGCAGAATTTCGGAGTTCAATGCTTATCCAGCACAGGAGAGGGAACTTTTACTTAAACTTTGTATCTCTGTTGAGGAGACACAGGAATATAAAAGCAGGGGAGAGGGAAAATATTAACGTAAATCGGTCTGAAAGCTCAGAGAAGAGATGACTGGTGTAAATTTATTTTTATAATAAAATAAAGCACTTTAAACCTAGGGAAAGCATTCAAATAAATCACACTGAAGGCTCATAATGACAGTAACTGTGAGAGCTGGATAATAAATGTATCAGACGTAAAAAAAAATTTTAGAACAAGCAGCACTGGGAGAGGAGAGGGACTTTATATAAAACGTGTATTATAGATGAGGAAAGGGGGATAGTGCTCCTGGATAATATAAAATGTATCAGACCTAAGCCCCTATTATGCAGAGTGGGAGGGGAGATAACACACATTTTATAAAGTCCCTCTCTTCTCCCAGCGCTGCTTGTTATAAAGGGGTTTTTACTATCCAGCCCTCCTCTGTCATTAGCTTTCAGTGTGATTATTTGAATGTTTTCCTTCTCCAGCTGCTTTTATCATCTTGTCTGTCTCATAGACATGCAAGGGTTAAGTAAAGGTTTCCTCTCCTGTGCTGGCTGTCTGTGCTGCGAGTGAGTATTCTGGAGCTCTATCTCTGTCAGATATTCGGGTAGGGGTCGGGAAGGATTACACATACAAACCTTTTCTGTAGCTTTGCGATGTTGCGCTCTTCATTGCTGGTCTCCTTCACTCATCAATGTAATATCACTAAAAGGACTGAAACTAAAATGTAGTGCATTTTATTTTAGTTTCTTTCGTTTTTTGTACTGAGCAGTTTCGTATCTCTTGAGTCATACTAAAACTAAATTATCCCAAAATTCGGACTAAATCGTTTTAGTACTAAAACGAATGCACATGTCTAGTGCTGGACCACCTAGGGGCAAGGGCAGACCTGGATACCTTTACAGCAGGTGTTCCACTGGCTTACTGGGTTTTGAGATTGGATCACTGCCAGAATTTAGCCAATATGCTATGCAGCTACAAGGTTGCCCTTCATCTAGCGTGCTTTCTGAAAGGACGTTCAGTGCTGCTGGAGGTTTTGTCACAGACAAAAGAGTGCGTCTGTCCACCGACTCTGTAGACCGGCTGACATTTATAAAAATGAATCAGTCCTGGATCAGCAGCTATCAATCCCCTGATGCTGACATAACGGAATAGATCGGGGATGTCTTCTGCATTTACTGCTTTCGCTGCTCTATATACCAGCAAGGACTGGCTCCAACGAGCCTTGGCTCCTGTGCTCATCCCAGTGACCATCTTAAGTGGCAGCTTGGAGTTGATTTTCTGGTGTTTCAATCATGATGCCATCCATCTCATGATACCTGTGGAGAGAGGAGACACACGAATTAGGTATGTCCCCATCACCCAGTAACCTCAGGCACCCACATTGCAACTGATCCCCTGTATATTTTTCCTGGTATGTCCCCATCACCCAGTATTTGCAGGCACCCACATTGTAATCGTTCTCTTGTGTATTTTTTTTCTTTCATTTCCCCCACCATTTGTTTTGTTAATTTCCTAATTAGCATGTGAATTTCCTGCCCTATTGAGACAGCCCCACATCAGGTGTTACCTTTAATCTGCCAGGTCTATATACCAGCAAGGACTGGCTCCAACGTGCCTTGGCTCCTGTGCCCATCCCAAGTGACCATCTTAAGTGGCAGCTTGGAGTTGATTTTCTGGAGTTACGGGACTAGAGGTAGGAATTGCAAGGCCCACATTTTACATCGGGTAAATACACAGCTATATTATGCTTTCTCTCACGCTTCTACTTTTCACTTCCACATTTCTCCTTAAATGGAACTCCTGCCCCTCACCTCTAGGTCAGGATGAAAAACAAATGTTCATGAGTCTCTCTTTATAGTCCCCCAGCTTCTGAGTACAGTCTTCTTCTTTAACTGGCTCAGCAAGCCGTTCAAGCTCTCTATGGGATATATAAGGAGAGAAAGACCATTACACAGCATATATCGCTGGTTGCCCCTTATTTGTCCCCTAGGGGGTACTTCAGGGGACAAGTCCTGGGGAAAAAAGTGAGGGAACTCACCCAAGATTTCCACTACGACCACCACCTGAAAAAAAATTTGGCCTGCCCTTGCAGCTGACATGCAGCACGCGTCATTGGTCCAGGGGGACGGTCTGACTTCAGGCCCTGCGTCTTCAGAGCCCTCCCACCACGATGACAGCATAGTACGTCCCGCGGCGGCAAGGGGCTAATTTTGGCAAAATACAGTGATAATTTGCTAAATAGTAATTCACTGTATTTTTGGCAAAATGGAATCGCCAAAGTTCAGCGAAAAAAAATAGACCCTATTACCAATTTTCTTTTTTTACCATAAAAAAAATGTATAATTCACTTACATTTTAGTATACATATATAAATACATAAATAATATAAAAATTACATAAATTAAATACATTTTACATTATTTTTACCTTTTTTGTTCTCGGCCTCTTCAGCTGGACTTGAGGTGACACAGGTCTCTGCAGCTGGACTGGAAAAAATGTGTGTGCATTTTATTATAAATAAATCTATAAATAATATAGTTACATAAATTAAATAAATACTTTTACAATTATATTTTTACCTTTTTTTGTTCTCGGCCTAATCAGCTGGCATTGGGGTGGCACAGGTCTCTGCAGCTGGACTGGAAAAAGATATTGGTGCATTTTGTTATAAATATATAAATAAATAATACATAAATATAACAATTACATAAATTAAATAAATACATTTTAAATTATATTTTTACCTTTTTTGTTCTCTGCCTCTTCAGCTGGACTTGGGGTGGCACAGGCCTCTACAACTGGGCTTGGGGTGGCACAGGTCTCTTCCGATGGACTGGGGGGCACAGGCTGTCAGTAGCTCCTCTGCTGTAGGCAAAGGCGTGACTATAAACCTCAGGGCCCAGGTGCAAGAATCCATGAAGACACCCCCCCCCCTGTATGAGCACATCACAGAGCTCCACAGCAATAAAACTCACACTCATACACACTGCACATTACTGTATCACACAGCTTCACAACAAAACAACTCACAGTAATATGTAGTGTGTATGACTGAGCAGGGCTGCCATCAGAAATCCTGAGGCTTTCACTGGACATATGAAAGCTCACCCCCACCAACAACCTCCCCCTCAACTCGCCCTGGATGCCCCACTCTCCCCAATAACAGGTACACAAATATGAGAAAAATTAGATTTTTTGTTTATGTTTATCCTTAATGTAAATATATAAATCCTTAGAATAACCCGGTGCCTTTTAGTCAGCAGTTCCCCCTAGCCCAGGTCCCCATAACCTGTTCCAGCCCCATTAGCCACCAGCTCTCCAACAACTCCCCCAGGTCAGGTCCCTTAGCCACAATGTCCTCAGGACATACTTGAAAACGAGAGAAATCTCAATGTATCCTTCCTGGTAAAAATCCTTTCTCAAATTGCCACGTTAGTCAAGGTCCCCCTAACTACCAGGTCCCTCATAATCCCCCCTTAACCATCAAGTCCCCATAACTCCCAACCCCCTTAGCCACAATTACATTACCTCTCAAACCCCATTAACTACCAGATCCCTCAGCCAAGTTTCCCCATTAGCCACCAGATCCTCATAACTCCCCCATAAGCCACCATTCCATTAACCCCTGCTCTGATTAGCCACAGGTCCCCAAACCTTCCTCAGCCCCCTGCTCCCTTTTATCCTGGCCACCGGCCCCCCAAATCCCTTACCTCATTCTCTCAGCTGGGCCCCAGCACACTGTGCAGCCTCTGAAGAGAGACACCACATATCACCAGGAGCAGGCAATGTCAGAGACAGCTGAGGGGTCCTCAACAAGATTCTGATTGGAGGTTATGAGGACCCTCTTGGCTGTCCATCACAATGCCTGCTCCAAGTTAAAATGCCGATCAGTCTTTCTCAAGAGGCTGCTCAGCGTGCAGGGGGGCCCAGCAGTGAGAGAAAAGGCAGGAGATTTGGGGAACATATCAGGGATTCTCTGCTGCTGGGCCCCCTGTGCACTGGAAGCGTGCAGGTAAATGGGCCCCCTTACCCCTTCAAGGTTCCAGGGCCTGGGTGCTGTGGCTCCCCTCTGCTGCATAGTAAACGCCTCTGCCTGCATCGCTCGGCTGCCTCCAGGAGCAGGGGTCCTCCGGTGCTGGGTCACACACAGTGCGCACGTGCCTGCGGCCGGCAGCTGGGCACGTGACTTGTCCTCCTGCTTACCCGGCCAACCAGACGCAGCGGCACAGTCAGATGCGTCTTTATTGGCCGGCCCGGGAGTGCCTGCAATCACGTGGGACCGCCGATCATTGGCCACAATTACATTCCTCCAGCATCCAGCCAGCGCAGCTACTAGGAGTTGCCCCAGCACTGACAAGGTGCGTTCCCGCAGCGTTCCCGCTGCGGGAAAAGTGCGGGAACGCCGTTCCGCCGCGTTCCCGCTGGACTCGAGCCCTGGGGTACTTACAGGGTTCAGAGCCCATATCCTGGCTCTGAGGGGGTATCCACATGTAGGGTGTTTTTGGCAACCCTTTGCCCTCTTGTGAAGTCTCTGCCGTCCCGATCAGATCATTGGTGTAGAAAGGAAAATAAAAAAACTCCACCTTCTGACGGGTACGAGAAAACTTGCAGTCCTCTCCTCCTGTTTCCAACCCCAACCCCAACCTGGGGTTGGAAACAGGAGGAGGGGACTGCAAGTTTTCTCGTACCCGTCAGAAGGTGGAGTTTTTTAATTTTCCTTTCTACACCAATGATCTGATCGGGACGGCAGAGACTTCACAAGAGGGCAAAGGGTTGCCAAAAACACCCTACATGTGGATACCCCCTCAGAGCCAGGATACGGGCTCTGAACCCTGTAAGTACCCCCTAGGGGACAAATAAGGGGCAACCAGCGATATATGCTGTGTAATGGTCTTTCTCTCCTTATATATCCCATAGAGAGCTTGAACGGCTTGCTGAGCCAGTTAAAGAAGAAGACTGTACTCAGAAGCTGGGGGACTATAAAGAGAGACTCATGAACATTTGTTTTTCATCCTGATCTAGAGGTGGAAGAACTGATTTATAACCCTCTAGTGCTGAGATCCACTACCTGCAGGGATCCCTGGTTAACACATTTGCGTTCACCAAATTGTTTTTTATATCAGAACAATAGCTGACTTACATTACACGTGCGCCTAAAGGCTATTTTTTTCCTATTATATTCTTGTGTCTTTGGTGTCAAACACACGCCTCGGGCAGCACGGAGGGATAGTGAACGCAGGTCCAAAGCGCCTATTGTTCCTACATTTCTGCCTTCAGTGTGTCCAGCCATGCCACAAATTACAACATCACAATTATAATTACAATTTGAGCTTATAGTAATCTTTCAGTAGCATTACATCATGTTGTGTAATGCGCTGGGGACACATCCAGCTGAGCTCAGGAAAATACCCTAATTACAGTTTATGTCTTCAGAGTTATGGTAATTATTGATCTCAGCGCTGTACCGCTGAAGGTGGGGGGGAATCCTCAGGCGTAAAAACTTGTTGTCGTTATTTCGATGCATTGAGTTGTATTGAGCAGTAACAGTATAAAAGATCAGCCCTCACATTACAGACACATTGCTGTTACCATTATCCTGTATCCTGTGACACGTCATGTCTCTCTGTCTGACGGCGTTTATTAAATCAATCTATTGTCTGCTCTTTATAAAAACACAGAGATCAGCAACTTTAATGCATTTCTGTAAAGCGCTGCTATGTCTGATCCTCCTGTGTATCACACCTGGTGCCAAGACGTCGACCTCCCCGTGCAGCCTGCAGCTAACCAGAGCGTACGAAGACTTCGAATATTACCAAGACGGAGACATAATCATCGGGGGGATTGTGAGCGTGAATTCCTATGCAACCACATATACATTTAAAGAGGAGCCTGTGATCCTGTGCCTGAGGTGAGACACATTTAAACTCCGAGGGAATCAAAATGTAAACACGATTAAAAAGCATTTAAAATAAAGCAATTTTAATAAACACTTTATTGAATAAAATTCAAAAATACACTTAGAATAAATCTGATGGAATAAATACTGAAACAAGGTGAAAATATTCATTTAAATGTTTGTTTAATATTCTATTTCAAATAAGGAAAAAGCACCAACATGACCCAATATGGGTTTCTTGACTCTTTCATTTATTTTTTTCATTTGAGTGATTATCTCTATATATTGATAATTTGCAAAACCACAATATTTTACATGCTTTAACCACAGTGACCATGTTTGACAATTGGAGAGCGATGAATATTGTTTATACATAAACCTCAATATTTCGGCTCCGGAAGGTCCCAGCTCTCTGGAACAAAAAAAAATCATCTCTAGGGCACTATACAAGGTACGTGCACAAATATAAACATTTTGCACATTTCATCTTGCATAATTGTAGAAGTTAAGTCATAATTTAATGCTCAACATTGATTAAAGTTCTGTTTTTATCATCAATTTATAAATGGAAGGGTTAGAGTCTCAGTCCTAAATATTTTTTAGGGGGAGCTAGGTCAGTAGAGTATACATGCAGAACATTTCAGCATTGAGACTTCTCTTTCATTTTTTTATAATAATGAAAACGTGCAATTATTTAACATGTCCCCTCATTTTAATGTTGATTATCTCTGGCTGGGGACCAGATAAGAACCTGAACTTTTCACAGATATAAGTCTAATATGGTACAAAATGTTTGAGATTCTACTGGTTACAGAGCTTGGGTGAGCAGAAATCTGGTGAGAAACCTCCTTTATTCATGTGTTTTGAGAAATAATCACTGAAAGTTGTATTTTTAAGGTGACTTTACAGCGGGGAGGGCTCGAGTCTCAGTGCTCATTTTTTTAGTGGGTATCTAGGTCAGCAGAACGGTCAGTATAACGGGCACGCAGAACATGTGAGGTTTGAGGTTTGTCTATGGAGGCCATAATGTTCAACTGATCAACATTTCCATCCTTTTGGGTTGGTTATCTCCAGTAAGGGACCAGATCGGGACCTGATATTTTTACAGATGTAAGTCCTCTATGGTAGAGTTATACTGTACAAATGTTGGCCTCAAATATGAAATCTTCTGCATTCACAAACTTACCAACGTACCCGCTAAAACAATATAGGATTGAAACGCAAGTCCATACCATTATAAATTCAGCCTCAAAATGGAACATCCCATGATTCTTTCTCAAAACGCATGAATAAAGGAACATTTTCCCCAGATTGCCCTCAAAATGTTTTCAGAGCAGTGCTACTATAGAGGACTTATAGCACTTAAAATGTCAAGGTCCTATCTTCATCCCAAACAGACATAATCAACCCGAAAACAAGAGGAAACAAAAACACCTAGAGAGAGATGTTCTACATGTCGCTTCATTTACCTAGGTGACCCTAAAACACATTGAACACTGATATTTGAGCAGATAAAAATGGATCTTTCAGCTATTGTTATTAAAAACCCATGAATAAAGTTGGCTTTTGCTGAAATTTCTCGTCGTAGCTCTAACCAGAGAAATCTCAAACTCAATTTGTTTTCTATGAAATGCTACATTAGAGGATTTAAAAATCAACCGAAAATTAAAAATACTCACCATTAAATAAAAAGAAATAAAAAACATCTACCCTGAAATGTTCTGCGTGCGCGCTGCACAACACATGTCTAGGCGCTGCCTAAAAAAAAACATTTAGGACTGAAACTCTAAACCTTCCTGATATAATTTGATTGTAAAGAAAATCTTTCGCTATTCTGGAGTTTAAATTAGGATTTCAGATCTAAGTCTAAGCAAGAAGAATGTGTAAGATGTTTATGTTTGTGCAGGTACCTTGTAATGTGCTCTGGGGATCATTTTTTGTTCCTTCGAGCTGGGACCTTCCTAAGCCGAGATATTGAGGTTTCTGTAAATATCTGTATAACCAAAATGTGTCATTCAGCAGGACTTTATAATATGACTTGATAATAGGGATGTGCGTTCCATTTTTATTTGTTTAGTCTCGGTGACTTTTTTGGGGGAATTTTTTTTCGATTCGGGTCGTTTTGGACGGTTTTGTTTTGGAATTTCGGATTTTTTTTTTATTATGATCCATTCAGAATTTCAGATCAATTCGGCATTCTGTTTCAATGAGTTATTTACTTTTTTTCATTTGTGTGAGTAATTTTATAGTTTGAATTGATTTTTATTTCATTTTTATGAGTTGTTTAGTTTTTTCATTGGTTATTTCAGAATAGGAAACAGATTACTACCAATAAAATGAAAAGTCTCCTTACTTATTTGTATTTTTTGGCATTTTTTGGGTGAAAGTTTAAGTTTCCTAACTTATTTTAAAGAAACAAGGATTTTTTCAACCACAGTCAATGTAAAAAATTATTTGCGTTTTTATTAAATATTTATTGCACCGTTTATTATTTGCAGCAAAATGACATTTTGTTTATTTATTTTTTAAGGACTTTTTTGCATTTTTCTGGAATTTTTGGGTTAATCCTTAGGTTTCCTAACTTATTTTAATGAAACAAGGCTTTTTTTCTACAATAGTTTTCAATGTAAAAAAAAATTGCGTTTTTATTAAATATTTATTAAACCATTTATTATTTTCAATTTCAGCAAGAAGCCAATTTTTTTATTTATTGTTTAGGATTTTTTTTTCATTTTTCAGGAAGTTTTGGGTTACTCTTTAGGTTTCCTAACTTATTTTAAATGTAATACGAGGTCTGTTTTTCTTTGCTGAACGCATACAGCTGTATTATTTTTTTCACAGTCCATGTTCGTTCAATAATGAATTGGATGCATTACACATTGTGTCAGAACCATGGACAGTTCCAAAGCCGGTCCTGAATGTGAACTAGATTGATAATATACTTCACTTTCAGGAACTGTCCGTGGCACGGAGTCGCTCAGAACCATGGACAATTAAAGTGAAACAGATTATCAATCTATATTTCATATTCAGGACCATGGTTAACGCAGGCTTGGAACTGTCCTTGTCCATGGTTCTGACACAATGTGTAATGCATCCAAATTCATTGCTGAACACACACGGACTATAAGAAATAAATAATACAGCTGCATGCGTTTAGCAGAGAAAAACATTACATTACATTTAAAATAAGTTAGGAAACCTAATGTAATGTTTTTCTCTGCTAAACGCATGCAGCTGTATTATTTATTTCTTATAGTCCGTGTGTGTTCAGCAATGAATTTGGATGCATTACACATTGTGTCAGAACCATGGACAAGGACAGTTCCAAGCCTGCGTTAACCATGGTCCTGAATATGAAATATAGATTGATAATATGTTTCACTTTAATTGTCCATGGTTCTGAGCGACTCCGTGCCACGGACAGTTCCTGAAAGTGAAGTATATTATCAATCTAGTTCACATTCAGGACCGGCTTTGGAACTGTCCATGGTTCTGACACAATGTGTAATGCATCCAATTCATTACTGAACGAACATGGACTGTGAAAAAAATAATACAGCTGTATGCGTTCAGCAAAGAAAAACAGACCTCGTATTACATTTAAAATAAGTTAGGAAACCTAGAGAGTAACCCAAAACTTCCTAAAAAATGAAAAAAAAATCCTAAACAATAAATAAAAAATTGGCTTCTTGCTGAAATTGAAAATAATAAATGGTTTAATAAATATTTAATAAAAACGCAATTTTTTTTTACATTGAAAACTATTGAAGAAAAAAAGCCTTGTTTCATTAAAATAAGTTAGGAAACCTAAAGATTAACCCAAAATTCCCAAAAAAAGCCAAACAAATCGTAAAAAATAAATAAACAAAATGGCATATTGCTGCAATTGAAAATAATAAATGGTGTAATAAATATTTAATACACATAGGGATTTTTTTTAACATTGAAATCTATGGGATTATTTTGGTACCGGCTGGTATTTTTATTGTAGTACTAGATTTTGCTTCGCTTGCGTGGATTTTGGGATTTGTTAAAATTGTCTTTAAAAGAAACATGAGTTTTTTTGTTCAAAATGTACAAAATATAATTTACAGGTCTGCGACAGAGACTTGTTGATGGTCTTTGCAAAACAAACCTTTAGGGTGAACTGAAGCGTTTTGAATTGTAATGGATATTCTGAAGGTATCAGAGGTATTCGTGGTATGAACACTGACTCTCCGGCCAGATCTGGTTAGCACCATAGCCTCAATCATATTTCTGTGGAGTGATTTTACTTGCAATCTGGTGCCATTACAGAGTTTAGGTGGGTTGAGTTTCTGCAATAATATCACAGGTTCTCCCACGATGCAGCATTGAGGAAATGTGTTAGGCCTGGCTGTGAAAAGGAAGCAGACACCCTGGAGCATTGAGGGAGTGTGCATGGGCGTCCGCAGCATGTGGCAAGGGGGGACACTTGCCCCCCTGGATCAACAGGCTTAAATTATGATAATTTACTGCACGGCTGCAGTTCCTGGGGTCTCCACTAGGCTGCACAAGTGTCACATCCCCACTCCACCTCCAATCCACCATGTGCTCCCACTCACTTTGCAGGCTGGGAGAGGCAGGGCTGAGATGCATGTGCAGCTGTTCCTATGGGCCACATGCTGGATGCTGGACACAGGAAAAAAGTTAATGATTGTCAAATAAATACATTTTTATTAAGCTTGATCCCAGTGTCTTTATTAATGAGAGTCCCCTGATCTGAGGTCTAGTTTATCTGTCTGGGGAAGAGGGACACAAAATGATTAATAGAAATCTGGTGGGGGCCTGTGTTAAGCTCACAGAGCTTGCATGAGGTACAGACCATGGCAATATTGGCAGTATACTGGCACTCTAGGCAGGGTCTTGCCTGGGCAGAGGGGATGAGGACCCTGCTCCAGATCTTACAATCTAAGAGGAGAGGGGGCCCTGCTCCAGAATTTACAATCTAAGAGGAGAGGGTTGAGGAGAGGAAAAAACATTTTGTGAAAGAATGAGTCGCTCTCAGGAGATCAGAGAATTCCAGCGCAGACCTGTGATTGGATTTGTTGCACAGGTGGTATCCTGTCGTGAAATTTCCTTGCTCCTAAATATTCCACAGTCAACTGTCAGCTGTATTATAAGAACGTGGAAGGGTTTGGGAACGACAGCAACTCAGCCACGAAGTGGTAGGCCACGTAAACTGACGGAGCGGGGTCAGTGGATGCTGAGGCGCATAGTGCGAAGAGGTCACCAACTTTCTGTAGAGTCAATCGCTACAGACTTCCAAACTTCATGTGGCCTTCAGATTAGCTCAAGAACAGTGTGCAGAGAGCTTCATGGAATGGATTTCCATGGCCGAGCAGCTGCATCCAAGCCAAACATCACCAAGTGCAATGCAAAGCGTCGGATGCAGTGGTGTAAAGCACGCTGCTGCTGGACTCTAGAGCAGTGTAGACGTGTTCTCTGGAGTGACGAATCGTTTGGTGGAAGGGGATAATAGTGTGGGGTTGTTTTTCAGGAGCTGGGCTTGGCCCCTTAGATTCAATGAAAGGAACTCTGAAGCCTACAGCGTACCAAGACATTTTGGACAATTCCATGATCCCAACTTTGTGGGAACAGTTTGGAGCTGGCCCCTTCCTCTTCCAACATGACTGTGCACCAGTACACAAAGCAAGGTCCATAGAGACATGGATGACAGAGTCTGGTGTGGATGAACTTGACTGGCCTGCACAGAGTCCTGACCTCAACCCGATAGAACACTTTTGGGATGAATTAGAGCGGAGACTGAGAGCCAGACCTTCTAGTCCAAAATCAGTGTGTGACCTCACAAATGCGCTTCTGGAAGAATGGTTAAAAAATTCCCATAAACACACTCCTAAAGCTTGTGAACAGCCTTCCCAGAAGAGTTGAAACTGTTATAGCAGCAAAGGGTGGACCGACGTCATATTGAACCCTATGAATTAGCAATGGGATGTTACTTAAATTCATATGCAAGTCAAGGCAGGTGAGCCAATACTTTTGGCAATATAGTGTATATATATAGAGTGGCAAGAAAAAGTATGTGAACCCTTTGGGATTACGTGGAGTTTTGCATGAATTGGTCATAAAATGTGCTCTGATCTTCATCTAAGTCACAACAATTTGAAAAACACAGTCTGCTTAAAATAATACAACACAAACATTATATGTTTTCATGTTTTTATTGAACACAACATGTAAACATTCACAGTGGAGGGTAAAAAAAGTATGTGAACCCCTAGCCTAATGACTTCTCCAAGAGCTAATTGGAGCCAGGAGTGAGCCAATCTTGAGTCCAATCAGTGTGATATTATTGGATGTGTTGCTGAAAGCTGTCCTGCCCTTTAAAAACACACACCAGTTTTAGGTTTACTGGTTTCAAGAAGCATTGCCTGATGTGAACCATGCCTCACAGAAAAGAGATCTCAGAAGACCTACAATTAAGAATTGTTGACTTGCATGAAGCTGGAAAGGGTTACAAAAGTATCTCCAAAAGCCTTGATGTTCATGTGTCCATGGTAAGACAGACTGTCTACAAATGGAGAAAGTTCAGCACTGTTGCTACTCTCCCTAGGCATGGTCGTCCTGTAAAGATGACTGCAAGAGCACAGCGCATAATGTTTAATGAGGTAAAGAAGAATCCTAGAGTGTCAGCTAAAGACTTACAGAAATCTCTGGCACATGCTAACATTTTTGTTGACACATCTACAATAAGGAAAACATTAAACAAGAATGGAGTACATGGGAGGACACCACGGAAGAAGCCATTGCTGTCCAAAAAAGAATATTGCAGCACGTTTGAAGTTTGCAAAAGAGCACCTGGATGTTCCACAGCACTACTGGCAAAATATTCTGTGGACAGATGAAACCAAAATTGAGTTGTTTGGAAAAAACACACAACACTATGTGTCGAGAAAAAAAGGCACAGCACACCAACATCAAAACCTCATCCCCACTGTAAAACATGGCGGAGGGAGCATCATGGTTTGGGGCTGCTTTGTTGCCTCAGGGCCTGGACGGATTGTTGTCATTGATGGAAAAATGAATTCCAGAGTTTATCAAGACATTTTGCAGGAAAACATAACACCATCTGTCCGCCAACTGAAGCTCCACAGAGGATGGGTGATGCAATAGGACAATGACCCAAAGCATACAAGTAATTCAACAAAAGAATGGCTTCAACAAAACAAAATACGCCTTCTGGAGTGGCCCAGTCAGAGTCCTGACCTCAACCCGATTGAATTGCTGTGGCGAATCACACCAGACATCCCAAGAATATTGCTACACTGAAACAGTTTTGTGAAGAGGAGTGGTCCAAAATTACTCCAGATCGTTGTGCAGGTCTGATCTGCAACTACAGGAAACGTTTGGTTGAGGTTATTGCTGCCAAAGGAGGGTCAACCAGTTATTAACTCCAAAGGTTCACATACTTTTTCCACCCTGCACTGTGAATGTTTACATGTTCTGTTCAATAAAAACATGAAAACATATAATGTTTGTGTTGAATTATTTTAAGCAGACTGTGTTTTTCAAATTGTTGTGACTTAGATGAAGATCAGAACACATTTTATGACCAATTCATGCAAAACTCCATGTAATCCCAAAGGGTTCACATACTTTTTCTTGCCACTGTATATATATATATGTGTGTGTATATGTATATATATATTTGGAGTGGGGAGCCTGGTGTGTGTGCCAGTATCTGGGGGGGGGTCATGGATTGTGTATACAGAGCTGGCCTTTAAAAAACACTTCCTTTAGTGCCATGATCCTGGGTGTATGGCTAGTGCGGTGCATTGAATGGCATTAACAGACTAGAAAATGCAACACTCAGATCAAACACTTACACCTTTATTTTTCTACTAGACTTGCATCATGTTTCGCAGCCTCTGTATTACTATGCTTTATTTTATGACTGTCCCCTTCATGACATTGTCAAAAGGGCAGAATATGGATGCCATTAAAATTCCCCCCCGGAAAAATTTTCTGCGGACGCCCATGACCGTGGTGTGGATCCTTTTGGACAGACCTCTGTACTTTTCGATTTGCAAGCAGCCAGGACTGCTAGCCCTAGCACCCCCAGGTCAGATAGAACAACAACACTAAGTACCATTCGGTAGCAAATGATTTCAAGACCAAGTGTCTACTGAGCCAAAATAAGTTAACTATACTGATGCGAGGACAGCGATTAGGCAGAAGTTCGAGAAATATGTTCATACACCAGGGGTTAACAGAATTGTGGTCAAATATATAATCTGAGGTGGCAACAGAGGGAGTAGTCATACAGGCAGGGTTGGCAACAGAGGGGGTAGTCGTACAGGCAAGGTTGACAACAGAGAAGACACTCATACACTCTGTGTCAGCAAGGCAGATCGAGGGGTTGATAGATCAGCACCCTGCAGGGCAGGCCTACAATCAGAGACTGTGTGATATATTATGCACCTAAACTCAGTGTAAGCAGAGGGCACAATAAACATACAGAAGGAGTCAGAGGGAGAATAGTCAAGAAGGCAATCCAGGTCAATCACAAGCAGGGTCCTCATACAAGCAAAATTGGCAACAGAGTGCAGCAATCAGTGAAACACAGAGTGGGTACACCAGGCGATGTGGGAATAACTCCAACTGAGGGTGACAAGCTGATTCTCAATCCCTGCATTTAAGGCTGGCAGCTCCGTGTCACCACGCCTAGCCTCACCCCTTCAGACGCCGGGCGATCAGCCGGAACTCCTGGCACCCGGCCAGCCAGCGATGCTGCCGGGTGTCCAGACTCCCCAGGAAGGACCGCAGGGGCCGAGGATGTGACAAGTTTCAGGACTGAAAGCAAAGGTTGTACAGCTAGAAGCTGAAATTAATAAGCAGCAGGCCATCATCAAAGAATTACACCGGATAGAGGAGCTGGAAAAAAAGAGGAATTGTTGTGGCCTGCAGTGGAAGAGGCTGCGGTCCTTCCTGCTGCAGAAGGGTGATTCAGGGCAGGTGGCCCAGATCCCCAGCTTGAGGGGACAGCTGTCATGGAGGCCGTGGTCTTTATTTGTTTGGCGAGTAGCCTGAGGAGCTCCCAGGACATTTGGGAGAAGTTCTGGCATCGGGGCATGGGGTGGCTGGCCTCTGCCCTCATTCGGATGGCCCGGAGCAGAAAGGAGGGAGTCCGCCTCGCTCTCCAGCAGCAGATTGGGCTCCCATGTGAAGATGGCCCCTTTTCCCAGCAACAGTATGCTACTAAGCTCTTTACCGGGATGGTGAAGGATGCCTACTCTGGGATTGTAGAAGGGACAGAGAAAACTAAATTTGTGCCCCCTGGAAGCTGGGCAACCAGCTCAGCTCCCCAACCCTTTTCTGAGGAGACACCAACCACCCCACATTCCCTTCAGCAGCTGATCAGAATACTGGGAGATGCTGCAGTTTGCACTTCTCCCCAGTGGCAGGCACAGCAGATGTTGAAGCAGCTTTAACATTAAATTCCAGCTGTGCATCCATCCAGTCCTGACAAACTGGAGCTCCCTGTTCTCCAACCTCTAAAGACACCGGTGTTCCTATCTACCATGTGGTCGAAATTGGCTGGTGATTGGAAGAATAGGGATGGGGTCATCCCTGAATGGACCCACTACACATAAATTGAGCCTCATGATTATTGGCTCAGAATCATGTGAGTTGCCATCCACTTAATTGTTGCCTCTATATACTGTATAGAGTACTGTATATACTGTATATTGTGACATACTGTATTGTGTGATTGTGTGTTTCTGCTTATTTTTAACATGTATCGTTGAGGACCACAGACGTCTCTTCACCCCCCCCCCCTTTGTTTAGGAGTGTAATATCATTTATCATTGTGTGTGCACAGGGGGTGATATATGCATTACAATTGTATATGAGAAAGGCATAATACTGTTTTATATACACGTGTGGAGTGACTCCATTGATTATCTATGGAATCTTCATATGTGGATGTGTGCTGGTTTTGTGTTTTGACCCTGCACATCGGCGATAATTCCAATTTCAATCTATCTCTAATACAGTGTATGCCTGGTGTGTAACTCAGTATTATTAGATAGGTCACTGTGTGTGAATGTAAAATACAGTGTATGTCTGGGGTGTGTAACTCAGTGTTATTATTATATATGTCACCATGTGTTAATGTACAGTACGGTGTGTGTCTGGTGTGTAACGCAGTATTATTAGATATATCACTGTGTGTGAATGTACAAAACAGTGTGTGCACTTGGCTGTAAAATAATATCTTTTAATTTCCTGTAAATGAACTCTTCCCTTGACATTTGACATGCCCCCTTTAGCACAGTTTAAAATGTTTCACTTTCCATATCCTCTAGAGACAAAATTAATGTGTAATATGAGCAAGCCGTTAGAAAGGGGCCACCCTTTTAGTTTCATGGGTTTAACTATGGTAATAATTAGGGATGAGCGAACATCCCCGAGTTAGGTTCGCATTCGAACTCGAACTTTTCAAATGTTCGAATTTGAACTCGAACTCGAACTCAATACAAGTCAATGGGGCTGAAAATGTGATTTTTAGAGTGCCCTCCAAGAAGGCAAATATGCTAGATATTTGCCATAAAAGGTGTATGGGGGTCCGGGTAGTGCCCTGGGAGACAGGAAACAAGGACAAAAAGTAAAAAAAAAGTTTTTAAACGGACAGTGAGTTTTCCATGAAATAAGGGTTAAAAATAAAAACGAAAAATTCCTTCAAATATCGTGCCTAGGAGGTCCCCATAACCTGCCCGTGAAGTGGCCGATTTCTAGGATGTATAGAAACATTTGAAACCAAAAAATGACGTTTCAAATGACGGTAAATGCTTTTCCTTTAATCTATACTATAATAGAATAAGCCTAAAAACGTCCGTCGCCAAAACCCTACTGCGCATGCGCGACGGACATTTGAAAGCGGCCGTTAGAACACACAGGTAGCTGCGCGTGCCGGCCGCGTGAAAAAAAAAAAAAAAAGACGGCACGAGCCGCGCGCAGCTACCCGTGTGTTTACACGGCCAGATGCCCCGATCCTCCAGCGGTGACCGTCCTCCGGCTGCCGGCGGGCCTCCAGGCTCAGGCGAGCCCCCGGCTCGGTTTTGGCCTACAGGCCCAAGCCGAGCCGGGGACTCGCCTAAGCCTAGAGGCCCGCCGAGCACCCAGCGGCAGCCGGAGGTGGTCACCGCTGGAGGATCGGGGCCGAAGTTCCCAAACAAACACCCCAAAATCGGCCCTGAGCTCCAGCGGAGACCTCCTCCGGCTGCCGCTGGCTGCTCGGCGGCCCTCTAGGCTTAGGCGAGCCCCCGGCTCGGTTTGGGCCTACAGGCCCAGCCGAGCCGGGGACTCGCCTAAGCCTAGAGGCCCGCCGAGCACCCAGCGGCAGCCGGAGAAGGTCACCGCTGGAGGATCGGGGCCGAAGTTCCCAAACAAACACCCCAAAATCGGCCCTGAGCTCCAGCGGAGACCTCCTCCGGCTGCCGCTGGCTGCTCGGCGGCCCTCTAGGCTTAGGCGAGCCCCCGGCTCGGTTTGGGCCTACAGGCCCAGCCGAGCCGGGGACTCGCCTAAGCCTAGAGGCCCGCCGAGCACCCAGCGGCAGCCGGAGAAGGTCACCGCTGGAGGATCGGGGCCGAAGTTCCCAAACAAACACCCCAAAATCGGCCCTGAGCTCCAGCGGAGACCTCCTCCGGCGGCCCTCTAGGCTTAGGCGAGCCCCCGGCTCGGTTTGGGCCTACAGGCCCAGCCGAGCCGGGGACTCGCCTAAGCCTAGAAGCCCGCCGAGCAGCCAGCGGCAGCCGGAGAAGGTCACCGCTGGGGATCGGGGCCGAAGTTCCCAAACAAACACCCCAAAATCGGCCCTGAGCTCCAGCGGAGACCTCCTCCGGCTGCCGCTGGCTGCTCGGCGGCCCTCTAGGCTTAGGCGAGCCCCCGGCTCGGTTTGGGCCTACAGGCCCAGCCGAGCCGGGGACTCGCCTAAGCCTAGAGGCCCGCCGAGCACCCAGCGGCAGCCGGAGAAGGTCACCGCTGGAGGATCGGGGCCGAAGTTCCCAAACAAACACCCCAAAATCGGCCCTGAGCTCCAGCGGAGACCTCCTCCGGCTGCCGCTGGCTGCTCGGCGGCCCTCTAGGCTTAGGCGAGCCCCCGGCTCGGTTTGGGCCTACAGGCCCAGCCGAGCCGGGGACTCGCCTAAGCCTAGAGGCCCGCCGAGCAGCCAGCGGCAGCCGGAGAAGGTCACCGCTGGAGGATCGGGGCCGAAGTTCCCAAACAAACACCCCAAAATCGGCCCTGAGCTCCAGCGGAGACCTCCTCCGGCTGCCGCTGGCTGCTCGGCGGCCCTCTAGGCTTAGGCGAGCCCCCGGCTCGGTTTGGGCCTACAGGCCCAGCCGAGCCGGGGACTCGCCTAAGCCTAGAGGCCCGCCGAGCAGCCAGCGGCAGCCGGAGAAGGTCACCGCTGGAGGATCGGGGCCGAAGTTCCCAAACAAACACCCAAAATCGGCCCTGAGCTCCAGCGGAGACCTCCTCCAGCTGCCGCTGGCTGCTCGGCGGGCCTCTAGGCTTAGGCGAGCCCCCGGCTTGGCTTGGGCCTACAGGCCCAGCCGAGCCGGGGACTCGCCTAAGCGTAGAGGCCGGCCGAGCAGCCTGCTCGGCCGGAGGAGGTCACCGCTGGAGCTCAGGGCCGATGTTGCCTAACACATACTCACCGACATCGGCCCTTGGCTCCTCCAGCGATGGCGGTCCCGCTTGCAGCATCCTCTCTCCGTTGCTCGCCGGAATGACGTCACGAAAGCCTTTGACCCCGGGGGTCAAAGGCTTTCGTGACGTCATCCTGGCGAGAGCAACGGAGGAGGATGCTGCAAGCGGGACCGCCATCGCTGGAGGAGCCAAGGGCCGATGTCGGTGAGTATGTGTGGAACCGGTGGAGGACTCGAGGCCGATGTAGGTGAGTATGTGCTCTACACACACACACACCCTGCTTGCTCGGCCGGTATCCAAGCTTAGGCGAGCCCCCGGCTTGGCTTGGGCCTAGAGGCCCTGCCGAGCCGGGGACTCGCCTGAGCATGGAGGCCGGTCGAGTTGCATGCTCGGGCGTCCTCCAGGCTCAGGCGAGTCCCCGGCTCGGCTGGGCCTCTAGGCCCACGCCAAGCCGGGGGCTCGCCTAAGCTTGGTCGGCATCCAGGCTCAGGCGAGCCCCCGGCTTGGCTTGGGCCTAGAGGCCCAGCCGAGCCAGGGACTCACCTGAGCCTGGAGGACGGCCGAGCATGCAACTCGACCGGCCTCCATGCTCAGGCGAGTCCCCGGCTCTGCTGGGCCTCTAGGCCCAAGCCGGGGGCTCGCCTAAGCTTGGATACCGGCCGAGTAAGCAGGGTGGGTGTGGAGAGCACATACTCACCTACATTAGCCCTGAGCTCCAGCGGTGACTGTCCTCCGGCTGTCGCAGGCTGCTCGGCCGGCCTCCAGGCTCAGGCGAGCCCCCGGCTTGGCTTGGGCCTACAGGCCCAGCCGAGCCGGGGGCTCGCCTAAGCCTGAAGGCCGGCCGAGCAGCCTACGACAGCCACCGCTGAGGCTCCGGGCCAATGTAGGGGGACACATACTCACCTACATCGGCCCTTAGCTCCTCCAGCGATGGCGGTCCCGCTTCCAGCGTCCTCTCTCGCTCCGTTGTTCGCCGGAATGACGTCACGAAAGCCTTTGACCCGGGGGTCAAAGGCTTTCGTGACGTCATCCCGGCGACCAACGGAGCGAGAGAGGACGCTGGAAGCGGGACGCGGGACCGCCATCGCTGGAGGAGCTAAGGGCCGATGTAGGTGAGTATATCCACGAGCGGGGGGGCCATATCCACGAGCGGGGGGGCGATATCCACGAGCGGGGGGGGCGATATCCACGAGCGGGGGGGGCGATATCCACGAGCGGGGGGGGCGATATCCACGAGCGGGGGGGGCGATATCCACGAGCGGGGGGGGCGATATCCACGAGCTGGGCCAATATCCACGTGCTGGGGCAGTATCAATCCACGAGCTGGGGCAGTATCCACGTGCTGGGGCAATATCCACGTGCTGGGCCAATATCCACGAGCTGGGGGCAGTATCCACGTGCTGGGGCAGTATCCACGTGCTGGGGGCAGTATCCACGTGCTGGGGCAGTATCCACGTGCTGGGGCAATATCCACGTGCTGGGGCAGTATCAATCCACGTGCTGGGGCAGTATCCACGAGCTGGGCCAATATCCACGAGCTGGGGCAGTATCCACGTGCTGGGGGCAGTATCCACGTGCTGGGGCAGTATCCACGTGCTGGGGCAATATCCACGTGCTGGGGCAGTATCAATCCACGTGCTGGGGCAGTATCCACGAGCTGGGGCAGTATCCACGTGCTGGGGCAGTATCCACGTGCTGGGGCAGTATCCACGTGCTGGGGCAATATCCACGTGCTGGGCAGTATCCACGAGCTGGGGCAATATCCACGTGCTGGGGCAGTATCCACGTGCTGGGGCAGTATCCACGTGCTGGGGCAGTATCCACGTGCTGGGGCAAGTATCCACGTGCTGGGGCAGTATCCACGTGCTGGGTCAATATCCACGTGCTGGGGCAGTATCAATCCACGTGCTGGGGCAGTATCCACGTGCTGGGCCAATATCCACGTGCTGGGGCAGTATCAATCCACGTGCTGGGGCAGTATCAATCCACGTGCTGGGCAGTATCCACGTGCTGGGGCAGTATCCACGAGCTGGGCCAATATCCACGTGCTGGGGCAGTATCCACGTGCTGGGGCAGTATCCACGTGCTGGGGCAGTATCCACGTGCTGGGGCAATATCCACGTGCTGGGGCAGTATCAATCCACGTGCTGGGGCAGTATCCACGTGCTGGGGCAGTATCCACGTGCTGGGGCAGTATCCACGTGCTGGGGCAATATCCACGTGCTGGGGCAGTATCCACGAGCTGGGCCAATATCCACGTGCTGGGGCAGTATCCACGTGCTGGGGCAGTATCCACGTGCTGGGGCAGTATCCACGTGCTGGGTCAATATCCACGTGCTGGGGCAGTATCCACGTGCTGGGTCAATATCCACGTGCTGGGGCAGTATCAATCCACGTGCTGGGGCAGTATCCACGTGCTGGGCCAATATCCACATGCTGGGGCAGTATCAATCCACGTGCTGGGCAGTATCAATCCACGAGCTGGGGCAGTATCCACGTGCTGGGGCAGTATCCACGAGCTGGGCCAATATCCACGAGCTGGGGCAGTATCCACGTGCTGGGGGCAGTATCCACGTGCTGGGGGCAGTATCCACGTGCTGGGGCAGTATCCACGTGCTGGGGCAATATCCACGTGCTGGGGCAGTATCAATCACGAGCTGGGGCATATCCACGTGCTGGGGCAGTATCCACGTGCTGGGGCAATATCCACGTGCTGGGGCAGTATCCACGAGCTGGGCCAATATCCACGTGCTGGGGGCAGTATCCACGTGCTGGGGCAGTATCCACGTGCTGGGGCAGTATCCACGTGCTGGGTCATATCCACGTGCTGGGGCAGTATCCACGTGCTGGGTCAATATCCACGTGCTGGGGCAGTATCAATCCACGTGCTGGGGCAGTATCCACGTGCTGGGCCAATATCCACGTGCTGGGGCAGTATCAATCCACGTGCTGGGGCAGTATCCACGTGCTGGGGCAGTATCCACGAGCTGGGCCAATATCCACGAGCTGGGGGCAGTATCCACGTGCTGGGGCAGTATCCACGTGCTGGGGCAGTATCCACGAGCTGGGCCAATATCCACGAGCTGGGGCAGTATCCACGTGCTGGGGCAGTATCCACGTGCTGGGGCAGTATCCACGTGCTGGGGCAATATCCACGTGCTGGGCAGTATCAATCCACGTGCTGGGCAGTATCCACGAGCTGGGGCAGTATCCACGTGCTGGGGCAGTATCCACGTGCTGGGGCAATATCCACGTGCTGGGGCAGTATCCACGTGCTGGGGCAATATCCACGTGCTGGGCAGTATCCACGTGCTGGGGCAGTATCCACGTGCTGGGTCAATATCCACGTGCTGGGGCAGTATCAATCCACGTGCTGGGGCAGTATCCACGAGCTGGGGCAGTATCCACGAGCTGGGGCAGTATCCACGTGCTGCGGCAATATCCACGTGCTGGGGCAATATCCACGTGCTGGGGCAGTATCCACGTGCTGGGGCAATATCCACGTGCTGGGGCAGTATCCACGTGCTGGGGCAGTATCCACGTGCTGGGGCAGTATCCACGTTCTGGGGCAGTATCCACGTGCTGGGGCAATATCCACGAGCTGGGGCAATATCCACAAGCTGGGGCAGTATACATGAGCAGGGGCAGTATATCCACAATAGACTGCCCTCTGGGCAGGCTTTACAACTAGTCTATTCATAAACAAACTGCTTGGGGCGGCAGTCTGTATTAAAAGAGGAGACGGGGTATCTCCGGTACATTGTGCTTATACTGCAGGGGTATCTCCGGTACATTGTGCTTATACTGCAGGGGTATCCCCGGTACATTGTGCTTATACTGCAGGGGTATCCCCGGTACAGTGCTTATACTGCGGGTATCCCCGGTACATTGTGCTTATACTGCAGGGGTATCTCTGGTACATTCTGCTTAGGCTGGGGTCAGACGAGCGTGGTTTCTACGGACTGTACATCCGTGCACACGGACGTACGTCAGTACGGAAGACACAGTAGTGGCCACACAGTCCGTTTATTCACTGACGTATATTTTGACGGATGTAGGAGAGAAAAATAAATTAAAAAGCAAAACCATTTTGTCCGTGAAAAATGCTGGACGTATAAATGCAGTCCGTCTGACCACGTTCCATCACTCACACACAAAGCTATGCAGACGTTGCGGACACAGCGCACTTTGTGCGGCCGTTCTAGGGGATGTACGTTCTTGCCTGCCTTGCGTCTGTGGGCCGCGGCCATTGTGCGTCCGCAGCTCAGTGCGGACATACTTCATGTGTCAGGCTCCAATGGGCTTTCTGTCATGCTATCACGGACGTACTTTTAGGCGCAATCACGGATGTGAACACTACGCTCGTCTGACAGCAGCCTCAATCTATCCATAAACAACTGCTTGGGGCAGCAGCCTGTATGATAAGAGGAGACATTTTCGGACACACAGAAACAGTTTAGTGATTTTTTTGCTAAATTAATGTGAAATTTATGCAGGCTTTGGATGAAAGTAACAATAGGTGCTTTAAGGCTGGGGCCAGACTAGCGCACTTTTAACGTGCGTTTAGGTGCACTTAATCACGGCTGCACTAGCAGCAAATGACTCGCAATGACGGCCAACATACGAAGTATGGCCGCACGAAAGTCTGGCCGCGCAACGCAAGTGGAAAATGAACGCATTTTTTCGAGAACGCTGAACCGCTAGTACTGACGTACAGAGTGCGCTGCCTCCGCATAGCGGCGTGTGTGCGTGATTAGGAGACGTCAGACGCTGCTCGTGTCCGGACAACATAACGTCCAGACACCCAAAGTCTCCTGGTTTGGATCCGTAAAAAATCACGCACAAAAATGCGCATTGTATGACCATTTAAGCGCTTTCCGTGAAAAAACACCTCAATGCGTTCGGAAGCACTTTTTGACGTTCGCTGCGAAAAATGCGTTCGTTTGACCCTAGCCTAAAATTGGGCCTTTAGCGTCGGCAACAGTGCCGTCACACAGTCTCACCCCTCTGAGGATATGAATCTGATACAGGCATCAGTGGCAGTGCAGCCAAATATTGTGCCTTTGGTGCCAGGTCAGCAAGTGCCATCATACAGTAACCCCTCTGTGGTATTGTGTAAGAGTACAGGGGTGGACCATGCGGTCAGCGCCGGTGCTAGACTATTTTGCACCCTAGGCAAGACCAGCTACTTGCACCCCCCCCAAAAAAAAACACACAACATGAAACAGCTAAATTTCTTTTTATTTAAGAATAAAGTTTGAAAAGCACCAATAGTAAAGGTAAAAAAAATATAAATAAACTGTATTAAACCATTTTAAATTAACTCTATTAAACAAATTACAATTAATTGTATTGAACAAATATAAATTAACGGAAAAAAAAATAAGAGTTGTCACGTAAGTTTCAATTTCAGACACATCAAAATTTCACTTTGCGTGCCTTATCCTTTGCAAATTTTCATCATGCGTTTATATATATATTGCCCAGGCCACCTCACATCATGTGTATTTATATTGCCCAGGCCAATCCCTTGGTGGAGATAGGGGGTTCATTTGAACCCCGATATCTCCAGGCAGCTAGGGGGTCATGGAGGGTGTCAATCAAAAGGCCTGAGCATGGCCTTTCGAATGATACCCAACATGACCAGGTATAAAGTAAAAAAAAAAAAAAAATAGGGATGTGCGTTTTGGGTTTCAAAATTTTGGAATTTTCACGAAATTTCCCGATTTGTGCATTCGGATTTGGCCGATTTTCTGAAAATTTTCAGATCCGAAAATGGCAGATACGAACAAATTTCCGTGCCGAAACGAAAACTTTTCGGAATTTTCGAATGGACTAGAAATGTGTAAAATAGACATGTGCACAGCACAAAATTTCATTTTGAACTAATGGATTAGTCCTAAAACGCAATTTATTTAGTTGCTAAAAAAAACAGTGAATACAATTACTATTGTAGTGGTTCTTCAGAGGGCTGATATCGCTGATCGCTGCTTGTTACAGTATCTCTCAGGCTAGGGTCAGAGTGGGGCAGTCGGAACGCGCGTGCAGACGCACTAAATCACGGCGGCAGTAGCAGCACATAACGGCCAATGACGGCCAATATACGCAGTACGTGCGTACAAAAGTGCGCCGACACCACGCAACCGGCAAATGAACGCATTTTTATCAGAACGTGAAACCGCTGCTACTGACGTACAAAGTGCGCTGCGGCCGCATGGCAGCGTGTGTGCGTGATTAGGAGACGTCAGACGCTGCTAGTGTGCGGCCAACATAACGGATTTCCCTAGACTTCTTTTTACCCCACCGTCATGAAATACGTCCAGAATTGCGCATCGTCTGACCACTTAAGCGTATTCCGTGAAAAAATGCGTGCGCACACATCGACGTACATTTTTACGGTGGCCGCAGAAAATGCGCTCATCTGTCCCTAGCCTCACTCTCAGCACAATGTGACAGGCAAAGCTTTTACAGTAACTGACTGTTGCTCATCACAGCGCTCAGAGTTTCAGTAAAACTAGTAAATAATATTTTTTATATATAAGAGGTTATAACAATATTATTTCCTTGTTTTACTGAAACTCTGAGCGCTGAGATGAGCAGCAGTCAGTTACTGTAACAGCTGAGCCTGATACATTGTACTAAGAGATAATATAACAATCTCAGTGCTCACAGCCACTGGATTTAAAGGGTTCAAAAAAACCCCGCTCCTCTCTGTATAATGTATAGAACATCCTCCTGCATTAATTAATACCCCTCTCTGTATAATGTAGATAACATCTTCCTGCATTAATACCCCTCTCTGTTTAATGTATAGAACATCCTCCTGAATTAATTAATGTCCCTCTCTGTATAGAACATCCTACAGCATTGGCATGTGGAGGGTGCAGAATGTTGGAATGCAATGCTTATCCAGCACAGGAGAGGGAACTTTTACTTAAACTTTGTATCTCTGTGGGGGAGACAGACGGGATTATAAAAGCAGGGGAGAGGGAAAATATTAATGTAAATCAGTCTGAAAGCTCAGAGAAGAGATGACTGGTGCAAATTGATTTTTATAATAAAAGCACTTTAAATCCAGGGAAAACATTCAAATAAATCACACTGAAGGCTCATAATGACAGAGTAACTGTGAGAGCTGGATACTAAATGTAGCAGATGTAAAAAAAAAACTTTATAACAAGCAGCACTGGGAGAGGAGAGGAACTTTATATAAAACGTGTATTATAGATGAGGAAAGGGGGATAGTGCTCCTGGATAATATAAAATATATCAGACCTAAGCCCCTATTATGCAGAGCGGGAGGGGAGATAACACACGTTTTATAAAGTCCCTCTCTTCTCCCAGCACTGCTTGTTATAAAGGGGTTTTTACTATCCCGCCCTCCTCTGTCATTAGCTTTCAGTGTGATTTATTTGAATGTTCTCCTTCTCCAGCTGCTTTTATCATCTTGTCTGCCTCATAGACATGCAAGGGTTAAGTAAAGGTTTCCTCTCCTGTACTGGCTGTCTGTGCTGCGAGTGAGTATTCTGGAGCTCTATCACTGTCAGATTTTCGGGTAGGGGTCAGGAAGGGTTACGCATACAAACCTTTTCTGTAGCTTTGCGATGTTACGCACTTCATTACTGGTCTCCTTCACTCATCAATGTAATATCACAAAAAGGACTAAAACTAAAATGTAGTGCATTTTATTTTAGTTTCTTTCGTTTTTAGTACTGAGCAGTTTCGTATCTCTTGAGTCATAAGAAAACTAAATTATCCCAAAATTCGGACTAAATCATTTTAGTACTAAAACTAATGCACATGTCTAGTGTAAAATCGAAATTCATTCTCGTAATTTCGGCTCCATTCCTGATGTAGGTTCCATTTCAGTAATTTTGGACATCATATTTATATCGCTGATTCTGTAATTAAATTTTGTATCATTCCCATCTCAATGTATCCTTCCTGGAAAACCAGAGAAATCTCAATGTATCCTTCTTGTAAAACCAGAGAAATCTCAATGTATCCTTCTTGTAAAACATGAGCAATCTCAATGGCAGAATTATTATCGTATCGGCAGAATTATCGTATCGTATAATTATCGTATCTGAAAAAACATTAGTTTACGTCAAAACGAATAGACACTTTGAAACGAGGAGAACAGACGTTCCGAAAAACATCAAAATTTCCAAAATCACGAAAAAAAGTCGATACGAAAAACGAAACGAACTGAACCGAAACAAAACGAAAATTGGCCGAAACGAGTTGAAAAGAAAAATTTACACGAAACAGTTGAACAAGAAATTACAAAAACCGAACCCGAACCGAATCGAACCGAAAGAAAAATCGGTGTACAAGCCTAATAAAAACATGTATTTTTTTTTGTGTGTTATTTTTATTAATGCAGCAATATTGTTCACATTTCAATTTAATTGTGAATGATGATGCACTAATGATTTTTTCTATGGGGTCTGGGTGCGTGCTATAAATCACGTAATTCCCCCCCACAAAATGTAACAAGTCCCCATTTCTAATTTTTGGAAAACCGCAACCCATAGAAATCATAACCGCAAACGCTCATGTGCTAAAATGTGAAAAAAAAACAATTTACCTTGCATTTTTTGTCATAATATACAGGCAAGACTTGACGTATACATATAAAAATGATAATATATCTGCAGATCTGCAGCTGCCGGAAAGAACGATATCTAATATGTCTGCGTCATTTTTAAAATGTGCGCTTCAAATCGCGTTTAAACATGATGAGTTGAAGACGGTAAAAATTAGCTGAGCACACAGCGGTGAAATGCAGCATATTAGAAGAAGATTTATGAGAGAAATTAACACTTCTCAGAAGCACAGGTGTTGTTTGACACATCAGGAGACACACCACACCCTCATTGGACATACAATGTATCAAATTCATTAGACCAGACTAAAAACACCTGTTTTCGCCATTTGAAAAAACAGGTCATTTAGAGGTGAGAATCTTTGCACTTAGACATTCGTTTTTAATTCAATATCTAATAAACCGTTGCTTATAATATTCTGCAGTAAAGAGTCTATTTCTAGATTTTTTTGTATTTTTTAAGCATTTTTTATACTTTTTTAAAAAAAAATAATTCCGAATTAGAACCGAAAAAAGTTCGAAGTTCGCGAACTTGCGAACGGCCTAAGTTCGAATCGAACTCCGAACTGATCTCATCCCTAGTAATAATCTGTTGTTGAGACAATCCGATTGGCTTATAAATATGTCTTTGGTTTAATAAAAGAACTGGCTTGACAAAGACATGTCAGATATTTGAAGTGCGAAATCTGTGTGTGATTGCTTTTAACTTTTCCCTGCAATCGCGTAGCGCTGCGTTGCTTATATGAGAAAACACAGAAGTATTTTGGGATGCTTGTTTGGTAAATATGAATATGAATATTAATTTGTTTGTTTATTTAACACTCGTGTGTAACTCAGTATTATTAGATGTGTGACTGTGTGTGAATGTACAATAGTGTTCACGCCTGATGTGTAACTCTGAGATGTGTCACTGTGTATGAATGTACAATACAGAGTTCACACCTGATTTGTAAATCAGTATTATTAGATATGTCACTGTGTGTGAATGTACAAAACAGTGTGTACACATGGTGTGTAACTCAGTATTTTTAGATGTTTTTATTATGTTTATAACCAATGTATAATCACTTATCTTTCAGACCCTCTATAAGAAATTATGCAAACTTTGCTGTGTTTTTGTTTGGAATTCAATACATTAATTCATCTTTAAATATTTTGACAAACATGACTGTGGGATATCATCTGTACGACTCATGCTCTGACCCCAGGAAAGCCGTGAAAAGTGTCCTGCAGATTCTGTCTGGATCGAGGAAAACTGTCCCTAATTATTCCTGTACCGAGTACAACAAATTGATGGGTTTTGTTGGGGATCATCATTCTGTTACAACCATCCCCATAGCACAGATACTGGGAGTGTATAAATACACACAGGTCAGTAAAGCAATTCTCTTCATGAAGTTCTTTTTGCGATTTTTACATGATCCTTTTTGTTGATAGATGAAAGTAAATATATATGAATAAGATAATATGATCCCTTGCCCAGTGAAATGATACCAGGCTTGGGCCATGTGCTATTTGATGTGATGGGCTGCTCCTCGTGGACATCTCTGTAATGCACTGTGGACCAGTACACTCCCTGCTGGGTCCGCAGCACATTAAATCTGTAATGACTGACGGCAGCACAACACATAACTTACAAGACCCTTTAATAAAGTAACGGCTGCTGTGAGCCATAGATTGAGCTGCTGATGTAGTCGATAGGGATTTCAATGTGCTGCAAAACATCATCACTATTTTGACTATTTTGCACTCTGAGCTTCTGTGTGTGTAAGAGGGTGGAATATGGCCCTCAGCCCTATATTAAGGACGTGTGATGTCTCTAAGGACTTATCTGCAGTGTGAGAGTACACCCTCCACCCCACAAAATGGGTCACTGAACTGCTGAGCGAGGCCCAGTATGTGTGAGCCACGAGGTGAAGAGGAGCAGGTACCCTGCCTTAACACACTGCTCCTACCCCTCAATGCACCTGCAGCACCCACCACCACCATGGCAGCCCTGTGCCTCCTCCACCTGCCAGTCCCACACCTATGTCCACTCGGCTGGTAAAATATGGGGAGGTTCATAAACTCTCCACTAGACTAGAAGGGATTTGTATGTTTGTGTGACTGTATACTGTATGTGGTAGAGAAAACATATAGGGACAGGGAAGAATTAGATGTAAAAGTCTCTAAGTCACAAGAGAAAGGGGTAATGAGAACTAGCTGGGTATGAGAAGTAATGGAATGCATGGAGGATGAGTGGGAGATAGTTGTGTACGAGAAATTTCCACAATAAGGGGCAGCTTGGAAAACATCCTGGAGGCAAGAGTTAGGGGTGCAGGTATGAGTAGAGGATAACAGATGATTGGCAGAGTTTGGTGACTGGGGTGGAAGATACCCGCTGAAGTGGGAGGAGATGTAGACACTGGCAGAGGTGCGGTTATGAGAGCTTTGTATGTGAGGAATGAGATTAGGAATTTAAATTGAATTCTACAAGATACAGAGAACAGTGACTGGCAGAAGCGTTCTTTATAGGCTGTAGAGGATTGAACTGGGATCGTTTAAGGTCAATGAGACGTGAGTTACAGTAGTCGAGGCGGGAGATAATAAGAGCACAGATGAGCATTTTTAGTAGAGCCCTGTTTAGAAAGTGGTGGATGTGTCTTCTTTAGGTGAAAATTACAAGATTTGGTTATTTCAGGAGTGAAGGAGAGACCAGAGAGGACACCAAGGCTGGTCTAGATAGAGAAGAGGAGGGTACCCAAATAAGAGTCTTTGAGGTACTCCAACTGAGAAAGGTGCTGGGGTAATGAGGTGCCAACGAAGGGGACAGTGAAAAAAAAAATTCAGAGAGATTGTAAGAGAAGCAAGACAAAGCAGGACCACTGAAGTCAGTGCAGTGTGAGGAGTACAAGTGGATAATCACTCAGCTGTATCAAAGGCAGTAGAAAGATCAAGAACAATAAGCAGGGAGTAGAGACCTTTGGCACGAAAACACAGACACACCAATAGTTCCCCATGCAAACCCATACACCCACATATATACCCATCTGCATATGCCCATATGCATAGGCGTGCACAGGGTGTGTGATGGGTGTGTCCAGGCACACCTAAATGTTGGGTGAAGAGGTGTGACGGAATGGAGTATCCGCCTGCGGTCCTGCTCTATCTGACCCCCTCTTTTTGGTGTTGCCAAGCCCGACTACCGAGTAGCACGGCACCCGGCGTCTCGAGCGGCTTGGGTAGAAGACCACGTGGCGTTGGAGATCTGGAGAGTAGATGGGGCACCCACGGTGGAAATCCGCCCGACTACCGAGTGGCACGGCACTCGGCGTCTCGAACAGCGGATCTACTGACCATTGAAAGGCTGGAGACGGTCTGCGTGGCGAACCGCGGTTCGGTAGAGTCTCCTTGAAGATGCAGGCACGGCGCTGCGTCGAGGTCCCGATTCGGGGTGGTTGCGGTATCCCGAGGTACCAATTCAAGGTGGCGCAACGGCGCGGCGAATCGAGGTTCTGCTGCGGAGTTAGAATGACCCGTTCCTGGGTAGTGGTGAGATATAGCCGACGTGAAATGACAACACCAGGCAGAGCTGTATGTTTCAAACACTCAGATGATCTGAATCCTTTAATGAACAACGCCACTATTTATGCTCCAGTACAACAGTCATAATTTGCATACCCATACTAATTAGGAGCCTATCCATACAATGAGGTATGGCAGTTATTTACAATCAACATTCTTCACATTCTCTTAGCCTTCAGTCCACATAACATTTGTACATCTATTGTTCCAGCACATCAGATTAAACACACACTCTATCAGAGATCCCTTAAATTAAACATGTATTTAGATAATGGGGAAAATCCCTGACGCATAATTTACACAACAGCAAAGCTTGTTTACTGTTTTATACAAAGACACATTTACCTACAGGAATATAGTATTTTAAAAACCAAAGCTATGTCATTTTTCACTAAACTAAATTAAACTAAAACCAAACGATGTAAAACATATTTAAAACCACACAATATAAATGAACATAAGGTCTTCCCCAAAGCAACGGTCTATGTCTTTTGGGGTTTTTCGCCGTGGAAATAAAAGTCTTGGGGTTTGACGTGGGGAGCGCTACGTCAGTTCCATGACATATCTCCCCTCCCCAAAGGAGTCCGACGGCCACAGTTGGACCCCAACGGGTCGACGCGGGGTCGTTGGAGCAATAGTCCATACCTGGGTCCATAGTCTGTTGGGAGGAGGCGAGCCACCAGGCTTCTCCATTTGTCCTTGCGGCAGTGCCTGGCGTGTTGGGGTAACAAATCTTTGGGGTACCCCCTCCGGAATAAGGGTCCTGTGGTCGGGGAGGGGTACCGCCTGTACCACCTCCAGAGGTATCGCGCACCCGGGAAAAACGGGTGCTAAATGCACGCGCCCCGAGTGCCCTGGTCAGCCGTTGCAAAAAACAGTGGCAGCATGGGGCCTCCGGGCCAAAGGGGTGTGGAGATGGGCAGAGTTGAAACAGGCTCTGCCCCATTGCCAGCGCGTCGGCTGGGAGGTTCAAGGCCGAGGAAGGGTCCCCGGGCAGGAGAATGGCGTCCTCCATCTCCGGTGGGGTCAGTGGCTGCGGGATAAGCAGCCCGGGTGTATCCTCTTTCTGCTCCTCGGGACAGACGAGAGAGGGTGGGCAGAGGCCAGCGGCACTCTGCCCCGTTGCCAGCTCTTCTGCTGGGTAAGCGGGTGTGGGAACAAAGTCCAGGGGGTCGGATGGGGTCAACGGCTGCGGGATAAGCAGCCCGGGTAAATCCTCCTTCGGCTCCTCAGGGCAGACGATGGAGGGTGGGCAGAGGCCAGCGGCACTCTGCCGCATTGCCAGATCTTCTGCTGGGGAGGTGGGTACAGGAACAAAGTCCAGGGGGTTGGATGGGGTAAGCGGCTGCGGGATAAGCAGCTCGAGGGTATCCCCCTTCTGCTCCTCAGGGCAGATGGTGGAGGATGGGCAGAGGCCAGCGGCACTCTGTCCGGTTGCCAGCTCTTCTGCTGGGGAAGCGGGTGCAGGAATGACGTCCAGGCGGTTGGATGGGGTCAACGGCTGCGGGATAAGCAGCTCGGGTAAATCCTCCTTCGGCTCCTCAGGGCAGACGATGGAGGGTGGGCAGAGGCCAGCGGCACTCTGCCGCATTGCCAGATCTTCTACTGGGGAGGTGGGTATAGGAACAAGTCCAGGGGGTCGGATGGGGTCAACGGCTGTGGGATAAGCAGCTCAGGTAAATCCTCTCTTCTGCTCCTCGGGGCAGATGAGGGAGGGTGGGCAGAGGCCAGCGGCACTCTGCCCCGTTGCCAGCTCTTCTGCTGGGGAGGTGGGTACAGGAACAAAGTCCAGGGGGTCAGATGGGGTCAACGGCTGCGGGATAAGCAGCTCAGGTAAATCCTCCTTCTGCTCCTCGGGGCAGACGAGGGAGGGTGGGCAGAGGCCAGCGGCACTCTGCCCCGTTGCCAGCTCTTCTGCTGGGGAGGTGGGTACAGGAACAAAGTCCAGGGGGTTGGATGGGGTAAGCGGCTGCGTGATAAGCAGCTCGGGGAAATCCTCCTTCTGCTCCTCGGGGCAGACGAGGGAGGGTGGGCAGAGGCCAGCGGCACTCTGCCCCGTTGCCAGCTCTTCTGCTGGGTAAACGGACACTGCCACAGTGTCTTCTTGCGGGGTGGGAGGATAACTTCCTCACTGGGCCACTCGGACCCTTTACGCGGCCCATTCTGGTCGCTTGGCACCTGCCGTGCTTCTTCTGAGCTGGCCGGCTCATCTACTGTGGTCCCGACGGGGACCCATGGGAGCATCTCGGGCTCCAATACTTCAGTGTCACTTGGGCTGTCTGCTTCTTCCGCTAGACAGTCCCAGGTAATGGGGCTCAGGCCTAGCTGTGGAGCGTCGTCGAACAGCCTTTTGTAGGCCTTTTCGAGCTCCCATTCCTGCTCAACCAGAACTCCAGTTCCTCTGCCTCACGGTCATCGTCAAGGTCTTCCAGTTCCTCATACCGAGGTCCAGGAGTTGTTCCCGCGCCGCCACTCTGTGTCGTCCCCAAAACCGGGGTCTTTGCCCATCCTTGTATACAGCAGCCCTGTGCCGCCGTAGTCGAAGCCTTTTGTTGGGCTGCTGTCTGCTGTGCTGGGCATTAGTTGGGACGTAAACCACTGGAGGGCTCTGTAGCTGGTGTCCAGTATAATTTCGCTCTGGACCAGTTCACCTAGCTCCGTCAGCCATTCCTCTCGGGGCTGTGCTCCCAAAAAGGGCACCCGTAAGTACCACTGGTGCTCGAACCTCTCCGTATAAGTAGGAAGGGCTTCTTCAGGGCAGTCCTCCTCCTGTTGAATGGCTTCGTTCCACATCTCCTGGCGGACAAAATCTTTCCACCAGTGCTCGTCCTGCCAGGTACCAGGTGCATCCGCCTGGGCCTGGGCCATCGCCCTCCTTACTCTTCGCTGGAACCGGTCTCTTATGGACGGGGGTCCTGTGTCCTCAATTACAACTCCAGGCGCGCTGTAAATCACAAAAGAGGTATTGCTGGGGGGTGTGGCGTCCTCGGATGCAGCTCCAGGCGAGCTGTAAGCCTCCATCCAAGGGTCGCTGGGATGTGCGGTGTCCTCAATTACAACTCCAGGCGCGCTGTAAATCACAAAAGAGGTATCGCTGAGGGGTGTAGATTCCTTGGATGAAGCTCCAGGCGTGCTGTAAACCTCGAACCAGGGTTCTACGGGGTTGGGGACGCTTATCAGTTGCTGGTCCATCCTGTGAAGCTCCTTCACCAGGGTTTTCTTATTTTTGTTGCCGGGATTTCCTCCCCGAGTCTCCAACATGCCACGTAGGGTGTCCCTGGTGTAGTGACTGTACACCACCATGGCGAGGGTCTTCTTGGGGGGTGCAGAGAGCTATCCCACCGCTTGCCACCAATGTGACGGAATGGAGTATCCGCCTGCGGTCCTGCTCTATCTGACCCCCTCTTTTGGTGTTGCCAAGCCCGACTACCGAGTCAGCACGGCACCCGGCGTCTCGAGCGGCTTGGGTAGAAGACCACGTGGTGTGGAGATCTGGAGAGTAGATGGGGCACCCACGGTGGAAATCCGCCCGACTCGAGTGGCACGGCACTCGGCGTCTCGAACAGCGGATCTACTGACCATTGAAAGGCTGGAGACGGTCTGCGTGGCGAACCGCGGTTCGGTAGAGTCTCCTTGAAGATGCAGGCACGGCGCTGCGTTGAGGTCCCGATTCGGGGTGGTTGCGGTATCCCGAGGTACCAATTCAAGGTGGCGCAACGGCGCGGCGAATCGAGGTTCTGCTGCGGCGTTAGAATGACCCGTTCCTGGGTAGTGGTGAGATATAGCCGACGTGAAATGACAACACCAGGCAGAGCTGTATGTTTCAAACACTCAGATGATCTGAATCCTTTAATGAACAACGCCACTATTTATGCTCCAGTACAACAGTCATAATTTGCATACCCATACTAATTAGGAGCCTATCCATACAATGAGGTATGGCAGTTATTTACAATCAACATTCTTCACATTCTCTTAGCCTTCAGTCCACATAACATTTGTACATCTATTGTCCCAGCACATCAGATTAAACACACACTCTATCAGAGATCCCTTAAACTAAACATGTACTTAGATAATGGGGAAAATCCCTGACGCATAATTTACACAACAGCAAAGCTTGTTTACTGTTTTATACAAAGACACATTTACCTACAGGAATATAGTATTTTAAAACCAAAGCTATGTCATTTTTCACTAAACTAAATTAAACTAAAACCAAACGATGTAATACATATTTAAAACCACACAATATAAATGAACATAAGGTCTTCCCCAAAGCAACGGTCTATGTCTTTTGGGGTTTTCGCCATGGAAATAAAAGTCTTGGGGTTTGACGTGGGGAGCGCTACGTCAGTTCCATGACAAGAGATTATCTGCTTCATGATGAATAACATAAAATCGGACTGTATCTCTGATTACAGCTTGTTATTTCTCATGAAAAATGTGCATTTTGTGCAAAATCTTCTAAACATACGTTTTCAATTACAATAGAGTAAAAAAAGTGAAGCGCACCCAGTATTATTACCAAATGGATATTACCTATATGTTTAATGTCACAAGTGTCAGGGGATTAATACCTCAAACAGAAAACATCATAGTGTAACTTATATCATAAATTGGAAATAAATGGGAGGGACTACTTCAAGTTCCCACTTACATTTTGACTTCTGACTCTAAATTCTTTGCTTCTGGGTTATTTGTAGTCCACTCACCACCCCAAAGGAGTCTCCACTGGTATAACTGGATCTTCAATAAAAACACAGAGACCATAGTGCAGACTGAAAATATACCAAAATAATGGCAGCTGCTGAGAGGAAGAGATATTATTGCCCTTACAGGACCTCTCTTAGCTGTGCCCTGCAGGCGACATTCCTATCTGGCAGTTGTTTTTCTGTTATTATTTATTTTAAACACTTCCAGAGTGAGGGTTCAAATCCTTATGGCGGCCATGGTCAATTCTCCTTTTTAATTACAAATATCTCAAAAAAACAAATAAACTTTGGCAAATTTGCAAATTTACCAATGTAAAAAGGCACTAGCTCTCCACAAGATCTATCATCAGACACATTTTTGAACTTTATCAGTGCAGCCATTTCGGAGTAAAATTGACAGAAAATCTCCCAATGTTAAGTTGATCAGATTTTCTGGTTGAACCTGTTTTTATGAATTACAATTAGGCTTGTGCACCGATTTTTTTTTCGGTTCGATTCGGTTCGATTTGTTCGGATGTTTAAAATTTTCCATTTGGCTCGTTTCGACCGATTTCTGTTTCGATTCGGTTCGGTTCGGCTCGTTTTTCGTGTACATTTTTTTTTCCGTGTTTTCGGGTCACTTTGCTCGTTTTTTGTATCGACTTTTCGTGATTTCGGAAATTTTCATTTTTTCGGAACGTCTGTTCTCCTCGTTTCCGTTTTGACGTAAACTACTATGGTTTACTTTTGTTATACTTTATATATTTTTTTATAATAAATTTTTGATTTGTTTTTCGGATCCGATAATTCATTCTGTCGATACGATAATTCTGGCGATTCTATCGTGTTTTTTTTATTAAATAAAGATCCTTTTTTTCTTATGAATATACATTTCACAACTTTATTTAATCATATTAAAATGGTATGAAAGCCAAGGAACAAAAAAAATGAACAAAACGATTTAAAAAACGCTAAACTGACCCGAATGCCACAAGAAACAAGTGATACGCATTTACAAATACAAAATTTACAGAATCAGCGATATAACCGATAATAGTTAAATATACGATTTACAGAATTACCGAAATGGAACCGAAATCACGAATGGAACCGAAATCATGAATAGAGCGAAAATAAATTTCGATTTGACACATTTCAAGTCCTTTCGAAAAATCCTAAAATTTTTCGTTTCGGCTCGGAAAACTTTTCGGATCTATCGGTTTTCGGGTCCGATCCGATTCGGAAATTCGGCCGAATCCGAAGACACGAATCGGGAAATTTCGTGAAAATTCCGAAACCCGAAACGCACATCCCTAATTACAATTCCTTTTCTTTTTTGTTTAGAATCTACATGCTGTTCGTAATCCTTTCCACTAATGCGGAACCTGACTCGGTTTCATATTTCAGTACATTGTATGCATCACTAGTCATGACCTGTCAGATATGAAGTGTTTGGAACGTCTCACTGACACTGTGACCATCAGGGAGATGTGTGTCTGATTGGCACAGATATGGTGCACTGCCACGGACAGGCCATGCCATCAACTCAATCAAGGATCAACAACAATGAGTGGGCTATGCACAGCTGGCAACTAGACAAGGGGTCAGCAACAATGGCCCCCTGATGTTTTGGGAACTACAATTCCCATGTGGCTCTGTCAGCCTAACGGGTGACTGAGCATCATGGGATATGTAGTTCCCAAAACAACAAGGAGCCAGGTTTTCTGACCCCTGCATTAGACCATTGTATAGGGCCCTACTGATATCTACAAAGAATGAGGCACCTCCCCCATTAACCAAATACACATTTAACCCTGTATTGCCTCAACATCTTCGACCTTGTTTTAAATCAGTTATATCTACTCTGTTCTTGCAATTCCCCCATATCACCAAGAAACAGGAATCCATCTTCACATTATTGTCTCTTTCAGATTTTAATGTATCCTGGCACCTTCTAATAGTTTTGCACTACAAGTCACAAGATGCACTGTGTAGCAATGTGGTGACAGGGCATCATGGGATATGTAGTCCAAACATCAGCATACACTGTACAAAATAGCTTGAATCACAATTAACACATGAAATAGTCAGAAGTCAGAAGCTATTCTCACACTCAGTGGATGTGTCCTCTGGCTGAGTTTGGATGCCTGGGCATCCTGCCACGCCAGTTGCAGTGATCCTTTCCTTCAACTGCTCCTCCCACTGTGAATACAATATACGTGCGGCGGTCCACCACCAGTTTGCCTTGCTTCACGTAGCTCCCTGGCCAGCTTTGCCTTCAGCTCCCACTTACAATCCTGGAACCAGTGCTTTATGGATTCCATGGATCGGTTCCTCCCCAGCGCACACACAGCTACTTGTATCTCCTTCCACAGCCTTTGACGGTTGTGTCCAGAAATAGACATGTCATCCAGCCGCTGTGCCCTTGCCATATATTCCTGTGTGAGGACATTGTTTTCCTCTAGAGTGTATTGCTCCTCGCAGATCCTCTGACTTGAGGTACCTTGGGACACTTGTGTCCTGGAGTGTGTCTGCCCTCTGACTCCCTGTACTGTCCTTTGCGCCACACCTGTCCCTTGGCTAGATGGGCCTGGCCTGGCACCTTCACTCCCCTCGCTCTCAGTGTTTACGTCTCTTCCCCTCTCCACAGGTGACCCTCTCAGGACTCAAGTCCCTGTCACCACTGCTATGCTCTCCACTCCTACTAGTGCTATGATCTCCACTCCCACCACTGCCACGCTCTCCACTCCTACCACTGCTACGTTCTCCACTCCTAACACTGCTATGCTCTCCACTCCTACCACTCATATGCTCTCTACTCCTACGGTGACCCTCTGCAGGCCTTCTGCTACCTCCACACATGCTACCTCCATCTCCACGCCTACTGACATCCTGCACACGTGTCCTGTTGCTCTGAGTCCCACACCCTGACAGCTCTCTACCTCTCCTCAACTCCTGCTGCTCTTCAACACCCTCCTCCCTCCATCTCCTCTCCCTGCACCCTCCATGAAAAACAGTGACCCACAGGTACAATGGGGAATACACTTGGTATGGGCAACAAAATGAATACAATAGGGGGTAGAGTAGGGTTATGATAAGTATGTATGTGCTGCTTTGTGGTGTATAGGTGTATGTGTGACTGTGTAATGTTTATTTACGTGTAGTGATGTGTGCTGCTTAGTAATGTATGGGTGTGTGTGTGTGTGATTATGTGTAATGTGGATCTATGTGATGTATGTGTGATGACACGCAAATGAACCTGCTCCTGCATTAATAACTCCTCTCGCTCTGGTTACTCACTGAAACCACCAAACGCCCAGGACGCTGTATCTGACTAAAAATAGAACACACAGTCACAAATTAACGTGAGATAGGTGTGGTTCTTAATTGTGATTGGCAGAATTGCGAAAAAACAATTGCGCGTACAAAGATTTTTGAGCGAGGCGGTACTACCGTGCAACGAGTGTGAAAAATTATGATCTTAACACAAACGTTAACACTCACTTGCATGAGCATTAACATTTGCTGCGGTGTTCACCGCATGTTACAATCCAAAGCAAACGGGTTAAGTAACCAAATTTAGAAGAAGAATTAATGCAGCATATGATTCCACACACTGCCGGGCAGCACCTCTACAGTATAATAATGCAGCATATGAATCCTCACACTGCCGGGCAGCACCTCTACAGTATAATTAATGCAGCATATGAATCCTCACACTGCCGGGCAGCACCTCTACAGTATAATAATGCAGCATATGATCCCTCACACTGCCGGGCAGCACCTTACAGTATAATATTAATGCAGCATATGATCCGCACACTGCCGGGCAGAACCTCTACAGTATAATTAATGCAGCATATGAATCCCCACACGGCCGGGAAGCACCTTACAGTATAATTAATGCAGCATATGAATCCACACACTGCTGGGCAGCACCTTTACAGTATAATTAATGCAGCATATGAATCCACACACTGCCGGGCAGCGCCTCTACAGTATAATAATGCAGCATATGAATCCAGACACTGCCGGCAGCACCTTTACAGTATAATTAATGCAGCATATGAATCCACACACTGCCGGGAAGCGCCTCTGTGTGGTATAATTAATGCAGCATATGAATCCTCACACTGCCGGGCAGCACCTCTACAGTATAATAATGCAGCATATGAATGCACACACTGCCGGGAAGCGCCTCTGTGTGGTATAATTAATGCAGCATATGAATCCACACACTGCCGGCAGCACCTTTACAGTATAATTAATGCAGCATATGAATCCACACACTGCCGGGCAGCGCCTCTACAGTATAATAATGCAGCATAAGAATCCACACACTGCCGGCAGCACCTTTACAGTATAATTAATGCAGCATATGATTCCGCACACTGCCGGGCAGAACCTCTACAGTATAATAATGCAGCATATGAATCCTCACACTGCCGGGCAGCACCTTTACAGTATAATTAATGCAGCATATGAATCCACACACTGCTGAGAAGCGCCTCTCTGCGGTATAATTAATGCAGCATATGAATCCACACACTGCCGGGCAGTGCCTCTACAGTATAATAATACAGCATATGAATCCACACACTGCTGGGAAGCGCCTCTCTGCGGTATAATTAATGCAGCATATGAATCCACACACTGCCGGGAAGCTCCTCCCTGCAGTATAATTAATGCAGCATATGAATCCACACACTGCTGGGAAGCACCTCTCTGCGGTATAATTAATGCAGCATATGAATCCACACACTGCCGGGAAGCTCCTCCCTGCAGTATAATTAATGCAGCATATGAATCCACACACTGCTGGGAAGCACATCTCTGCGGTTAAATTAATGCAACATATGAATCCACACACTGCTGGAAGCGTCTCTCTGCGTATAATTAATGCAGCATATGAATCCACACACTGCCGGGAAGCTCCTCCCTGCAGTATAATTAATGCAGCATATGAATCCACACACTGCTGGGAAGCACATCTCTGCGGTATAATTAATGCAACATATGAATCCACACACTGCTGGGAAGCGCCTCTCTGCGGTATAATTAATGCAGCATATGAATCCACACACTGCCGGGCAGCACCTCTACAGTATAATAATGCAGCATATGAATCCTCACACTGCCGGGCAGCACCTTTACAGTATAATTAATGCAGCATATGAATCCACACACTGCCGGGCAGAACCTCTACAGTATAATAATGCAGCATATGAATCCACACACTGCCGGGCAGCGCCTCTCTGCGGTATAATTAATGCAGCATATGAATCCACACACTGCCGGGCAGTGCCTCTACAGTATAATAATGCAGCATATGAATCCACACACTGCCGGGCAGAACCTCTACAGTATAATAATGCAGCATATGAATCCACACACTGCCGGGCAGCGCCTCTCTGCGGTATAATTAATGCAGCATATGAATCCACACACTGCAGGGAAGCGCCTCTCTGCGGTATAATTAATGCAGCATATGAATCCACACACTGCCGGGCAGTGCCTCTACAGTATAGTAATACAGCATATGAATCCACACACTGCCGGCAGCACCTTTACAGTATAATAATGCAGCATATGAATCCTCACACTGCCGGGCAGCACCTTTACAGTATAATTAATGCAGCATATGAATCCACACACTGCCAGGAAGCACCTCTCTGCAGTATAATTAATGCAGCATATGAATCCACACACTGCTGAGAAGCACCTCTCTGCAGTATAATTAATGCAGCATATGAATCCACACACTGCCGGGCAGCGCCTCTACAGTATAATAATGCAGCATATGAATCCACACACTGCCGGCAGCACCTTTACAGTATAATAATGCAGCATATGAATCCACACACTGCTGGGAAGCGCCTCTCTGCGGTATAATTAATGCAGCATATGAATCCACACACTGCCGGGCAGCACCTCTACAGTATAATTAATGCAGCATATGAATCCTCACACTGCTGGGCAGCACCTCTACAGTATAATTAATGCAGCATATGAATCCTCACACTGCCGGGCAGCACCTCTACAGTCTGACACTAGCTTTAACCGGCGCGCTGTGTGCAGCTTCTGAGAAAATACGCTTTTAGTGTAGCGGGGAAGCCGGCTGCGCATTTTGCATCGCTCCCTCTACACTAATGCCGTATCTTCTCAGAAGCTGCACACAGCGCTCCGGTGTTTGCAGCTTCTAACAGCGTGGGAGACGGGAGGCTGTGCTTGTTGGTGGATCCAGGAATCAGGTGAGTATTAGAAAGAAAAAAATAAGTTTTATTTTATGTTCCTTGGGACATTTAAAAATATATTTGTATTTTTTATATTTTTAAAAAATGTGTCACCTTACCTTAGCCCGGTGGTCAGTGGGGGCTCCTTGGATCCTGGTTGTGGGGGGGGGGTCTGCCTTTGCCGCCGGTGCAGTGGCTCCCTCCCTGCGCTGCCTCTCTGCCACATGCCAGCCCGCACAGTCGCAGCTCAGTCATCCGGTGGCCGCTCGCTCCTCAAGGGGGCCCTTGGGAGGCCCCGGCGGGCAGCCCTCTACAGTGCCTGATTAGAGGGCCGCGTCTGCCTGATGTTTTAGCAACAAGGTGTGGGAAATGTTGAATCCCACAGGCTTCAATGTTAAAAATATTCCCATTTTAATGCAATACCTAATAAACCGTTGCTTATAATATTCTGCAGTAAAGAGTCTCTTTGGGCCCTATTACATTCTTCGCGCAAAAAAGTGCGCGTGCGCAAAAACGCATTAACGCGAGGGGAAAAACCCTTTGCTCTGAACATCATATTACGACGTTCACGCAAACGATGCACGTTAACGTTTTACGCGGATGGACTTGTGCGAGCGTGATGAACTGTGCACGTCCTATACTTAACATTGTGAGCGCAAATGCGTTTGTGCGCTGGTACGCAGATGGTATTACAATCTATGCGCAACTTGTTACGAACGATGTTTGCCTGCATATTTTTAACGTCTTTGAAAAGCTGGTGGTAACTGCAAATCTGAACGTTCTGGCCGAAACGAAATACACCAGTACGAAAAAAAAATACAGCACAGTATAGTTACACATTCTACACATACCCAAACAATAAAATGGAGAGGTTGTGCGTGTTTTAATTATTGCTGCAGCATATACTGTATACTCAGATTGATTTTGACAGGCGCAAGAAATGAACGAGACGCACAAACTCTGCTGGGAGGATACAAGAACTGAAGACCTGAACAATTATGATACTCAGGGACCACCTATCTACAGACTTTGGTTCTGGTACTTGGATACTTAAGTATAGACAAATGGGAACGATCAAGCAGGCTGAGAATTACAAATCTAGATACTCAGGTACAAGACTTGTCATTGAAGGACAAAATAATGTGTTACTAGGGGCCAAGACCATGGGAGATTGAACGGCATCGGATGTGAGAGCTTGGATCCATGTTGATCTCAGCCCTCTCCGGCCCAACGGGGGTGCTGAACCTGGCAGAACTGCCGCTGATTCAGCCTGCAGTTTCTGCAGATTGATATATTTTGTCTCTTGATGGCCCTACTTTCCTACGTGTCTATGCAAGACGCAGATACATAAGTGGCTAACTGTAAGAGCCAAGTTGTATATGCTGCTATTGCAGGATTTTAATTTGTTAAACTGTTAACCCATCTGTTACTTGCCGTTTGTTATACTTTTTATAAAGTTACGTTTTAGTGCACATTTACAGGGCTTCTTTTTTTCTACGTGTTTACAGTGCACCACTGAAATATATAGCTGTAAATATAGCTCCCCTGTTTATTGTGTGCATATCTTTAATCCCACACTGACTGCAGACATACTCTTTGGCAGCTGATTGGATATACCATCCAGCAAGTCCTCTCCACGCATCACTGGAATGGGACGTCTCAAAGTTATACAGCTCCATCAGGTTCTATTTGGGAGTGATTCCTTTTGTATAAAGTATCTCAGACCTTTGTGACTCTATTTTTGACCAACATTTCTTTGGGTCCATAGAGTTTGATCACCCACAGTTGTGTGTGATTTAGTAGCGCTGTCCCCTACCTCCATAACTATACTCTTTGGCATGTCAACAATTGGCAATACAATGCCCACTGATCAGTTCCCTGGTAGCACCAGGTGCAGGTCAAACAAAGTCATGGTTTGTGATATCTCACCAATCTATATCATATATGAGATGTTACATTGACCTTGATTGATGGTATACTCCATGAAATGCTCACCTTACCCTTTTGCAGTTCTGAAAATTATGTTCCTCAATCCATCCTATTGTACTGATCTTTCCACTGGCATTAAACTAAATTACGCATTTTCTGTGTACACTTTAAATGCAGAAAATTGCCCCATCTATCATTAGTTCCAGTCTTAAACCTTGAACTAATCCAAGAGGGACAAAAGCAAGGACTGGAATGGAAGTACTGTATGCCGCTGGGCTGCTATGAGCAATTTGTCTAACCTCATATCCACTTAATCTGATCCTGTTAAGACTTAATCACTAAACAACCAGAGGATGTGAGTCCAATAAAGACCTGACATCAACTGGCTATAAACCTGGTCTGGGTATTGATGTATTGGTTCTTTGTCCACAAACTCTCTTCTCATTTCATGAACTAAATAGAAGCTTGATGAGACGAAAAGCTGCTATGTTGTGTAGGTTGGATGCTAGACCTTCTCTAATGGGCAAGATATTCTCAATGGAGCAAATATTAAGACAACCTTACTTTTATTTGGCTGTCATATGGATTGACAGTGCTGGGTTAATGAGCTGCTAGTATTAGAAAACCTCAGCCAATGACAGTGCTTCCTGAGATCATCAGTGACTGACAGCTCCAAGCTAGAATTTATCATCCGTATAAAGAAATACACCCAATACATTATTAGTGGGGTGTAATCATTGTATAGAAGAATGCAATTTGCAAAGCATACCCAGGAATACTATGGATGACCTAACCTTTGTGGAAGACGAGCGGGGTTTAGGGTTTAAGCAAGGTCATGTATTTTTATCTATGATTATTAACTAAGCAAAAGAACTATACATATTACACAACTTGACATTCACGTGAAGAAAAACTCAAATTCTCCAAGGAAAGAAAAAAGATAAGTCCGCACACCAATTTCTGCGCGCAACGTACTTTGCGTGCATTTTTGCAGGTCGGTTTTGCGCACAGTTTTTTTTTGACGTATGAAAAAATGCGCGAGGATTGTAATACCACCGTTAATTTTTGATCGACAACGCATTTTGCTGTGCGCAAAAATAAATGCGCTGCGCAAACAAAATTGCGCGAAGAATGTGATAGGGCCCTTTATCTTTAGTTTTTTTAGGATTTTTTAAAAAAAAAATCTATTTGTTTTGTTTTGAACTTTTTGCGAACGTCCCGAAAAGTTTGCAGTTCTCGAACTTTCGAACAGCCGATGTTCGAATCGAACTTCGAACCAATTCAAACCGTCAGCCCATCCCTATTCATCCAAAGTGACACAAACTAAAATAAAAGGCACATCGCCCCAGATTACCACCTGAAGCGATGTATCGAACCAAAACACGTCATGATCAAGATTCATAGTAGCTAATGTGATGTTTAATAGATCTCAGATAGAAAGTGTTGCTATGTCATCTATATGTTTTTCATAACTTTTTCTATTCCATGTACTTTGTACAGATAAGTTATGGTGCAACGGACCAAGTTCTGAATGACCGACGCGTTTATCCACATTTTTTCCGGATGCTTCAAAGTGTCCGTATCTCTTACAAGATCATATCCCAGTTTATTAAATTCTTCGGCTGGAACTGGGTGGGAATCTTTGTATCAGACGATGACAGCGGAGAGACGGAGCAGCTGGTTTTAGCCCAATATTTATCCAGTTATGGGATCTGTGTGAGTTTCATCATAAAATTTGGAACAAATAAAGTCACCCAAACTGATGAGATTAACAGGAATATAAACACTGTCCGCTCGTCGTCTGCACAGATTATCGTATTATGTGGAGCATTTAATTATGCAATTATTAACTTTTTACAAGCCGCACCTGACTTATTCTATGAGAGGACAATGATTCTCAATCCGTCATGGACGTCCAACAGTTACTTAGTCGGACACCACGTGGAAGCTTTGAACAAATCATTGGCAGTAGATCTATATCTGCTGAATTTACCGGAATCTGATAGATTTTTTGACAATTTTGTTTTCAAAAATCGTCCAAATGACAGGATTCTTGAAGATATAGTAATAACTGAATATGAATGTTTGACACCAAATACCTCGAAGAATGAATTCTATTCGTCTCTCTACAATTTCTCTCTTTCTAATTGTACTGAAGGAGAGGTGACCACGTCTTATATCAAGGATTACGTGCGTATGGGAGTTTCTCCGCGAGTGTATTACGCCATTCTTGGACTGTCTTTAGCCGTACAGGACATGTACACATATCTAAACGCACAAATAGGAGAAACAGACATGGCCCATTATAATCATCAGCACATGGTGAGTACACATCCTGTCAATCAAATGTAGTTTAGACGTTTGAAGACATTGAATGATGGAAAAATACAGGTCAGACTGAAATCCTAAAATAGAAGCCGCGTCTAATCCCACACACAACCTAAAAAGCAGCCAGCCGAGGGTCTGGAATGTGGCCCAGCCTCAGGTTTGGAAAGCGGGCTTGCCTCACACTTGATCTTCTCATTCAGCTAGGAGCTGAGGGGGAGGTGGGCAGATTGGAATGGATTGGGAAGTGACTCTCTAATTAGACCAAATAGACAAAGGCCTAAGTATTTGTGGCAGTTCGGGCTTCGGAAAAGTTTGAGGAAAATCGGTTGGCTGGCTTTAGTTATTAGGGCTCCATCGCCTGCACACACTGAAAATTCAGTCTAGAAGTAGAGGTGGCTTTGCACTTCATGGACATCATGGCTGGTTTCTCCACTGCACTCGGATACCACACGCTGCTGTTTCCAGGCGTTGACACTCACATTGATGTTGTCCTGCCCATTCCACAACAAGCCGATCAGAGAGAGGAAGGAGGTCAAAACTATTTCTGATTCATTGAGCTCAATTACCAAACGGAGAAAATAAAGACAGTCAGGAAGATGTGGGGGGAGGGGGGCTGGTGAAAATAAGAAAGTATCTGGTCCTTCTAGCAAGATCAGACTGGTGCCTGGTATCATTTACATCATGAGTCAGCAACCTTGGCCCTCCATATGTTTTGAAACTACTTCTCCCCAATGCTCAGCCAACCTAACAACTGAAATATATGGGAGATGTTTTTACAAATTCCAAAACATCTGGAGCACTGAGATTGTTCACACCTGTTATTTAACCCCATAATGACCTGGCAGTTTTACCACTGTCTGTCTGAAAATACCCACTGCCATTTTTACGTTTCTGCGCTGTTTGTATTTGACTCTAATTTTCCTCTTACTCGTGTATGGAACCTACTGCACTGTCCTCCCTCAACGTATCACTTTTGTGAAGTGTGACAGCCAGTTAAACTTCATCTATCATAGAGTCACAAATAATTTTAAGTTTCAATTCCAATATTTATTGAAGAATCAACATAAACTCTACGATGGATAATAGTGAAACTAAAAGAGTGCATCTCCAACTTGAAGATTAGCATGTGATTCAGTCCATTTGCCTCTGCTTTGCAAGATGGGAAGGTAGTCTTATTTCAAAAGGACCCAGAACTGATTTGCGAAAACTTGTACTTTTTTCCATTGACATCTGCAAATATCTTTATCAGAGAAGTTGAAGGCAGGAACTCCAAGAGGATAACCAGTCTTTTGGGTAAGTAAAATGTTTGGGGTTAGTAACAATGGTTTCTCTCTGCATCAGAGGAGACTGGAACCAGTGGTCTGGCATTGTGTCACGTTCCACACTTGAAGTCCTGTCCCCTGTCCTCTGTATATGTTGATAACCAGTGTAGGTCCTTTATCTGTGTTGCTGTTCCTGGGTTGCAGCTCAGGGGTTAATGGTTTCTGCTCTCAGCTCACCTGTCTGTCTTTATCTTTGATCTCTTCCCTATTTAAGAGCTATCCTCCCATAGTGCATTGCTCTATGATTTTCACTTCCTGGTTTATATCAGTGTTTTATGTTCAGAGCTGCATGCTGTTTTGTTCCTGTTCTGGTTGTATATTCTGATTACATCACGGTGGCCCTGGTTCCCCTGTCAGTCCCTCTGTTATTCCTGTCACTGTGTTCCTAGTTCATTTTCTGGTTATTCCTGTGTTATTCAGTTTGTGGTTATCCCTTGCTGTTTTTTTGGTTTTCTGTGTATTGTTTCATACTGATTTCCTGGTTACCGATATTTGGCTTGTTTGACTTCCCCTCTGGCTCTAGAACCCTTGAATCTGGATATCATACTCTCTGGTTTTCTGACCCCTGGCTTTCCTCATGACGATGATTATGTATGTTCCTAGTCTATACGGTTTGTATTGATACCCCTGTGTCTGTATTTCATAAGACTCTGAATGACTTTGTGGTAACTTTTCCTCTAGCATAGATCCAGCTACCCTGAAGACCAGCCTATCAGCTATGGGATTCTTTGGGTATTACCGTGCAGGAGTCTGTGTTGTTCTTGATTGCTGTCTGTCTGTATATCTCTGCATATTGGGGCTTTCATCTGAACCAGGGCCTCACCACGACACAAGCCAGGTGGTGCCACCATGCACATTGATTATTGATCCTTCCGTGAACTGACGACCTTGGTGTTTTACTTCAGGATGGTAGTGTTTCACCAGCAGGGCTGTGACATATTTGTTCTTGAGAATAATGATCGGATTCTTTTCATGCTGATCTAGAGGAGCATTCTACAGACGTCCACCTATTCCTAGTAGGTCACTATGATTCTGAGGGTTGAGTTTCTTTAGTACACTGCTTCTTGGGAAGCTCTTCTGTTCCATTAAGTCACTGAATTTGTCGCTGTATGCTTCTTTCTGTATATATTTGAAGATAAAAAACTTGGCTGAAAGGACCTCTTCAGGAGTTCTGGCCTTTTTGCATAGGTGCCAGCCTTTGCATTCAGTTGGATGAGTATTTGAGTTTGCCTTGAATGACCGAACTATGTGGATAGGTTGTGCAACAGCTCTCAGGAGTGCTTTCCAAGAAGAGAAATGCTTAAAGCGTTCTGAGATAAGTTGTTTTTCTTTAATGTGAGTTGCAAAGCTTACGACATGAGGTCCGATATTTTTATCCAATTCTGGCATTAATAATCTTTTGAATCTCTTGCGTAGAGAGGGGTTTGTGCAGAAACTCTGGACCAGTAAACCATTTTGTGTTGGCAAACTGTGAGGCAGACACTGACCTGGTGGCAATATCTGCTGGGTTCTGGTTTGTTTCTTTCAGATGATAGACTCCAAAAATTGGCAGATACCAGGATTCCTCATTCTCTTTGAGTGCAGGAGCTAGTTCGGCATGCTTGTTCTCGAACACCTTTCCCATGAACTTCAGAAAGTTTCTTTTCATCTCTGGTCTATTATCTACAGTGCATTTCAAAGATAGAAACCATTGAGAGTGCTTTAACTCGATTGTTAGGAAGAAGTGAACGGGGTGATATGAAGGGTAAGGGAGCAATCCAGAAGTTTGCTTCATGTTTGTTAAAGTCCTTCTCCATAATCTTTATAAAAGCATGGTCTTCAATGGAGAGGGCACATTCGTTGTCATCTTTAGTTCTGTCGATCACTGTGAGTCCAATGTCATTAGATGTCTTAGGGGCATTTGTAACTCTATTTGGATGATTACGTTGGTTGGACTCCCCACCATGCTTTGTCTTCTCTTTCAATGAAATATGACTTGCACAAAGAGTAAGAAAGGAAGGTCTGCCATTTTCTAGTATGTGTGTTTTAAAGATGTTTAGGTTTGGCTTAAGTGCACTACTGAGGCGAACTTTGCCAAGCAGGACCCAGTCTAGATCAAGTCTTTGTGCAAAGGGGGAATTGTGAGGACTGTTAATTTGCTGTCGGACCTTATGCACTCTAATGACATCTCTCCCTAACAGGAACAGGATTTGGGACTTTGAATCTAGTTCTGGAATGAATCTTGCAATAGATTTCAAATGTAGATAACAAAGTGCTACCTCTGGGGTTGGTATTGGCCAGGATTTCATTGCATTCGATAAGTGGAGGAAGATCGATGCTTACTCCTCCACTAACTGCTTCTATCTGGAATCCATGCGCATTCCTTCCCATCATCTCCATGACACCTGTACAGGTTCTGTGCGGGTAAGGAAGCGGGCTGCTTTGAACATCTGTCATGGAACTGACATAGCACTCCCCGTGTCAAACCCCAAGACTTTTATTTCCCTTGGCGAAAACCCCCAAAAGACATAGACAAGACAATTGCCTTGGGAAAGACTTTATGTTCAGTTATATTGTGTGGTGTGATTTTAAATGTATTGTAAATTGCTTGGTTTTAGTTTTAAAAGTACTTTTATTACTGTATGTGAATGGGAGCTTAGAAATGTGATTTTGTGTAGAGCGTAAACAAAAAAAAAGAATTACCAGAAAAGCAACTCAGGAAGCGCTCACAAATTGATACTCAAAGCACTCACACCAAGTGACAAAGGTGGAATACAATTGATGGAATACTCATCTTAGGTATGAACTAGATGGAAAAGTCATGAACCTAAGAATGAAAATAAAAGACAAATTGTGCAATACCAGAGGGTCAGATGGAAATGTAGCAAAAAAATTACGATTGCACGCTCACAAAACTGGAGCCTGTAGGGCTCTCTATCTTCTCCTGTAAGCCACTAAAGGGGGGCTTCTCCCACTAACTCGATGTGTTTCTTGTCCAGGTATACAGGATAAATCAAGTAGAACCTCAAAAAATAATAGGGATATAGCACAATACTGTTTGAGATCACAAAGAAAAAAGCAGGTTACGTGGAACAACTCACGTGTCACAGAGCCTCCTTGGAGGTGGCTCAGCAGTGATAGCCTCAGGCCATGTATAGGTAGGTCTCACCCTTCTTGAATCCCAGGGGTCACAGGGGTCACAGGGGTCACAGGGGTCACAGCCTTCTTGGATCCCAGGAGTCACAGGAGTGATAAGGTACTCCACAAGTAGATTGATGGATGCAAGGAATATAATAGTGTAAATATAATAGTGTAAAAATATTTATTAATCTATACTATAAAAGAATAAGCTAAAAACTGTCCGTCGCCAAAACCCTACTGCGCATGCGCGACGGACATTTGAAAGCGGCCGTTAGAACACACAGGGAGCTGCGTGTGCCGTCCGCCGTGTGGGAAAAAAAAAAAAAAAAAACGGCACGAGCCGCGCGCAGCTACCCGTGTGTTTACACGGCGCAGGCCCCGATCCTCCAGCGGTGACCATCCTCCGGCTGCGGCGGGCCTCCAGGCTCAGGCGAGCCCCCGGCTCGGTTTGGGCCTACAGGCCCAAGCCGAGCCGGGGACTCGCCTAAGCCTAGAGGCCTGCCGAGCAAGGCCGCCGGCAGCCGGTACCCGCTGGAGGATCGGCCCCAAATTCAAACAAACCACCCTAAATAGGCCCGGATCATCCAGCGGGTGCCGGCGTCTGCTCGGCGAGCCCCAAGGCTCAGGCGAGCCCCCGGCTCGGTTTGGGCCTACAGGCCAAGCCGAGCCGGGGACTCGCCTAAGCCTAGAGGCCCGCCGGTACCCGCTGGAGGATCGGGCCCGAAGTTCAAACAAACAAACTCCCCTAAATAGGCCCGGATCATCCAGCGGGTACCGGCTGCCGGCGGTCTGCTCGGCGAGGCCCAAGGCTCAGGCGAGCCCCCGGCTCGGTTGGGCCTACAGGCCCAAGCCGAGCCGGGGACTCACCTAAGCCTAGAGGCCCGCCGAGCAGACGGCGGCAGCCGGTACCCGCTGGAGGATCGGCCCCAAATTCAAAAACAACAAACCACCCTAAATAGGCCCGGATCATCCAGCGGGTGCCGGCGTCTGCTCGGCGAGCCCCAGCTCAGGCGAGCCCCCGGCTCGGTTTGGGCCTACAGGCCCAAGCCGAGCGGGGACTCGCCTAAGCCTAGAGGCCCGCCGAGCAGGCCGCCGGCAGCCGGTACCCGCATGGAGGATCGGGCCCGAGGTTCAAAAAACAAACATACTCCCCTAAATCGGCCAGGGGCTGCAGCGGTGACCGGCCGAGCAGGCTGCTAGGCCGGCCTCCAGGCTCAGGCGAGTCCCCGGCTCGCCTTTGGGCCTACGGGCCCAGCCGAGCCGGGGACTCTCCTGAGCCTGGAGGCCGGCCGGTCACCGCTGCAGCTCCGGGACAATGAAAGAGTGTTGACATACACATACTCACCGACATCGGTCCTTAGCTACTCCAGCGATGGCGGTCCCGCTTGCAGCGTCCTCTCTCTCTCCGTTTGTCGCCGGTATGATGTCACAAAAGCCTTTGACCCCGGGTCAAGATGCCAGGGTCAAAGGGCTTCGTGACGTCATGCCGGCAAGCAGCGGAGAAAGAGGACTCTGCAAGCGGAACGGACATCGCTGGAGAAGCCAAGGGCCGATGTCGGTGAGTATGTGTTGCCTACATCCTACATTTGGCCCGGGGCTCCAGCGGTGGCTGTCGCAGGCTGCCCTTCTAGCTTAGGCGAGCCCCCGGCTCAGCTGGGCCTGTAGGCCCAAGGCAAGCCGGGGGCTCGCCTAAGTTTGGAGGCCGCCCGAGCAGCCTGCGACAGCCACCGCTGGAGCACGGGCTAAAGTAGGTGAGTATATGTCTCCACACCCACCCTGCTTCCACGGCCGGTATCCAAGCTTAAGGCAAGCCCCCGGATTGGCGTGGGCCTAGAGGCCCGGGCCAAGCCAGGGACTCGACTGGGCCTGGAGGCTCAAGCGAGTCCCCAGGCTCGGCTGGGCCTCCAGGCCCACTCCAAACCAGGGCCTTGCCTTAAGCTTGGATACCGGCCGAGGAAGCAGGGTGGGTGTGGAGAACATATACTCACCTACATCGGCCTCGAGTCCTGCGCCAGTTCGAACCATACTCACCCACATCGACCCTTAAAACCTCCAGCGATGGCAGGCCTCCGCTCGCGGCGTCCTCTCTCTCTGTTGGTCGCGGCATGATGTCACGAAAACCTTTGACCCCGGGTCAAAATACCGGGGTCAAAGGCTTTCGTGACATCATACCGGCGACCAACAGAGAGAGAGAGGACGCCGCGAGCGGAGGCCTGCCATCGCTGGAGGTTTTAAGTAACGATGTGGTGTGAGTATGTTTTGACAACATCCCTCTACATTGGCCCGGGACTCCAGCTGGGGCTGTCGCAGGCTGCTCGGCCGGCCTCCTAGCTTAAGCGAGCCCCCGGCTTGCCTTGGGCCTACAGGCCCAGCTGGGCCGGGGGCTCGCCTATGCTAGGAGGCCGGCCGAGCAGCCTGCGACAGTCGGACGACAGTCACCGCTGGAGCTCAGGGCTAATGTAGGTGACTATATGCTGTCCACACCAACCCTGCTTGCTCGGCGGTATCCAGGCTTAGCAGAGCCCCCGGCTCGGCGTGGCCCTAGAGGCCCAGCCGAGCCGGGGACTCCGCTAAGCATGGATACCGGCCGAGCATGCAACTCGACCGGCCTCCGTGCTCAGGCGAGTCCCCGGCTCGGCTGGGCCTCTAGGCCCAAGCCGAACCGGGGGCTCGGCTAAGCACGGAGGCCGGCCGAGCAAGAAGGGTTGGGTGTGGAGAGCATATACTCAACCAACATCGCCCTCGAGCCTTCCACCAGGTTCTAAAAAAAACTCACCGACATCGGCCCTCCAGCGATGGCGGTGCAGCTTCCAGCGCTCGCGCTCTCTCTTCTCTCTCTCTCTGTCTCTCTCTTCGTCGCCGACACCCAGCCAGGTGCGCGCGCATCACACCACCGCAAGAACACCAAAAGCGTCTTGCGAGGTAGGATGCGCACGCAGCTGGCTCCACGCGCGCCTCCCGCCAAAACATTTTGTGGAGGTTGCGCGCGCCTCCCGCCAAAACATTTTGTGGAGGTTGCGCGCGCCTCCCACCGCTGGACCACCAATGTAAGCGCGCGAAATCTCCACAGCGCTGAGCACATAGCCCGGCACTCAGCACACCACCAGGACCAAGCGCAGAGCCCAGACCGGAGCACAGAGCCCAGCACAGCTAAAAAGTACAAGGACAAAGCACAACACAAACTAGCCATGTGAAAAAAAAGCCCAAAGCACACTATACGGCAACAGAACCGAGCACATAGCCAAGCAGATAGCCGAGCACAACTGAATAAACGCCACAGAGCCAGGCACGTCGCAATAGCCGCCACAGAGCCAAGCACAATAAACGCCACAGAGCCAGGCACGTCGCAATAGCCGCCACAGAGCCAAGCACAATAAACGCCACAGAGCCAGGCACGTCGCAATAGCCGCCACAGAGCCAAGCACAATAAACGCCACAGAGCCAGGCACGTCGCAATAGCCGCCACAGAGCCAAGCACAATAAACGCCACAGAGCCAGGCACGTCGCAATAGCCGCCACAGAGCCAAGCACAATAAACGCCACAGAGCCAGGCACAATAAACGCCACAGAGCCAGGCACGTCGCAATAGCCGCCACAGAGCCAAGCACAATAAACGCCACAGAGCCAGGCCACGTCGCAATAGCCGCCACTCAGAGCCAAGCCACAATAAACGCCACAGAGCCAGGCACGTCGCAATAGCCGCCACAGAGCCAAGCACAATAAACGCCACAGAGCCAGGCACGTCGCAATAGCCGCCACAGAGCCAAGCACAATAAACGCCACAGAGCCAGGCACGTTCGCAATAGCCGCCACAGAGCCAAGCACAATAAACGCCACAGAGCCGAGCACAATAAACGCCACAGAGCCAGGCACGTCGCAATAGCCGCCACAGAGCCAAGCACAATAAACGCCACAAGAGCGAGCACAGCACAATAAACGGCAGAGAGCACAGCACATAAAACGTCACTAATCCACGCACGGTGCCAAGCACACCGGAATAAACCCCTGCAGAGCCCATCAGAATAAACTCCGCAGAGCACAATAAAAAAGGAACACAGGCAAGCACAGTACAATAAATAGCTCTGACCACAGAGCAAGACCACAATAAACGCTACAACAACAATCACGGCACTGAGCAGAGCACAATAAACAACACAGAGCACAGCACCACGGCGCAGAGCACAAGAGCAACAATCAAAGCACGGACCAAATCACAAGATAACATCAGCATAAACGGCAGTGCACAGAGCAAACCACAATACACTGCACAGAGCTGAGCACAGCAAAATAAATGAAAACTGAGCCATAAACAACACAGGCCAGAGCACAATAAACGACACAGCAGAGAACAAATAAACAGCGCAAAGCATAGTACAATATCCCTGACCAGAGTGCAAGAACAGAGCACCGACGTGCACATAGCGGAGCACAAGAGCCCAGAACAGAGCACTGAGCAGAGCCCAATAAACGGCCACACTAACACAACAAAAACGTTTAAAAAAAATAATTTTTAAATCCAATCAAAACAACAGTGCACACCTCTACACAAAACCACCACAAACTACTTAACCCTTTTTTAAATATAAAACAAAGGAAATCGCACAAAAACAAAACTATTTTTATTATTATTGTAAAACAAAAATGCCACCCAAAAGAAAAATGGATTTTCAACTACAATCTGTTGCTAAAAGGCGAGAAAATCAAACAGATTATAACAATGATGACACGCCGAACGAGCAACTACAACATTTCAGAAATAAAAAAAAAAAACAGAAAAGAAAGGAAAGAGCTAAGATGGATGAAAATGCACGATGTCAAGAAAGAATAAAAAACACTTTGGCACACAAAGTACAACGTGCAGAAACAAAAATAAAAAAAACATCAACAAAGAACAGGATGATACAGTACAGCAACATTATTGTGGGAAACTCGATGTTCTGTGCACCAAATGCAATGCACTTCATTTTGATACGAACCAGCCATCCGACAGACTATTCACTCAATGCTGCAACAAAGGAAAAGTATACATGGAGCCCATTAAAGTTGCTCCTTTAATAGAAAGTCTAATGACAGGCGCTCATAAGCATTCCAAAAATTTCAAACAAAATATTCGCTCAATCAACAGTTCATTAGCATTTGCTTCCATGGGGGCAAACATTACTCCTCCTCCTGGTTATGGACCTTACTGCTTTAGAATTAATGGCCAGATTTACCACCGAACTGCATCTCTTCATCCACACAATGAGGAGAACCGAAAGTTTGCACAACTATATATTCTTGATCCCGATGAGGCGCAAAACAACGCCTCATGATTAATGAAAATTCAAAATGCAACCCTGAGCTCATGACAGAGTTAAGCTCTTTTATGGATAAAAACAATCCATTTGCTGAGGCCTGTAAGATGTTATATGAGGTAGAACAAGAATCCTTACAGGAGGCTATACAAAATGGCACTATAACACCAACTGTCACCATGGCGATAGTACAAGATCGCACGGACGATCAACGCAGATACAATGCACCTCGCAGTAATGAGGTTGCAATTATTTTCCAAAATGATGATGGAGAACCTCCTCTCGAACGAGATCTTATCATTCATTGCCGAACGCAAAACCCAGACAGAAAAACAGAAAGAATAAGCATTTTAGATCCAAACTTAGAGCCGATGCTCTATCCACTTTTATTTCCTTTCGGGGACCAAAGTTGGTCACCTCGCATTAAACTTAACTACACCCCTACTACTGTGAAAAACATACGCAGTCATTCGTCTGTGAAGCCAAGAGAAAGAGTCACTCAAATGCAATTTTACAGCTACATGCTTTCCATCCGAAAAGATTTCAACCCATTTTTAAATGCAGGCAAATTAACTCAACAGTATTTTGTAGACGCATATGTTAAGACCGAAGGTAACCGTCTCAATTATGTACGACAAAATCAGTCCAAATTACGAGTTGAAAAATACACAGGTCTCATGGACCATCTACAAAACGCTGCCAAAGAACAGGGCTTGATACCAGGAAAAGCAGTAATACTTCCATCAACATTCCAGGGTAGTCCCAGAAACATGCTGCAAAACTACCAAGACGCCATGGCTATTGTACGAAAATATGGTAAGCCTGACTTCTTCATAACAATGACATGCAACCCAAAATGGCCAGAAAGTATAGAAAATATTACAGAAGGTCAAGCAGTGGAATACCGTCCTGATTTGGTTGCCAAGGTTTTCAACTTAAAGCTAAAAGAACTACTACACGACATCACAAACAAACATGTGTTAGGTAAACCTGTTGCCAAGATCCATGTAATAGAGTTTCAAAAACGTGGATTACCTCATGCACATATTTTACTCATATTATCACCACAAGATAAGCTTAAGGATGCCGATGATATTGATAGGTTCATTTCAGCAGAAATCCCCGACATTCACGCACAACCCCGATTACATGCAATAGTCGTCAAACACATGATACATGGACCATGTGGCCCTCAGAATATTAATTCACCATGCATGACTGATGGTGTTTGCTCAAAAAATTACCCAAAAACATACCAAGAACAAACATTGTCAAACATGGACGGCTATCCACTGTACCGGAGAACACAAACAGCTGTTTCTATTGAAGTAAATGGAAAAAAAATCAATAACTCTTGGGTTGTGCCGTACAACCCATTATTATCTTTAAAATACAACTGCCATCTAAACGTTGAGAGCTGCGCTTCTATTAAAAGTGTAAAGTACTTATTCAAATACATCTATAAAGGACATGACTGTGCAAATATTTCCATCAAGGAACATGCAACGCTCCATCATGACGAGATCACCTCCTTCATGGATTCTAGATATGTGACAGCTCCAGAAGCGGCATGGCGTCTTCTTGGTTTCAAAATGCACCATCAAACACATACCATCGTGCGCTTACAAATCCATCTCCCAGGACGAACAGTCGGTATACTTTACTGAAGATAACATCAGGAACGCTATAGAAAGAACAGAATCAAGAGACACAACATTGACAGCTTGGTTCACCTTAAACAGAGTAGATGTGGCTGCACGTGAATTCCTGTATACTGATATTCCACAACATTTTGTATTTCATCAGAAAAAAACAACATGGGAAAGGAGATTGAGACATCGAGAAAATAACACTATTGGGCGAATGTACTCTGTTAACATAAATTCAGATGTTGAGAGATTTTGCTTAAGATTACTTTTACTCCATATTAAAGGAGCCACCTCATTTGAACATATCCGAACAGTTGGTGGTGTGCTCCTTCCAACATTCAAAAAGAGGCTGCTCAAAGACTCGGTCTTTTTCAGGATGATGAATTATGGGACTTGACTCTTCACGAAGCTTCAAGTGAGATGATGCCTCAACTGCTTCGAGAGCTTTTTGCCAACATTTGTGCCCTTGCATCTCCACCAAATGCTAAACAACTCTTTGAAAAATATAAAGACCAACTCATTGAAGACTTCTCAAGACATCCTGGCCACACACCAGACTGCCAAACATGTCTCAATAGTGCACTATTAGACATTCAAGACATTTTAATTGTTAACGGAAAAAAATGTCAGGATTTCGGTTTACCAACGCCTACCGACTATTCAACCGTCTTAACAACAGACATTTATGATGCAGTTCATCAAAGTCACATCGGAGTACAAATGCAGGCGGCATTAAACGATCTACAAAGAGAAACTTTTGAAGACATTATTTCTGCCTCCCAAAACGATACTTTACCCCAAAGGTGCTACTTTATCGATGGTCCTGGAGGTAGTGGCAAAACATACCTATACCAAACTTTATTACATTCATTTAGAGGAAACAAAAGATAGCATTAGCTGTAGCTTCTACTGGAATTGCTGCTAATTTACTAGAGGGTGGACGCACATATCACTCACAATTCAAACTGCCTGTTCCTTTGTTGGACACTTCTACATCATCAATGAGGCAAACATCTAATGATGCCACAATCCTTAGAAAAACAAAAATAATAATTTGGGATGAATCAACCATGGCTCCAAGTAATGCTCTCAGATGCGTTGACAAACTCCTGCAAGAGCTCATGAAAAACAACAAACCATTTGGCGGAAAAACAATTATCCTCGGCGGCGATTTCCGACAAACTCTACCTGTTGTGGCACATGGCAGTCGATCAGCAATCGTTGAATCCAGCATTAAATTCAATTCACTATGGGATAAATTTAAGATCATAAAGCTGGAAACAAATGTACGATCTGTGGATCCAGAGTTCAGCTCTTGGCTAATTAAACTTGGCGATGGAAAACTCACAAACGAACATGGCTTCCATCAAGATATATTTCAGATACCACCTACAATGATCTGCAAAAACTCCATTGTCAAAGAAATTTATGGTGACCATTTACACCCTGATCATATTTCACAGTTTGAAAAAACTGCAATTTTATGCCCCAAAAATTGTGATGTGGACAACATCAATGAAGAAGTGCTTAGTTTGTTAGAAGGTGAGAGCACAACATATTTAAGCACTGATTCTATTGATGATGAATCACAGGAAGACAAGGATAATTACCCCATTGAGTTCTTAAATGAATTGACTCCTTCAGGAATGCCAGTTCATAAACTGAAACTAAAAATTGGCAGTATTATTATGCTCCTGCGTAACCTGAATACAAAGAGAGGCCTGTGTAATGGAACAAGAATGATTGTGACAGCTATGCGACAAAATCTGCTCATTGCTAAAGTTTTGACACCTACCTCAGAACCAAAAAACATTTTCATTCCTAGAATTGATTTAGCACCAAGTAACACCGAACTGCCATTTGTTTTGCGAAGGAGACAATTTCCAGTTAAATTGGCCTTTGCAATGACTATTAACAAATCCCAAGGACAAACCTTAGACAGAGTTGGCATATATTTACCAGAACCCGTCTTCAGCCATGGACAACTATATGTTGCATTCTCCCGAGTCAAGAGCTCTGCGGACGTTAAAATAAAACTCATCGATGGACGTGAACAAGGCTACCTAATACCAGGGACTGATGCATGTTTCACTAAAAATGTTGTGTTTAAAGAAATTTATTCAAAATAGTCACTAAAAATATTTAACGTTGCTTCATGCTTCTGTGTTTTCCTTTCGACAAACATTCATACACACCACACTTTTCAATAGACTGCCCTCTGGGCAGGCTTTACACCTATCTATACTATAATTGAGTAAGCTAAAAACTGTCCGTCGCCAAAACCCTACTGCGCATGCGCGACGGACATTTGAAAGCGGCCGTTAAAACACACAGGTAGCTGGCGTGCCGGCGCCGCGTGAAAAAAAAAAATGGCACGAGCCGCGCGCAGCTACCCGTGTGTTTACACGGCCAGATGCCCCGATCCTCCAGCGGTGACCGTCCTCGGCGGGCCTCCAGGCTCAGGCGAGCCCCCGGCTCGGTTTGGGCCTACAGGCCCAGCCGAGCCGGGGACTCGCCTAAGCCTAGAGGCCCGCCGAGCAGGCCGCCGGCAGCCGGTCACCGCTGGAGGATCGGGGCCGAAGTTCCCAAAACATACATTACCCCATAAGTCGGCCCTGAGCTCCAGCGGAGACCTCCTCCGGCTGCCGCTGGCTGCTCGGCGGGCCTCTAGGCTTAGGCGAGCCCCCGGCTCGGTTTGGGCCTACAGGCCCAGCCGAGCCGGGGACTCGCCTAAGCCTAGAGGCCCGCCGAGCAGCCAGCGGCAGCCGGAGAAGGTCACCGCTGGAGGATCGGGGCCCAAGTTCCCAAAAAAATACACCCCAAAATCGGCCCTGAGCTCCAGCGGAGACCTCCTCCGGCTGCCGCTGGCTGCTTGGCGGGCCCCAGGCTCAGGCGAGCCCCCGGCTCGTTTGGGCCTACAGGCCCAGCCGAGCCGGGGACTCGCCTAAGCCTAGAAGCCCGCCGAGCACCCAGCGGCAGCCGGAGGAGGTCACCGCAGGAGGATCGGAGGCGAGGTTCCCAAAACATACTCCCCTAAATCGGCCCCGAGCTCCAGCGGAGACCTCCTCCGGCTGCCGCTGGCTGCTCGGCGGGCCTCTAGGCTTAGGCGAGCCCCCGGCTCGGTTTGGGCCTACAGGCCCAGCCGAGCCGGGGACTCGCCTAAGCCTAGAGGCCCGCCGAGCACCCAGCGGCAGCCGGAGAAGGTCACCGCTGGAGGATCGGGGCCGAAGTTCCCAAAAAATACACCCCAAAATCGGCCCTGAGCTCCAGCGGAGACCTCCTCCGGCTGCCGCTGGCTGCTCGGCGGGCCTCTAGGCTTAGGCGAGCCCCCGGCTCGGTTTGGGCCTACAGGCCCAGCCGAGCCGGGGACTCGCCTAAGCCTAGAGGCCCGCCGAGCAGCCAGCGGCAGCCGGAGAAGGTCACCGCTGGAGGATCGGGGCCGAAGTTCCCAAAAAATACACCCCAAAATCGGCCCTGAGCTCCAGCGGAGACCTCCTCCGGCTGCCGCTGGCTGCTCGGTGGGCCCCCAGGCTCAGGCGAGCCCCCGGCTCGGTTTGGGCCTACAGGCCCAGCCGAGCCGGGGACTCGCCTAAGCCTAGAGGCCCGCCGAGCACCCAGCGGCAGCCGGAGGAGGTCACCGCAGGAGGATCGGAGGCGAGGTTCCCAAAACATACTCCCCTAAATTGGCCCCGAGCTCCAGCGGTGACCTCCTCCGGCTGCTCGGCGGGCCTGTAAGCCTAGGCAACCCCCCGGCTCGGTTTGGGCCTGTAGGCCCAAACCGAGCCGGGGGCTCACCTGAGCTTGGAGGCCCGCCTAGCAGCCTGCTCGGCTGGAGGAGGTCACCGCTGGAGCTCCGGGCCAATGTAAGAGGGTGTTGCCATACACATACTCACCGACATCGCCCTTCTCCAGCGATGGCGGTCCCCTTCCAACGTCTTCTCTCTCCGTTGGTCGCCGGCATGACGTCACGAAAGCCTTTGACCCCGGGTCAACATGCCAGGGTCAAAGGTTTCGTGACATCATGCCGGCGACCGGCGGAGAAAGAGAGGACGCTGGAAGCGGGACCGCCATCGCTGGAGAAGGGCCGATGTCGGTGAGTATGTGTAACCTACATCCCCCTACATTGGCTCGGGGCTCCAGCAATGGCTGTCACAGGCTGTTCGGCCGGCCTCCTAGCTCAGGCGAGCCCCCGGCTCAGCTGGGCCTGTAGGCCAAAGGCAAGCCAGGGGGCTCGCCTGAGCTTGGAGGCCGCCCGAACAGCCTGTGACAGTCGGACGACAGTCACCGCTGAGCTCTGGGTTAATGTAGGTGAGTATATGCTCTCAACACCTATCCTTTCTAGCTCGCCCATGAATCCAAGCTTAAGGCAAGCCCCCGGCTTGGCGTGGGCCTAGAGGTCCAGCCAAGCCGGGGACTCGACTGGGCCGGGAGGCTCAGGCGAGTCTCCGGCTCGGCTGGGCCTCTAGGCCCACGCCAAGCCGGGGGCTTGCCTTAATCTTGGATACCGGGCGAGCTAGAAAGGGTGGGTGTTGAGAGCATATACTCACCTACATCGGCCTCGAGTCCTGCGCCAGTTCACAACATACTCACCCACATCTGCCCTTAAATCCTCCAGCGATGGCGGTCTCAGCTCGCAGCGTCCACACTCTCTCCGTTGCTCGCCGGCATGATGTCACGAAAGCCTTTGACCCCGGGTCAAAGGCTTTCATGACATCATGCCGGCGACCAACTGAGAGAGAGAGAGGACGCTGCGAGCTGAGACGCCATCGCAGGCGAGTTGAGGAGATGACCGATGTGGTGAGTATGTTTTGGCAACATCCACCCTACATTGGCCCGGAACTCCAGCTGGGGCTGTCGCAGGCTGCTAGGCGGGCCTCCAAGCTCAGGCGAGCCCCCGGCTCGGTTTGGGCCTACAGGCCCAAACCGAGCCGGGGGGTTGCCTAGGCCTACAGGCCCGCCGAGCAGCCGGAGGAGGTCACTGCTGGAGCTCGGGGCCGATTTAGGGGAGTATGTTTTGGGAACCTCGCCTCCGATCCTCCTGCGGTGACCTCCTCCGGCTGCCGCTGGGTGCTCGGCGGCCTCTAGGCTTAGGCGAGTCCCCGGCTCGGCTGGGCCTGTAGGCCCAAACCGAGCCGGGGGCTCGCCTGAGCCTGGAGGCCCGCCGAGCAGCCAGCGGCAGCCAGAGGAGGTCTCCGCTGGAGCTCAGGGCTGATTTTGGGGTGTATTTTTTTGGGAACTTCGGCCCGATCCTCCAGCGGTGACCTTCTCCGGCTGCCGCTGGCTGCTCGGCGGGCCTCTAGGCTTAGGCGAGCCCCCGGCTCGGTTTGGGCCTACAGGCCCAGCCGAGCCGGGGACTCGCCTAAGCCTAGAGGCCCGCCGAGCTGCCAGCGGCAACCGGAGGAGGTCACCGCTGGGGATCAGGGCCGAGGTTCCCAAAACATACTCACCGACATCGGCCCTCCTGCGATGGCGGTCCCGCTTGCAGCATCCTCTCTCTCTCCGTTGGTCGCCGGAATGACGTCACGAAAGCCTTTGACCCCGGGGGTCAAAGGCTTCCGTGACGTCATCCCGGCGACCAACGGAGAGAGAGAGAGGACGCTGGAAGCGGGACCGCCATCGCTGGAGGGCCGATGTAGGTGAGTATATCCACGAGCGGGGGGGCCATATCCACGAGCGGGGGGGGCCATATCCACAAGCGGGGGGCCATATCCACGAGCGGGGGGCCAATATCCACGAGCTGGGGGGCCAATATCCACGAGTTGGGGCAATATCCACATGCTGGGGCAGTATATCCACGTGCTGGGGCGATATCCACGAGCTGGGGCAGTATCCACATGCTGGGGCGATATCCACGAGCTGGGGCAGTATCCACGAGCTGGGGCGATATCCACGTGCTGGGGGCAATATCCACGTGCTGGGGCAGTATCCACATGCTGGGGCGATATCCACGAGCTGGGGCAGTATCCACGAGCTGGGGCAGTATCCACGAGCTGGGGCGATATCCACGTGCTGGGGCAATATCCACGAGCTGGGGCAGTATCCACGTGCTGGGGCAATATCCACGTGCTGGGGCAGTATCCACGTGCTGGGGCAATATCAACGAGCTGGGGCAGTATCCACGAGCTGGGGGCAGTATCCACGAGCTGGGGCAGTATCCACGAGCTGGGGCGATATCCACGAGCTGGGGCGATATCCACGTGCTGGGGCGATATCCACGTGCTGGGGCAGTATCCACGAGCTGGGGCAATATCCACGAGCTGGGGCAATATCCACGTGCTGGGGCAATATCCACATGCTGGGGCAATATCCACGTGCTGGGGCAGTATCCACGAGCTGGGGCAGTATCCACGTGCTGGGGCAGTATCCACGTGCTGGGGCAGTATCCACGAGCTGGGGCAGTATCCACGTGCTTGGGCAGTATCCACGTGCTGGGGCAGTATCCACGTGCTGGGGCAGTATCCATCCACGTGCTGGGGCAATATCCACGTGCTGGGGCAATATCCACGACCTGGGGCAGTATCCACGAGCTGGGGCAGTATCCACGAGCTGGGGCAATATCCACGTGCTGGGGCAATATCCACGTGCTGGGGCAGTATCCACGTGCTTGGGCAATATCCACGTGCTGGGGCAATATCCACGTGCTGGGGCAATATCCACGTGCTGGGGCAGTATCCACGTGCTGGGGCAATATCCAGGAGCTGGGGGCAGTATCCACGAGCTGGGGCAGTATCCACGAGCTGGGGCAATATCCACGTGCTGGGGCAGTATCCACGAGCTGGGGCAGTATCCACGAGCTGGGGCAGTATCCACGAGCTGGGGCAATATCCACGTGCTGGGGCAATATCCACGTGCTGGGGCAGTATCCACGTGCTGGGGCAGTATCCACGTGCTGGGGCAATATCCAGGAGCTGGGGGCAGTATCCACGAGCTGGGGCAGTATCCACGAGCTGGGGCAATATCCACGTGCTGGGGCAGTATCCACGAGCTGGGGCAGTATCCACGAGCTGGGGCAGTATCCACGAGCTGGGGCAATATCCACGTGCTGGGGCAATATCCACGTGCTGGGGCAGTATCCACGAGCTGGGGCAGTATCCATGAGCAGGGGCAGTATATCCACAATAGACTGCCCTCTGGGCAGGCTTTACAACTAGTTAACAATAAAACAATAAAATAAGAAACGCGTTTCTCCTGCTATCCTGCAGGCTTCCTCAGTCAGACACCTTTGTCACTTGGTGTGAGTGCTTTGAGTATCAATTTGTGTGCGCTCCCTGAGTTGATTTTCTGGTAATTCTTTTTTTCTCTTTGTACATGTGGGTGAGGGATACACCCACTGGTGAGCTGCACTTTCCTATCTTTTAATTTGATATAACCATCAGCGCCTCATAAACATCTTTAACCCATTAATTTGGGTTAAATTGTGCTAGAGCGTATACAAGTTTGGGTACTGTGTAATTTATGCAAAAGGGATTTTCCTCTTATCTGGCTGCATGTTTGATTCAAGAAGTCTGGGATAGTGTTTGTCTTTAATCTGATCTGTTGGGACAATAGATTATGTAAATGTTGTGTGATATGAAGGCTGAGGAATGTTTATTGTAAATATCTATCTGACATAATGTAATTAGAGTTTTAATAGGTACATGTTCACCATTTGGTATGCAAATTATGGCTGTTGGACCTCAGCATAAATAGTGGCATCTTTCAATAAAAAAATCAGAGAGGTAATCCTGTTTGAACATAATGAGGATTACCTCATGAATGAGCCAAGGAGCGATTACTTTGGTCATCAAGGATTGTATACATGCTGACTGCGTGTTCTGGTTGTTCTTTCCTATATACTTTCACTAAGCATATTTTTGAGCAAGAAAGAGCAAACAGATTTTTGCCACATACCTCTGTGCATTGAGAATTTATAGCAGTTGAGTCACTAAGGTTCTCTTCTTTTTCCCTTTTATGTTCTGTATGGCCTTGTTCTGTAGGCATTGAGGTTCGAGGCATTGGACCCAGACGCGTAGCTGTGGTATGACGTTCACTTTCACATTCTCTGCATTTCAGTGGCGTTCTGCAGTCTCTGGCTAAATGAGAGGTTGATGCACAACATCTAAACCACACATTATTTTCTTTGAGATAAGTTCTGCGTTCCTCAATGGGCTTTTCTCTGAATCCTCTACACTTTGCAAGGGTGCGGGGTTTGTTATGAATAGGGCAGGTTTTTGTTATATTGTCTCTCTATTTCATGTTCTCCGTTTGAGATTCCAGTGAAGTGGTTATATCGGTCTTGTACGCAGATATGAAACCATGCCGTGTTCCTAACCGAGGGCTTCTCATACCTCTGAGTCGTGGTGTTGCTGATAGATAACTTGTAGCTGGAGTCATTCGTGTCCGGGCTTCACGACATACAAACTGTGAAAAGAAGGAAAATGGAGGAAAGGGCACTTTGTAATCATCTTTGTACCTTGATCCAATGGAAATCCACTTCTCCTGCAGATTACATGGCAATTTATCAACAATCGGGTTGATACCACGGGCAGTGTCTAGGTAGGATAGCCTGGTAAGTATCCATCCTCTTTGGCAGACTAAACTCTATAAAGAGATCTCCGAGTTCTCTTAACTTGAAATTATCTTTGTTGGATATATGAGGAAAAGTGTCAAGTTTACTAAAAAGTTGTCACGTCCCACGCTGGAGCTGTCGGGTGCCCGGTGGTAACATCTTCGCTGCTCGCTGTCCAGGCGCCAAGTAAAGAGCAGGGCCAAGATGAACACGTGGGTAGCTCACTCTTGAAAGGAGAACATTTAATGATGTGGGTGTTTGACAACTGGAATTTTTGAACATGCGTAATTGGTGATTGAGCTGGTTTTGAGACCTCACCCCTCTTTGGCTGTTCATCGGTTGCAACGTGTGAAGTGGTGTCGTCCTAGCGCAAATGATTCACCTGAGTGACATCATGCGTTGCTGGCGACAGATTCGTTTTGCTCTGCGATGGATTTCTAGAAATGCTTTCAATGGTAATCCATTTATTTCAATCTTCAACATACTCGTTTGTATGTTCTTGGACAGTTAGGGGTGTGTCTGAACTGTTTTTGGAATCACTGTGATATTCACCCACCTCTGCTGCAGCCTCTAGAATGTCAGCCTCTGCCTTCACGGCTGCTGCCTCCTTTTCTGCTTGTAATGCTTCCAGTGTGGCCTCTAATATGGCTTTCTCAGAATCTAACCTTGCTTTTTCTTTTTTCATGGCCAGCTCTCTTTCTGCAAATTATGCATGATGCGCTCGTGCCGCAGCAGCCACAGCTCTTGCTCTTGCTCCTGCATCACTAGCTGAAGATCTTTAGCTGGTGCTCTTAGAATTGACTGATGAAGATTTCCCAGATTTTCTGGATTTATCCTCAATTTTTTTTCTCTCTGTTATAACTCGATGCTTGCCTTTGAGTGATCTTTTAATAGCTTTTCACTGTACTGTCCTCCCTCCATGTATCACTTTTGTGAAGTGTGACAGCCAGCTAAACTCATAGTCACGAAGAATTTAAGTTTAAATTCCAATCTTTATTGAAGAATCAAGATACTTTATGGATAATAGTGAAACTAAAAGAAAAGAATTATAATGTACAATTAGGGCTAAATTACGATCCTAGCTCTAAAACGCGGGCGCTAGGGAGGAAAAACTGGACCAGCAGTTTTCCCCCTAGCGCCCATGTTTTAGCGCTAGATTACAATGCCGGCGCTAAAAAAGCTGCCTGCATTGTTTGCGGGCGCAAAGCCCTGGGATGTGCGTAGAAGTGCTAAGCGCAGCTGTGTGCATCCTCTCAATGGAGTCCATAGGACTCCATTTAGGCAAACGCCGGCAGTCACATGACCAGCCATATCTCGCCTTGCGAGATCCAGCCAGTCATCGTAGTGATACGCAGGGGGAGACTGGGGGACTTTTCCCCAGTCTCTCCCTGCTCCTACCAGATTGAGGAGGTGGACAGAGCCGCGGTCCTCACCGTGGGAAAGGAGGTGAGTATCTTGATTTTTCTGGAGGGGTTTCTGGATGGTGTTAAAGGATTCTGCAGCAGTGGAATCCATTAGCATCAAGTCCAGGCTCTGGTTAATGTTTTGTTAACTGCAGCCGGATGTTAATCAGCGTTAGGACTTTGTAATCCTAACGCTGATTAAGACTTTGCGCTCTCGATGTTAAATATAGGGAGCACAAAGTACAGTAACCTTGTGCTGAAAAGAGCAAGATTCCAAGAGCAAACGAGTCCCATGGACTCCATCAAGTGGATGTTTGTGACTGCGCTTAGCGCTGCCGCGAGCATCCCGGGGGTTAAAGCACTGTATCAATGCAGGCAGCATTTATTGCGCCTGTATTGTAATCCAGCGTTAAAATGCAGGCACAAGGGGGAAAACTACTACATTGTATAACTCATTCTGCTGCATTGTGCTACAATGTAACTACAAGACCCACCATTGTGACATGTTAAAAGAGCTAAACTGTCCGTCGCTGGAATCCAGACGCACTCTTCACCTTTCCAACCTGGTGTCAAAGAGCTTTTCTGGGAAGCTGCCACCCTACCTGAATAGACTGCTTCCCCCAGCAGTTCCCGCCTCCTATAACCTCCGATCCAGGACCAGCACCTTACTTGCAATACCACAATACAAAAAGACAGTGTCTCGATCCTCATTTTCCTACAGAGCACCGCAAATATGGAATAACCTCCCAGACGCCATCAAATCTTCCCCCAGTCTTAAGTCACTCAAGAGCTCCCTATTAACATACCTCAATACAGAATGCGCCTGTAAATATGTAACATAGTGACTATATACAGAATGCACCTGTAAACATGTAACATAGTGACTATATACAGAATGCACCTGTAAACATGTAACATAGTGACTATATACAGAATGCACCTGTAAACATGTAACATAGTGACTATATACAGAATGCACCTGTAAACATGTAACATAGTGACTATTAGGGATGAGCCGAACACTCCCCGAGTTCGGTTCGAAGCCGAACCCGAACTTTCCAAATGTTCGAATCCGAACCCGAACCCGAAATTGAACTCAATGCAAGTCAATGGGGCTGAAAATTCGGTTTTTAGAGTGCCCTCCAAGAGGGCATATATACTACATATTTGCCATAAAAGGTGTATGGGGGTCCGGGTAGTGCCCTGGGGGACAGGAAAAAAGGACAAAAAGTTTTAAAAAAAACGTTTTTAAAGGGACAGTGAGTTTTCCATGAAATAAGGGTTAAAAATAAAAACGAAAAATTCCTTCAAATATCGTGCCTAGGAGGTCCCCATAACCTGCCCGTGAAGTGGCGGATTTCTAGGATGTATAGAAATATGTAAAAACCAAAAAAATGACATTTCAAATTACGGTAAATGCTTTTCCTTTAATCTATTCATAAACAACTGCTTCGGGCGGCAGTCTGTATGAAAAGAGGAGACATTTTCGTACACGCAGAAAAAGTTTACTGATTTTTTGGCGGTGAAAAGCAGGAGAATGACTGGAGAATGGAAAATTCTAGACCAAATAGCCGATTTGGAAAGTGAGATAAATGGGAGAATTTTTCTGGTTTGGCTATTTTGACCTAGAAATTTCTCTTCAGTCATTCTCCTGAGTTTCACCTTTCTCTGAATAACCCTGTCAGGGTTATTGAGAGAGTGGTGAAGAGCAGGAGAATGACTGGAGAATGGAAAATTCTATGTCAAAATAGCCAAACCAGAAAAATTCTCCCATTTAGGCTAGGGTCAGACTAGCGAATTTTTAACGTGCGTTTAGGCGCACTTTATCACGGCCGCACTAGCAGCAAATGACGGGCAATGATGGCCAATATACGAAGTATGGTCGCACAAAAGTCAGGCTGCGCAACGCAAGTGGAAAATGAACGCATTTTTTCGAGAACGCAGAACCGCTAGTACGGACGTACAGAGTGCGCTGCGTCCACTAGCGGCGTGTGTGCGTGATTTGGAGACGTCAGACCCTGCTCATGTCCGGCCAACATAACGTCCAGACACCCAAAGTTTCCTGGTTTGGATCCGTAAAAAAATCACACACAAAAATGCGCATCGTATGACCGTTTTCGCGCATTCCGTGAAAAAATACGGCAATGCGTTCAGACGCACTTTTTGACGGTCGCTGTGAAAAATGTGTTAGTCTGACCCTAGCCTTAGCTCACTTTCCAAATCGGCTATTTGGTCCAGATTGTTCTCTTTTCCTGTCATTCTCCTGGTTTTCACCTTTCTCTGAACAACCCTGAGAGAGAGGTGAAAGCCAGGAGAACTTGCAGGAGAAGAGAACAATCTAGACCAAATAGCCAATTTGGAAAGTGAGTTAAATGGGAGAATTTTTCTGTTTTGGCTATTTTGACATAGAATTTTCACTTCTCCTGTTATTCTCCTGCTTTTTTCATTCTCTCTGAATAACCCTGTGAATGTTTAATCCCGAGGTGAAAAATAACATTGCTTTAGATGTTATTTTGAATTTTTTTCAAACACCAGTTAACCACTTGGCTGCTATGGACGTGCTCAGCGCGTACGTGCTCAGCGCGTCCAGCCAAGTGGTTCTCTTGTACTATGGACGCGCTGAGCGTGTCCTTGCACAGGAGGCAGCAATCCGCTGGATTCCGGTGGATTGTTGCACCCTCCAGTGCGGGCTGACATCTTTGATGTCAGCCCAGCACTCAGGGACCCTGGCAGAGCAATTAGATGTCATCGCGGCGGCACGATGACATCTAATTCAGGCGCCCCCCGCATGTGCGGAGGAAGCGCCTGAAAGGGAGGGGGGAGGTCCTTCGGACCTATATCCCTCCCAATCGCCAGGGGGTAGAGGGTTAATCCACTGTTCTGAAGGGCACAGCCTGCCCTTCCAAACGGTGGCTGTGATTAACCCCTGGGGAGCCGGATCACGAATCGGCACTGAAAAGTGCCAGATCATGATCCTCTCCTGGAGCTGGCCAACATCTTGGATGTCGGCCAAGCCTCCAGGAACTCCCCATGAGGACTGGCATCATCGTGTATAGCACGATGATGCCAATCCTGGAGTTAACCCCTAGCTGCCACCAATGGTGGAGATAGGGGGTTCCAATGAACCCCTATCTCCCGCTCCGTGGAAGCTAGGGGTTAATGTTTGATATCGTTGGATCGGCCAGAGCATGAGGATACCAAACATGCGCATGAAAAATGTTTTTTTTTAAAAAAAAAAAATAAAAAAAAAAAAATATATTTTTAAAAAAATTCTAAAAAAAAATAAACAATTTTTTTTTGTTTTTCTTTTGTTAATGCAGCAATATTGTTCCCATTTCAATTATAATGTGAACAATAATGCTGCACTAACGATTTTTGTATGCGGTGCGTTTGTTAAAAAAGTTAAATTTTCCCCCCAAAAAAAATGTAACGAGACCCCATTTCTAATTTTTTTAACAAGCGCACCCCATACAAAATATAACTGCAAATGATCGCATGTTAAAATGTGAAAAAAAACACTTTACACATAATAAATTATTGAAAATTCTAATTTTATTGCATTTTTTGTTATATTATACAGACATGACATAACGTATACATATAATAATGACATATTATGAATCTGCCAATTCTGCAGGAAAGAACGATATATAATATGTCTGGGTCATATATCAAAATATGGCTACATAACGCGGTTAAACATGATGAGCGAAAGCGGTAAAAATGACCTCAGCACAGAGGTGTGAAAAGCCTCAGCAGCAAAAGGGTTAAATGCAGCATATTAGGATGTTTTAGGGAAATTAATTCTCAAATCTCAATGAGAAGCAGACACCACCCCACCCTCAGTATAGTGTACAATGTATCAAATTGATTACCAGACTAAAAACACCTGGTGTTATGCCCGTTTGTGAACAGAGGTCATTTAGAGTTGATAATCTTTCCACGTACACATTAGTTTTTAAGTCAATATCTAATAAACCGTTGCTTATAATATTCTGCAGTAAAGAGTCTCTTAATTTCTATATTTTTTAGTATTTTTTTAAGCATTTTCTATACTTTTTTCAAAATTTCTTTTTTTTCGAACTCGAACCGAACTCACCCAAAATGTTCGAAATTCGCGAACTTTCGAACTGCCAAAGTTCAGGTCGAACTCTGAACCGTCCGAACCCGAACAGCTCATCCCTAGTGACTGTATACAGAATGCACCTGTAAACATGTAACACAGTGACTATATTCAGAATGCCCCTGTAAACATGTAACATAGTGACTATATACAGAATGTGCCTGTAAACATGTGACAGTGACTATATACAGAATGTACCTGTAAACATGTAACATAGTGACTATATACAGAATGCACCTGTAAACATGTAACACAGTGACTATATACAGAATGTACCTGTAAACATGTAACAGTGACTATATACAGAATGCCCCTGTAAACATGTAACATAGTGACTATATACAGAATGTGCCTGTAAACATGTGACAGTGACTATATACAGAATGCACCTGTAAACATGTAACACAGTGACTATATACGGAAAGCACCTGTAAACATGTAACATAGTGACTATATACAGAATGCACCTGTAAACATGTAACACAGTGACTATATACGGAATGTACCTGTAAACATGTAACAGTGACTATATACAGAATGCCCCTGTAAACATGTAACATAGTGACTATATACAGAATGCGCCTGTAAACATGTAACACAGTGACTATATACAGAATGCACCTGTAAACATGTAACATAGTGACTATATACAGAATACACCTGTAAACATGTAACACAGTGACTATATACAGAATGCACCTGTAAACATGTAACATAGTGACTATATACAGAATGCACCTGTAAACATGTAACATAGTGACTATATACAGAATGCACCTGTAAGTATGTAACATAGTGAATATATACATAATGCACCTATAAACATGTAACATAGTGACTATATACAGAATGCACCTGTAAACATATAACATAATGACTATATACAGAATGCACCTGTAAACATGTAACATAATTACTATATACAGAATTCACCTATAAACATGTAACATAATGACTATATACAGAATGCAGCTGTAAACATGTAACATAGTGACTATATACAGAATGCACCTGTAAACATGTAACACAGTGACTATATACAGAATGTACCTGTAAACATGTAACAGTGACTATATACAGAATGCCCCTGTAAACATGTAACATAGTGACTATATACAGAATGTGCCTGTAAACATGTGACAGTGACTATATACAGAATGCACCTGTAAACATGTAACACAGTGACTATATACAGAATGCACCTGTAAACATGTAACACAGTGACTATATACAGAATGTACCTGTAAACATGTAACAGTGACTATATACAGAATGCCCCTGTAAACATGTAACATAGTGACTATATACAGAATGTGCCTGTAAACATTTGACAGTGACTATATACAGAATGCACCTGTAAACAAGTAAGACAGTGACTATATACGGAAAGCACCTGTAAACATGTAACATAGTGACTATATACAGAATGCACCTGTAAACATGTAACACAGTGGCTATATACAGAATGCACCTGTAAATATGTAACATAGTGACTATATACAGAAAGTGCCTGTAAACATGTAACACAGTGACTATATACAGAATGCACCTGTAAACATGTAACATAGTGACTATATACAGAATGCACCTGTAAACATGTAACATAGTGACTATATACAGAATGCACCTGTAAACATGTAACATAGTGACTATATACAGAATGCACCTGTAAACATGTAACATAATGACTATATACAGAATGCACCTGTAAACATGTAACACAGTGACTATATACAGAATGCACCTGTAAACATGTAACATAGTGACTATATACAGAATGCACCTGTAAACATGTAACACAGTGGCTATATACAGAATGCACCTGTAAATATGTAACATAGTGACTATATACAGAAAGTGCCTGTAAACATGTAACACAGTGACTATATACAGAATGCACCTGTAAACATGTAACATAGTGACTATATACAGAATGCACCTGTAACATGTAACATAGTGACTATATACAGAATGCACCTGTAACATGTAACATAGTGACTATATACAGAATGCACCTGTAAACATGTAACATAATGACTATATACAGAATGCACCTGTAAACATGTAACATAATGACTATATACAGAATGCACCTGTAAACATGTAACAGTGATTATATACAGAATGCACCTGTAAACATGTAACACAGTGACTATATACAGAATGCACCTGTAAACATATAACATAATGAATATATACAGAATGCACCTATAAACATGTAACATAATGACTATATACAGAATGCAGCTGTAAACATGTAACACAGTGACTATATACAGAATGCACCTGTAAACATGTAACATAATGACTACTTCCTACATATTTATTATCTGTGTAACTCTGTATTTGTGTTTTGTTTTTAATATCCTGCATGTTGTTATTAGCATTGTATTTCTGTAACGCCTGTAACATTTCAATGTTCTTGAATCCAGGACATACTTGAAAACGAGAGAAATCTCAATGTATCCTTCCTGGGAAAATCCTTTATAAATAAATAAATAAATAAATAAAGTAACAGCCCTGAGTTAGCTCACACTTCCTGTTTTTCTAAGAGCTGCTTACTTCCTGGTTTCTAAATTGCCTGCAGTTTCTTAAAATGACCACTAGGTAGACCAAAACAAAAGAGTTTAACTGATATTAACCTGGACACAGAACACCCACACTTATTATTATTATTATCATCATCATTTATTTGGCGCCAACAGTTTCCGCAGCGCTTTACAATAACCAAAGGGAACACAATACAGATAAACAGACATAGGATGGAAACAAGAGGTGTAGAGGGCCCTGCTCATAGGAGTTTACAATCTAGAGGGATTGGGGATTGAGAAAGACAAGAGGAATTTTACTGGAGGGCAGGATTATTAGTGGCAGTTTGTTGGGAATGGTGGGGCCATAGAAGCAGCTTCAGTCATGTAGGTGAGCAGAGGGAGGAGTTGCATCAGTTATGTGGTACAATAATCTGAAGAGATGGTTTTGAGGGATTTCTTGAAGGCCTGAAGATCAAGGGAGAGTTTGATAGGGCGAGGCAAGTCATTCCACAGGACCGGTGCTGCCCTTGAGAAGTCTTGAAAGCGAGAGTTGGCCATGCGTGTGTAGACTGATGACATTCGGAGGTCACCTGCTGAAAGGAGTTGTCTAGATGGGACGTGCTTGCGGAGTAAAGAAGACATGTAGGGGGTTGAGTTAATGAGTGATTTGAATATGAGCATCAGTATTTTAAACAGTATCCTGGAATGTACAGGAAGCCAATGGAGGGACCGGCAGAGAGGGGAGGTACAGGAAGCCAATGGAGAGACTGGCAGAGTGGGGAGGTACACGAGGTGCTTCTGGTGAGAAAAATAAGCCTGGCCCCTGCATTCATTACAGATTGCAAAGGGGTGATACGGGAGTTGGGGCCAATAAGGAGCGACTTGCAGTAATCAAGTCGTAAAATTACAAGAGCATGAACCAGCACCTTCGAGGTATCTTGTGTCAGAAAGGGAGGACACGGGCAATGTTCTTGAGTTGATAGTAACATGTATTGGTCACTGTCTGGATGTGGGGAGAGAATGTTAGGTCAGAATCAAAAGTGACACCGCGGCAGCAAGCTTGAGGCGTTGTGCTAATGAGCGTCCATTTACTGGTAGAGAGATAGGTGGTATTGGGTTCTTCTTGGAGGGAGGAATGACGAGAATTTCAGTTTTTGCAAGATTGAGTTTAAGGATGCGGGAAGACATCCAATTCTGGACTGCAGAGAGACAGAGAGAGATCAGGGGAGGAGAGGTATATTTGAGTGTCATCAGCGTACAGTCTAGGGGAGTGTGTACAGTCTAGGTACAGTCTAGGGGAGTGTGTCAGTTGGAGACCGCCATGTGTTAGAGATGCAGGTGTGGCAGTATTGCACGGAGAGCCAGGTTTCGGTTAAAGCCAGTAGATGTAAGGAGCGTGAGATGAAGAAGTTGTGGATGGCAGTAGATTTCTTCACATTACAAACTGACCTGGCGTTCCAGAGTCCCAAGTGAAAGGTGGGAGTGGGGGATGTGTTAATGTGTCTGAGGTAGGGATGTGCACCGATTTTTTTTTCGATTCGATTCGATTCGATTTTTCGAATTTTTAAACTTTTCGATTCGGTTCGTTTCGACTGCTTTCTGTTTCGATTCGGTTTGGCTCGATTCGGTTTTCGGGTACATTTATTTTTCGGAATATCGACCATTTTTCGTATTTTCGGGTCACTTTACTAGGTTTCTGTATCGACTTTTCGGAAAATTTTCGTTTTTCGGAATTGTACATGGTTTTCGGCATATCGCCCATTTTTTCGTTTTTTGGAACTTTTCGTTTTTCGGAACTTTTCGTTTTTCGGAATTGTACATGGTTTTCGGCATATCGCCAATTTTTCGTTTTTTCGGAACTTTTCGTTTTTTCGGAACGTCTGTTCTCGTTTCAAAGCAGTCTAACTCTATTCGTTTTGATGAAAACTACTATGGTTTACTTTTTTAATACTACTTTATATATTTTTTATAATAATTTTTGGTTTGTTTTTCGGATCCAATAATTCATTATGTCGATACGATAATTCTGGCGATTCTATCGTGTTTTTTTAATTAACCCTTTCGCTGCTGAGGCTTTTCACGCCCCTGTGCTGAGGTCATTTTTACCGGTTTTGCTCATCATGTTTAAACGTGTTTTGAAGGCTTATTTTAGTATATGACTGTCATGGAACTGACGTAGCGCTCCCCACGTCAAACCCCAAGACTTTTATTTCCATGGCGAAAACCCCAAAAGACATAGACCGTTGCTTTGGAGAAGACCTTATGTTCATTTATATTGTGTGGTTTTAAATATGTTTTACATCGTTTGGTTTTAGTTTAATTTAGTTTAGTGAAAAATGACATAGCTTTGGTTTTAAAATACTATATTCCTGTAGGTAAATGTGTCTTTGTAATAAAACAGTAAACAAGCTTTGCTGTTGTGTAAATTATGCGTCAGGGATTTTCCCCATTATCTAAGTACATGTTTAATTTAAGGGATCTCTGATAGAGTGTGTGTTTAACCTGATGTGCTGGAACAATAGATGTACAAACGTTATGTGGACTGAAGGCTAAGAGAATGTGAAGAATGTTGATTGTAAATAACTGCCATACCTCATTGTATGGGTAGGCTCCTAATTAGTATGGGTATGCAAATTATGACTGTTGTACTGGAGCATAAATAGTGGCGTTGTTCATTAAAGGATTCAGATCATCTGAGTGTTTGAAACATACAGCTCTGCCTGGTGTTATCATTTCACGTCGGCTATATCACCACCACCCAGGAACGGGTCACTCCAACTCTGCGGCAGAACCTCTATTCGCCGCGCCGTTGCCCACCTATTTTGGGATACCGCAACCACCCAGAATTGGGACTCGACTCAGCGCCGTGCCTGCATCGTCAAGGAGACTCTACCGAACCGCGGTTCGCCACGCAGACCGTCTCCAGCCTTTCAGTGGTCAGTAGATCCGCTGCCCGAGACGCCGAGTGCCGTGCCACTCGGTAGTCGGGCGGATTTCCACCGTGGGTGCCCCATCTACTCTCCAGATCTCCACCGCCACGTGGTCTTCTACCCAAGCCGCTCGAGACGCCGGGTGCCGTGCCACTCGGTAGTCGGGCTTGGCAACACCAAAGAGGGGGTCAGATAGAGCAGGACCGCAGGCGGATGCTCCATTCCGTCACAATGACCCAGACATATTATATATTGTTCTTTCCGTGAGACTCGGCAGATTCATAATATGTCATTATTATATGTATACGTCATGACCTGTCTGTATATTATAACAAAAAATGCAATAAAATATGATTTTTCAATAATTTACAATGTGTAAAGTGGTTTTTTTCACATTTTAACATGCGAGCAATTGCGGTTATATTTTGTATGGGGTGCGCTTGTTAAAAAAATTAGAGATGGGGTCTCGTTACAATTTTTTTTGGGGAAAATTACAAAATTTTTAACAAACGCACCGCATACAAAAATCGCTAGTGCAGCATCATTGTTCACATTATAATTGAAATGGGAACAATATTGCTGCATTAACAAACCAAAAAAAGAAAAAAAAATTGTTTATTTTTTTTTTAAATTTTTTAAATATTTTTTTATTTTAAATTTTTTTACAAAACGATTTTCACATTCGTGTTTGGTATCGTTGGAACGGCCATGCTCTGGCCGATCCAACAATACCAAACTTTAACCCCTAGCTGCCACGGATCGGGAGATAGGGGGTTCCAAAATGAACCCCCTATCTCCACCATTGGTGGCAGCTAGGGGTTAACTCCAGTACTGCATAGCACGATGACGCCAGTCCTCAGGGGGAGTTCCCGGAAGTTTGGCCGACATCTGACATCCTCATGGATATGCCCCAGCTCCTCATGGATATTGCCCCAGCACCTCGTGGATTTGCCCCAGCTCCTCGTGGATTTGCCCCAGCTCCTCATGGATATTCCCCAGCTCACACATGGATTTGCCCCAGCTCCTCGTGGATATGCCCCAGCTCCTCGTGGACATGCCCCAGCTCCTCGTGGACATGCCCCAGCTCCTCGTGGACATGCGCCAGCTCCTCGTGGATATGCCCCAGCTCACACATGGATTTGCCCCAGCTCCTCGTGGATATTCCCCAGCTCACACATGGATTTGCCCCAGCTCCTTGTGGATATTCACCAGCTCACACATGGATTTGCCCCAGCTCCTCGTGGATTATGCCCCCAGCTCCTCGTGGACATGCCCCAGCTCCTCGTGGACATGCCCCAGCTCCTCGTGGATATGCCCCAGCTACACATGGATTTGCCCCAGCTCCTCGTGGATATTCCCCAGCTCACACATGGATTTGCCCCAGCTCCTCGTGGATATGCCCCAGCTCCTCGTGGACATGCCCCAGCTCCTCGTGGACATGCCCCAGCTCCTCGTGGATATGCCCCAGCTCACACATGGATTTGCCCCAGCTCCTCGTGGAATATTCCCCAGCTCACACATGGATTTGCCCCAGCTCCTCGTGGATATGCCCCCGCTCCTCGTGGACATGCCCCAGCTCCTCGTGGACTGCCACAGCTCCTCGTGGACATGCCCCAGCTCCTCGTGGACATGCCCCAGCTCCTCGTGGATATGCCCCAGCTCCTCCTGGATATGCCCCAACACATGGAATGCCCCAGCTCCTCATGGATATGCCCGCATCCTCATGGATTTGCCCCAGCACATGGAATGCCCCAGCACCTCATGATAATGGCCCCAGCTCACCTCCGCCGCCTTTTTCGCTCCCTCAGAGCGTCGCGCGTGGAGCTTGGGCGATCGCCAGGGGGGAGCCACGTGACCAGCTGCGATTGGCTGGTGACGTGTTTCCTCCAGGCGAGCGCCGAAGCTGCATGCTTCGGACGCTCGCAGGGAGCGAAAAACGCGGCAGAGGGTGAGACACCCGCCCTTAGGGTGACGGTGTCACCCTAAAGGCGGGTGTCACCTGGTGCGGGCCGCACCCCCGCCCCCATGTTACGACGCCACTACTGGTAATACATTTAACGGCCACACGCCCACGGACTTACTCTATAAAAACAAAGTTCAGAATGATGTGAAACATTGGGACTTTTGGATAGATTTCGATTTTCGACTATCCAGAAGTTAAAAAAATAAAAATGGTCGAAATCTAATGCAAAAGTCCCGATGTTTCACATCGGGATGTCAGATATTAATAGGCTTGTGCACCGATTTTTTTTTTCGTTCGATTTGTTCTGATGTTTAAAATTTTCGATTGCGTACATTTTTTGGAATATCGACCATTTTTTCGTGTTTTCGGGTCACTTTGCTCGTTTTTTGTATCGACTTTTCGTGATTTCGGAAATTTTCTTTTTTTTCGGAACGTCTGTTCTCCTCGTTTCAAAGTGTCTAACTCTATTCGTTTTGACGTAAACTACTATGGTTTACTTTTTTATACTTTATATATTTTTTTTATAATAAATTTTTTGGTTTGTTTTTCGGATCCAATAATTCATTCTGACGATACGATAATTCTGGCGATTCTATCGTGTTTTTTTTTTTTATAAATAAAGATCCTTTTTTTCTTATGAATATACATTTCACAACTTTATTTATTTAACCACATTAAAAAAATGGTATGAAAGCCAAGGAACAAAAAAAAAGAACAAAACGATTTAAAAAACGGTAAACTGACCCGAATGGTCTGACTTTAAAAATAAAAACCAGAACAAAAAGGTTTTAAAATGGAAAAATAGTTGTTCAAAATGATCTGAAATGAAAAAAATAATAAAATAAAATGATTTAAAACAGACAAAATATAAATTAACCCTTTCGCTGCTGAGGCATTTCACGGCTTCCCTTCACGCCTGTGTGTGGTCGCTGCTGCTGAGCTAATTTTTAACAGTTTCGCTCCTCTTGTTTAAAACGCGTTTTGAAGCCTTCTTTTATAATATGACCCAGACATGTTATATATCGTTCTTTCGGCAGACTCGGCAGATGATTCATAATATATCATTATCATATGTATGCGTCATGTCCTGTCTGTATATTATAAAAAAAAATGCAATAAAATTAGAATTTTCAATGTTTGTTTTACAAGGTGTAAAGTGTTTTTTTCACATTTTAACATGCTAGTGTTTGCGGTTATATTTTATGAGTTGCGTTTGTTAAAAAAAATTGAAAAGGGGACTTGTTATATTTTTTGGGTGACAATTACACTATTTTTAACAAACGCACCCCATACAAAAATCCTTAGTGCAGCATCATTGTTCACATTATAATTGAAATGGCAACAATATTGCTGCATTAACAAAACAAAACAAAAAACCTGTATTTTTTTTTTTTTATTTAAATTTTTTAACATTGTCATGTTTGGTATTGTTGGAAAGGCCATGCTCTGGTCGATCCAAAGATACCAAACATTAACCAACCGATAGCTGCCGTGGATCGGGAGATAGGGGTTCCAATGAACCCCCTATCTCCACCATTGGTCACAGTTAGGGGTTAACTCCAAAACTGACGTCATTGTGACGAGGTCTTGGGACTGTCAGCAGCTGCTGTTCCCCCACGTTGTTGTCTTCCTGCAAAGACATGACCATGTTGGCGGGCAGCGTCTTAGCGGGCAGCGGTGGGAGAGAGAGAGCTCATAGCTGGGAGGGTGTTGTGTGAAGCTGCAAACAGGGACAAATAAACTAGACCTGAGCCGCACTAAGGATCTTTGGGTTGTGTCGGAGAAGACTTCATGCAGTGCTGCCATCAATATTTTTTGATAAATTCTTGGTTATACAATGAATGTGACTGTGGACAAAAATCCGTGTTGTTGTGACATCGCCTAAGCTTAACAAAAAACCAGGCCACGTCGGTAATCAAATCTCAAGGCCTTACAACAAGGTTGTGTTAGTGTGTGACATTTTTTGGCCAGGCAGGAAGTGTAGAATGTGCACAGTCACATTCATGGCCACAAATATGTTGACAAATTTATGACAAAGGGTCCATAGAAATGTCAATACATTTATGTACATATAATTTTAACAGTGTGGAAACCAAGCAATACATATTAACTTATTAAGTAAGGAAAAGCAACGCACACAAACAGGAAAATAGTGAAAAAAATAGAAAATTTATTTACAACATATTAACATAGGGAAGGGAACATGCCAAGGATGGCAAACTGCCCAACAAGTTACTGGCATTTGAGGAGATGTTGGAGCTGGTCCGCATCTTGGACTGCAAAGATTACGATTGCTGTATGGGCCCTTACGGCAGGAAGAATAACACCCGCAAGGATCGTATCCTTGAAAAGCTACGCACCACCATCCTGGAGCTGTTCGGGAAGGACTGGACGAAGGACCATCTCTGAAAACGCTGGTCCGACCTCAAGGCACGCGAGCAGGAGCAGCTGAGGCACATTCTGGAGGAGGCTGCCATTGGTCTCACTGCTGCTCCAGGAGGTCTGCGGCATTGGTTATGTGCTTCCGCAGTTCCTGGAGCAGTTCTTGTAGAGAGTTGACGGCGGTAGCTGCCAGGCGAAGCTCGCCGATCGCCTTCCGTCGGCGTCTGGCTTCTCCTTCTATATATCCAATAAATGAAAGAAGGAAAATACAGTAAGTAAAGCAGGTTTCTATTTTTGACTGAAAGTCTTGAAAAAATATAACAGTAGTATATACCAGAGCTGGCGGCCTCCTGAGTCTCCGACTCCTCCCCCACCACACGTCTGCATATCCAGTGCTATATGTAAGAATTAAAGAAATAAAAAATACAGTAAACAACAAAACTGATTTATTTTTGAACAAAAGTCGATACAAAATACAACAGTAAAAAAAAAAACCTGGACTGGCGGCCTCCTGCTGCACCGGCTGCCTCTCTACATCCTCTCTTCCTCCTGCTCCTCTTGTGCTATACATAAAAAATTAAATTAAAACACAGTAAACAAAAAATGTTTCTGTTTTGACCAAAAGTCGTTGCAAAATAAAACAGTATATACCAGCGCTGGTGGACGCCCGTGGCTCCCCCTCCTCCTCCGCTGGGGCACTGGTCCCTGCCCGGGCAGATTCGGCGGCCTTCTTCCTGTCTTCTGCCAAATCCAAAAAATATAACACGTAAATAATGCAGACTGGAAAAAATGGTATATCTATACAATATATTGCCGAAAGTATTGCGACACCCCTCCACTACCCACTAGCACTACCAGCTTGACCCACCACTACTCCCATCTCATAGGTCTAAAGTCACAAAATATTTATTTATTTCCTCTGCACAGACATATATTACCGTTCATTTATATATTTTTTTCAGAAGTAAACATTACGTTTATTCAATAAAAACTATTATTTGTGTTGTGTGCGTACAAAGCGCATTGTGTGACTGCTTTTAGTTATTTTATAGATGCCTCAGCCTCAGTTTCACTTTCAGTTTCTGTGAATAATAAAACTGGATATTGCAGAAACAACAACAGAAATCCACCATTTTGTTTTGAAATTTGCATCTAAAGCATTCAATGACACTGCTGCAGCAGCTGCTGAGGATGTATTGAACGCAGCTCTGTTTGGATGCACTTTCAAAAGAACTACATGTCCCATCCTACCACTTAGCAGAGACGCATAGATTTTTATTGATGCGCAGGTGGGAGCCAATATTGGGCAAGCTGCGGGTCATCTCGTATACATCACTCAATCACAACAACCTCCCACCCCCAGCACACTACAGACTATACACACAGTGCCAAAAGAAATCCAGCATTGTAACTTCATCTACATACATCAAATATCACAATTTTCACGAATACGTAAAATCACAAAAAAAAAAAGCTATGGCAAAAATGCATGTATGACGAGTTGTGAAAACGCAAAGCTATACACAATCACATTGCATGAAAAAAGGACTAGATAAATAAACGTATTTCTGTGCACATTAGCACATGCAAGCACATTATTATTATTATACAGGATTTATATAGCACCAACAGTTTGCGCAGCGCTTTACAATATAACATGACACTTACGTTTCGCTATGACGCGGCGGATGCGTCTCAACTGCTCCTGCTCGCGTACTTTTAAATCAGACCAGCGTTTCCGTAGCTGGTCCTTTGTCCTGTCCTTCCCAAACTTCTCCAAAATGGTAGTGCGTAGCTTGTCAAGGATACGATCTTTTCTGGCGTTATTCTTCCTGCGGTAAGGTCCGTTCCGGCAATCGTAATCTTTTCTATCAAAGATGCGGACCAGCTCGAGCATCTCCTCAAACGCCATATTTTGGGCCCGTTTCACTTTCTTCCTGGGTGCAGGTGGTTCAATTTCATCATAAGATGAAGACGAGGTCTCCTCTCTGGCAGCGGCCATTATGAAGAATAATAAAAACAAAATTTTGTTCAAAAAGTTGTCAATAAAACTGGCTCAATAAAGTTACGACATGTGCGCGCGCGCGCATGCGCGACCCGCGGACGAATCGGATCTGACCAAAATACGAAAATTCTTATCGGATCTTTGGAAACAATAAAAAATTTTACAGATTCAGTCATATAACCGATACTAGTTAAATATACGATGTCCAGACTTACCGAAATGGAACCGAAATCCCGAATGGAACTGAAATCATGAATAGAGGGAAAATAAATTTCGATTTGACACATTTCAAGTCCATTCGAAAATTCCGAAAAATTTTCGATTTGGCAAATTTTTCGTTTTTTTCGGAAAGTCTGTTCTCGTTTCAAAGCAATAGATTTCGATTTGACACATTTCAAGTCCATTCGAAATTCCGAAATTTTTTCGATTCGGTTCGGAAAACAGTTCGGATTCGACTTTTTCGGATCTAAAAAAAATCGGGAAATTTCGTGAAAATTCCGAAATTCCGAAACCCGAAACGCACATCCCTAGTCTGAGGTTGGTTGGATTTCTAGAGCTGGAGATTGTGTGAAAACCTATGTCCCTGGGGGGCCCAGGGTTGGGGGAGACATCCCCTGCTGCAAGGAGAAGCGTGAGTGATAAGTAAAAAAGGTGGGAATATGATTTGAAAGTGCAGGGTGAGGGTGTGGATGGGGCGAGAGAGAAGAAGTGACCGATGAATGCCTGATTTGAGAGAAGGGGGGAAGGAAGCAATGAAGGAGCAATAAAAATGGAGTGTGGTGGTGGAGGATATGGAAAGACATGGATGTCTTTATAGATTGTGAAGTTACAGTAAACATAAAGAAAATAAGGAGTATCATTGTGCAAGGAGACAATGACGCTAGGAGCATCAAGCAAATAATGATAGAAATACAGGAGGCTAGGGGAGGGGTGAGTAATGGGTTAACTGTACGGTTGTGAAGGTTGGATGGCCAGGTAACTGCAGGGGTGTGTGTGAAACATATATACCATTTTTCTCACCATTAAATGGACTTTCTAAAGATACCATTATTTCCATCATATCTTATATTTTGCTATAAAAAAAAATATGAAATATGATAAAAAAATGAAAAAGAACTTTTCGAACTTTGACTCCCAAAATCTAAAACCTCCAAAAATGACCCTGGCTAAATAGTTTCAAAAATGTGTCCTGAGTTTAGAAATACACAGGGCGCTATTACAATCTTCGCGTTAAAACGCTCGCGCAACGCATGAATTTTTGCGCCCAGCATTAAACGTTAACGCGCGTAAATCAACGCTGGAATTACAATCCTCGCGCATGTTGTCATCTGTCGATCATTAATGCGTGATAAACGGATGCGCACAAAAGCGCTCGCAGCAACGTTGCACAGAAATCAGTGTGCAGACTGTTTTTTTCACGCAATTAAGCCAATCAGAATTAAGAACCACGATGATCTCAAGTCACAAATCAATCTGAGTATATATGCTGCAACAATAATAAAAACACGCACAACTTCTCCATTTTATTGGTTTGGGTATGTGTAGAATGTGTAACTATACTTTGCTGTGTATTTTTTTGGGCTGGTGGATTTGGGTTCGGCCAGGACGGTCAGATTTGCCGTTAAAACCAGCTTTTAGGAGTTGCTAAAATTATGTGCGCAAAGGCTGTGCGTTACAAACTGCACATAGATTGTAATACCATTCGCGTAGCAGCGCACAAACGCATTTGCTCTCACAATGTTAAGTATAGGACGCGCGCAGTAAAGTACGCTCAGGCAGCATTTGCTCAGGTTCACCCGCGGTAGACGATTACGTGCGTTTGTTGTGCTGACATTGTAATACAACGTTCAGCGCAAAGGGTTTTACCCCTCGCGTTAATGCGTTTTTGCACCGGCGCAAACGTTTGCGCGAAGAATGTAAGAGGGCCCACAATGTTTACATGATTTAGATTTTTAACCCTTTCACTGCTGGGCCATTTCACCTCTGCGTGCTGAGCTCATTTTGACCATTTTGTGCTCATGTTTAAATGCGATTTGAAGCCCAGTTTTATTATACAGCCCAGAGAATTATTTTTTTTGAGAGGGCCCACTTATCTCCACATGGCAGCTAGGGGGTTAACTGCCCAACTGACATTATCGCGCATATGGCGACTATGTTATTAGGTAGGGGGAGGCTCCGGAGGCTTGGCTGACATATAAGATGTCAGCCACCTCTGGGACAAGTCCGATTGGCGCCGGATCACGGACCGGCACGTTAGGGATTAAAGATAGGCGTCTCTGGAAACATGCGGTGTGTATGAGTGCGACACAGAGCTCAACAGCAATAATACTCACAGTAATGTGTGACGGGTATAAGCGTATCACAGCTTCACAGCAATAAAACACTAATGTGCAGTGTGTCACAGAGCCCACACAGTCACACATCCATATATACACATACTCACACATAGTCCCACATATCCACACACCCCATCACACACACCCTCTGAACCGGGCTAGCAGAGACCTCGTCAGCCGCCCCTGGCAAAGTGCTGCCTGGAGTCATGACCCCATCCTGCTCCTTAGACAGGCCAGCCCTAAGGGACGGAATTGCACACCTTATCTTATAGTATTGCAGGACAGTACCATGGCCTGTTGGGACCCCAAACCACAATGGACCTCCACATTATTGTTTTATATGTCTGTCGCTACTCAGGCACCCATCATTCCTGAAGTCCATGACGAGGACATATTCCCCTGCTGATGTTTTATTGTTATCACTAATTTGAATGCAGGTCTGTGCATACATGAAAGCCAATAGTCTTCTTGTGTTACAAGCGATTGACATCGATACCCCTGTGCAAAAAAGGATCTGTCAGTTGCCTCAGGAACAGAAATTAGATCTTCCTACTGAACCATTAAAGTGGGCATTTCGTGTCAACAGTGGAAAAAAACGGAGTGCTGCTCACATAGAATCATATTGACACATATCTCACCAAATTTATCTCTGCTATATTGGAGATGCGGTATGAATAAAGGCAATATGCCCATATATGGTGGTTCTGCCCCATCATATCTAATTATAATTAAATGTTGCCAATTGCTGTAATGATTTATTGACTAAATACTCGATGTAGGAATTCTGCCGTCCACCTAATGTTTGTGTTGGTCATGTTTTCTCTATTGACCGGATCCCCAGGAAGCTGAGGACAGCATTCAATGATGTCAGCTACAATGGCGGACTAATCCCAGCACTCAGAGGGCTGAATTGGCTCTCCATGATCCCGTTGAGGGCAGAGGGGTGAAGGTGCTCAGTTCACTGTGACCATTCAAATTAGTTTAAGTGGTCGCAGTGCCTAGAGTGTCCCTTTATGCTGTTGCTGGCTCTTTAACTTCATGACACATCTTGAACATCTGATTACTGTGAATTTTCCTTCTCTTTGCAGCTTTATCATTTTGTAAAGAATACAAGCGATTTCATTAACCAAAACGGAGGTTTGTTTTTTAATGAAAATGGCGAATTTGAATATTATTACCTTATTACACATTGGATAGGATATAATGGGACTATAGCAATAAAGTTTCCAGGCTTATATATATATTGGGAATCGGAGGATAAGAAGCTCATGATCTTTCCAAAAGCGATAGAATGGAGGACCAAGAACAAGCAGGTAAGACCAATTACTAATGTTATGTGGTGCCAATGAAGAACTGATCTTATTCTGCCCATCTTTCAATGACCCACACTGGATCAGTCCGCTTTTTGTATCCAATTATTATTATTTGAAAACAAACTTTTAACTCAATACCAGTTAAGTTGACATTAACATTAACGTTGTGCTCTACTGCTGATACACGTAAACATGTTCCTTCTCCATTTCCCCTTTACTTCTTTTATTCTCACTAAGAAATAGACAGTTTATGGCGCTGTACGCAAGAGTTTTCTACAACCTTTACACAAAAATATATGACCCAGCTCATTAAATGGATTTTATAAAGAATTTATGAGATAAATCAGGGTGCGTACCCCAAGAGCAGCAGCTCAATCTTCATAGGAGTCCCAAGTCTTGTGGTATGAAGGCATTAGGGATATGCGTTTCGGGTTTCGGAATTTCGGTATTCTCACGAAATTTCCCGATTCGTGTCTTCGGATTCGGCCGAATTTCCGATTTGGATCGGACCCGAAAACCGACAGATCCGAAAAGTTTTCCGAGCCGAAACGAAAAAATTTCGGATTTTTTGAATGGACTTGAAATGTGACAAATCGAAATTTATTTTTGCTCTATTCATGATTTCGGTTCCATTCGTGATTTCGGTTCCATTTCGGTAATTCTGGACATCGTACATTTAACTATTATCGGTTATATCGCTGATTCTGTAAATTTTGTATTTGTAAATGCGTATCACTTGTTTCTTGTGGCATTCGGGTCAGTTTAGCGTTTTTTAAATCATTGTTCATTTTTTTTGTTCCTTGGCTTTCATACCATTTTAATATGATTAAAAAAAGTAAACCATAGTACCTTACGTCAAAACGAATAGAGTTAGACACTTTGAAACGAGAACAGACGTTCCGAAAAAAACAAAAATTTCCGAAATCACGAAAAGTCGATACAAAAAACGAGCAAAGTGACCCGAAAACATGAAAAATGGTCGATATTCTGAAAAAAAATGTATACGAAAAATGAGCTGAACCGAACCGAATCGAAACAGAAATCGTCCGTAACGAGCCGAATCGAAAATTTTAAACATCCGAACGAATCGAACCGAATCGAACTGAAAAAAAAAATCGGTGCACAAGTCTAGAAGGCATTGTGTGGTGAAGTTTGGCAGTCAGTTCATGTTCTAACTGGATATGGTCCATTATTTGGAATAGACGCCTTTGAGATGGCAGGATAGAGGCACACCATTATTTGGTGATGGCCTTCCTGGCAGCCAAAAAGATTTTAGATGGTAAGTAGGGATGAGCCGAACACCCCTGTGATCGGTTTGCATTCAAACTCAAACAATTTTAAAAGTTCGAGTTTGAACGCGAACACGAACCGAACTCAATGCAAGTCAAAGGGACTCAAAAGTTTGATTTTTAGAGTGCCCTGCAAGAGAGCATTTATGCAAGATATTTGCCATAAAAAGTGTATGGGGGTCCGGGTAGTACCCTGGGGGACAGGAAACAAGGACAAAAAGTTTTTAAAAAAACATTTTTAAAGGAACAGTGAGTTTTCCATGAAATAAGAGTTAAAAATAAAACGAAAAATTCCTTCAAATATCATGCCTAGGAGGTCCCCATAACCTGCCCGTGAAGTGGCGGATTTTTTCAGATGTATAGAAACATTTAAAAACAAACAAATGACATTTCAAATGACGGTAAACAGTTTTCCTTTAATCTATTCATAAACATGCGGTAGTCTGTATTGGAAAAGGAGACATTTTAGGACATGCAGAACAAGTTTAGTGATTTTTTGGCTAAATTATGGTGAAACTTGTGCAGATAAAAGAAGTAACGATAGGTGATTTCAAATTGGGCCTTTAGTGTCAGCAACAGTGCCGTCACACCGTAACCCCTCTGTGGTATTTGTGGAAGAGTGCAGGGTTTGACCCTACGGTCCAATATTAAAATGATATGAATCTGGTAAAGGCCTCAGTGCAGCCAAATATTGTGCCTTTGGTGGCAGCAAGTGCCTTCACACCATAACCCTTTTGTGGTATTGTGGAAGAGTGCAGGGTTGGACCATGCGGTTCAAAAAATTAAAATGATATAAATCTGGTAAAATAGGCGTAAGTGCACCCAAATATTGCGCCTTTGGTGGCAGCAAGTGCCTTCACACCATAACCCTTTTGTGGTATTGTGGAAGAGTGCAGTGGTGGAGGTTTTGTCAGGGTCGAGGGAACGGGATGCAGGAACCAGGTGTAGAAGCTATGGCGAGTCGAGACTTTCCAGGTTTGGTACACAATAAGGGTGTATTAGAATTCGTTTAGCAGGTATATAACTCCTAAGAGAAGCGACGCTGTGGCAATGATAGTGTGTAAGGACTGGGTATATATAGGCAGCTGGGATGGTCACGCCCCTCTGAACGGTGATGATTCGCCTCCCTATTGGGTCCCATCTGGGAGGTAGGCTCACCCTGGGGGCGATCCCAGCCCCTGCCCGTCAAGGACTCAGCCACGCCCCCCAACCTGTTAAAGGGAGTCTCCTGATCCACACGCCGGTCTGGGCCACGCCCCCTCAAGCCACGCGGTGAGGAGCCAGGCGCCGTGGCGTTCTGGGGCTCCAAATCGGCATCATGACAGGCCCCACCGGCCGCTCAGACCAGGCGTGACCCGCTCAACGCCAGAGGAGGCGATCCCTGCGATCGGGGCAGCGCTACTGCGACCACCGCAGGCGAGGGTCTAGGCCGCGAGGCGGCACCAGGTGGGTCCCGAGGTCGCCGAGATCCCGCGTTGGGGCGTGACAGAACCCCCCTGAAGGAGCGCCCCCCGGGAGCGACCAGGGCCCGGTCTGCGCGGGTGCAAGCGATGAAATGCCCGGAGGAGAGCAGGAGCATGCACGTGCTGAACCGGTTCCCAAGACCGCTCCTCAGGGCCATACCCTTTCCAATGCACATAATATTGGAGCCTGCCCCTATGCAGACGGGAGTCAAGAATCCGGCCAATTTCATATTCCAGGGAATCCGACACCACAGAGGGAGGTGGAGGAGCGGGAGAGCGGCCGATGAAAGGATCGGGATGATACGACTTAAAAAGGGAGACATGGAAAACGGGGTGTATCTTGTATGAGTCCGGCAGTTGAAGACGAAAGGCAACAGAGTTAATTTTCTTAAGGATTCGAAACGGACCTACGAACTTAGGACCCAGCTTTTTGGATGGACAGGGCAACTGAAGGTTTTTTGTGGAGAGGAGGACCATGTCTCCGATTTGGAAATCCGGAGCAGGTCGTCGCCGTTTATCCGCAGCTCTTTTGTACGTCTCTTGAGCAGCTCGTAGGGTAATAGCGGCCAGGCGGAATCCCTTCTTGAGGACAAGAAGGCGATTGGTCGCTTCAGGTACAGTGGTAGTTACAGGGATATTCGGAATAGCAGTAGGATGGAATCCGTAGTTTACATAGAACGGAGAGGAGTGTATGGAAGAGTGTTTACGAGAGTTGTATGAGAATTCTGCTGAGGGCAGGAGGTCGAGCCAGTCATCCTGGAGGAAGGAAGTGTAACAACGTAGGTGTTGTTCAAGAATTTGGTTGACCCGTTCTGTTTGTCCGTTTGTTTGTGGGTGGAAGGATGAAGAGAGATTCCGCTGTATTCGTAATAAGGAGCAAAAGGCTTTCCAGAACTTAGACGTGAACTGGGTTCCCCTGTCCGTCGTTATAGTATCGGGAATTCCATGGAAACGGAAGATATGGGTAAAAAATAAGGAAGCTGTTTCTCCGGCAGTCGGTAACTTTTTACTTGGAATGAAGTGTGCCATTTTAGTCAATCTATCGACAACCACCATGATGGTGTTAAAACCTTTGGACGGAGGCAGGTCTACAATGAAGTCCATGGTTAGTTGCGTCCATGGTCTGTTTGGGACTGGTAAGGGGCAGAGTAAACCCGCAGTTTTGGTATGGTTGACTTTTGTTCTGAGACATGTAGGGCATGATTGAACGTATTGTTTGACACTGAGCTCCACAGAGGGCCACCAAAACTGTCGAAGAATCAAATCCAAGGTCGCTCGTATGCCTGGGTGTCCAGCCTGTGGAGAATCATGACACGTATGTAAGACGTCGAAGCGAGCTTCTTCTGGTACGAAGATACGATCCCGGATAATATGAAGACCTTCAGGATTCACGTTTAAAGAAGTAGTTGCGGTTAGGGTGCGAATTTTGTCATATACGGGGTGGATGATGCCGAGGAAACATTTCGAAGGTAGTATTGATGAGGGGATAGAAGGAATGCTACATGAGTGATGGATGCGAGAAAGGGCGTCGGCCTTACCATTTTTCTGACCCGGTCTGTAGGTGACATGAAAAACAAAACGAGCAAAAAAGAGAGCCCAGCGGGCTTGTCTTGGTTTGAGGCGTTTGGCAGAACGCAGATACTCGAGGTTTTTATGGTCTGTATAGACAGTGATCGGGTGTGAGGCACCCTCTAGTAGGTGACGCCATTCTTCAAGCCCTCTTTTGATTGCTAACAACTCGCGGTCCCATATGTCGTAGTTGATCTCAGCCGGACTGAGTTTTCTCGAACAATATGCCACTGGGTGAAGGAGTCCATCGGCAGCGCGTTGAGAAAGGATCGCCACAGTGGCTACTTCGGAGGCGTCCACCTCCAAAAAATAAGGTGTTTGGGGGTTTGGCATGGAGAGGATGGGAGTAGTAGAAAAACGGATACGGAGGTTATCAAATGCCAATTGAGCTTCTGGAGTCCATTTGAAGGGTATCCCGGTCTTGGTAAGGATGGTTAATGGATGTACTATCTTAGAATTTTTTTTTATAAACCTCCGGTAAAAATTGGCAAACCCCAGGAATCGTTGTACTGCCTTGCGGGTATCAGGAACGGGCCAGGACAAGATGGCCTCTACTTTTTTTGGATCCATCTCGATCTGTCCTGGAGAAAGCACAAATCCGAGAAAATCTACCTTCGTTGTCTCAAATATGCATTTCTCGAGTTTGGCATATAGTTTGTTGTCGCGGAGTCGTTGAAGAACAATACGCATGTGGGAGCGGTGGTCTTCGAGGGACGAAGAGAAAAAAAGGATGTCGTCGAGATAGGTGACGACAAAACAATCAAGGAGGTCTCTGAAGACATCATTTATGAAATGTTGGAAGGTGGCCGGTGCGTTACACAGTCCGTAGGGCATGACTGTGTATTCAAAGTGGCCGTAACGTGATCGGAATGCGGTTTTCCACTCGTCGTCTTGTTTCATCCTGACGAGATTGTAGGCCCCGCGTAGATCCAGTTTGGAATATATTTTGGCGCTTTTTAATCTCTCTAACAGTTCTGGTATGAGAGGCAAGGGATATCGTTTTTTTACTGTTATCTTATTGAGGTCTCGGTAGTCCACGCATGGCCTTAACCCTCCATCCTTTTTATCCACAAAAAAGATGCCGGCTCCTGCCGGAGAGGTAGAAGGGCGAATGAATCCTTTTTCAAGGTTTTCTTTTATATATTCCTTTAACACAGTTAGCTCCGGTTCTGCTAGGGGGTAGATACGGCCATAGGGAATGGCGGTCCCAGGAAGGAGATCTATGGGACAGTCATAAGGACGTCTTGGTGGTAGTGTCTCGGCTTTTTGTTTATCAAATACATCGTGGAACTCATGATAGGCCTTGGGAAGGCAGATGTTGGTCTGAACCATATCTTTATCGAGTATGGACATCACAGCGTGTGTTCTCTGGAGACATGTTTGTTTACAACGAGGAGACAGAAACGACACTGATGCGGACGACCAGTGTATGTAAGGGTCGTGTTGTTTAAGCCATGGAAGGCCGAGTATGACCGGGTATAGGGGTGAGGAGACAATATCAAAGCATAATGTCTCAGAATGCTCAGAACCTATGGTTTCGTGTGTTATGGGTCCAGATTGCAAATGAGAGCCATCAACTAGTTGAACACACACAGGAAAGGCTTTATTGTGAATGGGAATAGACAAATGTGAAGACAATTCTTTATCCAGAAAGCATCCACTAGCTCCTGAGTCCACCATGGCTTGTAGCGGGATCGTCTTCTGCTGCCACTGTAATAAGATGGGGAGCAGTAAGAGAGGGGAGGGATTCTTTGATGTATGTATGGCATGTATGACATGAGGAATGAGCTTACCCCTTCTTGAACCATTTCTGATAGGACAATTACGAACTAGATGACTGGCTTCAGCACAATAGAGGCATAGGTGGAGTTGGCGACGGCGGTCTACTTCGGCTCTGGGTAGACGTCCGTTGACCAGGCCGATCTGCATGGGTTCAACCGAGGAACCTGGGTTAGACACCGGGACCAATGCTGTGGAAGCAGAAGGTTGTTCAGACTGATTAGAGATGGGTCTAGGTATCCAAGGGATTGCAGCTCCCCTTTCCTGACGTCTCTCTCTCATTCTGCGATCCACCAGAATACAGAAATCAATTAGGGCCTCCATATTAGGTGGTATGCCGACTCTAGCCAACTCATCTTTGAGGTGGTCCGCCAATCCTAAGCGGAATTGATCTAATAGTGCCGTGTCATTCCATCCCGTCTGATGGGAAAAGTGGCGAAATTCTGTTATGTACTCTTCGACGGGCCTACGGCCCTGTTTAAGGGTTCGGATGACCGTTTGGGCTGTATCGCGTTGGTGTGGGTCTCTATACATTGATTCCAAAGCACGGGAAAATGAAGCCCAGGTATCTAGAGAAGGATCATTTTGGCGAAGAAGTGTGTGAGCCCATCTTTTCGGTTCCCCACCGAGGAGTGAGATAACTGCTCTGACCCTTATGAATTCTGAGTTATAGGTTCGAGGTTTGAGAGAGAATAAGACATGGCAGTCTAAAACGAAAGTCTCGAACTTGGAACGATCCCAGAAGAAGCGGTCAGGCAGGGGAACTTGAGGTTCTGGGGTGGTCTCAGCGATGGGTTGGGGTGCAACGAGATCGTCACCAGGATCGTAAGGAGGTGGGGGACCCATTGCATGGAATTGGTCTCGCAGTTGCTGTTGCTCCGCATGTAATTCCTGAATGGTTCTGGTGAGACCGGTAACTTGAAGAGTTAGGGCTTGTACCGCCTCTGCAACTTCTACGGGTTCCATAGTGTGGCCACAGCGTACTGTCAGGGTCGAGGGAACGGGAAGCAGGAACCAGGTGTAGAAGCTATGACGAGGTACAGAATAGGGAGTATCCAGAAGAAGAGTCGAGACTTTCCAGGTTTGGTACACAATAAGGATGTATTAGAATTCGTTTAGCAGGTATACAACTCCTAAGAGAAGCGACGCTGTGGCAATGATAGTGTGTAAGGACTGGGTATATATAGGCAGCTGGGATGGTCACGCCCCTCTGAACGGTGATGATTCGCCTCCCTATTGGGTCCCATCTGGGAGGTAGGCTCACCCTGGGGGCGATCCCAGCCCCTGCCCGTCAAGGACTCAGCCACGCCCCCCAACCTGTTAAAGGGAGTCTCCTGATCTGCACGCCGGTCTGGGCCACGCCCCCTCAAGCCGCGCGGTGAGGAGCCAGGCGCCGTGGCGTTCTGGGGCTCCAAATCGGCGTCATGACAGGCCCCACCGGCCGCTCGGACCAGGCGTGACCCGCTCAACGCCGGAGGAGGCGATCCCTGCGATCGGGGCAGCGCTACTGCGACCACCGCAGGTGAGGGTCTAGGCCGCGAGGCGGCACCAGGTGGGTCCTGAGGTCGCTGAGATCCCCCGTTGGGGCGTGACAAGTTTTGTGAATGCAGAAGACATCCCCGATCTATCCGGTACATCAGCATCAGGGGATTGATAGCTGCTGATCCAGGACTGATTCATTTTTATAAATGTCTGCCGGTCTACCGAATCAGTGGACAGACGAACTCTTTTGTCTGTGACAAAACCTCCAGCGACACTGAACGTCCTTTCAGAAAGCACGCTAGATGAAGGGCAACCTAGTAGCTGTATAGCATATTGGCTAAGTTCTGGCCAGTGATCCAATCTCAACACCCAGTAAGCCAGTGGATCATCTGCTGGAAAGGTATCCAGGTCTGCCCTTGCCCCTAGGTAGTCCTGCACCATACGGTGAAGATGCTGGCAATGGGTGCCTATATTTGACGTCCCTGGGCGTTGTGGACTAAAAAAATTTAAAAAGGCATCAGTCAAGCAGCCCTGACTTTCTCCGCTCTTCCTCTGATCATCCGCAGCCTCAGAAGCACCTGTGTCATCACTTGGTAACCTACCAGTGCCTGGAAAGGTGTTACACAAGTGTCGCTTTAGAGCGTACTCAAGTTGTTTCATCCTGTGCTCCCTCTGAGCGGGCAGGATGAGCTCTGCAACTTTACCCTTGTATCGTGGATCAAGAAGGCTTGCCAACCAGTAATGATCCCTCTCCTTGATAGCACGAATCCTGGGGTCCTTTACCAGGCTTTGCAGGATAAGGTAGCCCATGCAGCGTAGGTTGGAGGTGGCATTAGCTTCTGAGTCTTCCTGGTCAATGAGGATGACCCCAATGTGCACTTACTCCTCCCAGCCACTTACTAGTCCTTGGGTTTCTGGGCACACAAAACCCTCCTTTGAGGAATCCCCACCTTCAATGCCCCATTACTTAAATATTCCTCCCCCTCCTCATCCTCCTCCTGTCTGATCTGCGGAGGACCCGCTGGAATGCTGTCTGCAGAAAGACTGGGGTCTTGAGAGCTAGGGAAGGCCTCCTCTTCCTCCCGCTGCTCTGCCTCTAGAGCCACATCTATAATTCCCCACAGAGTGTGCTCCAGCAGGAATACTAAAGGAATTGTGTCACTGATGCATGCACTGTCCCTGCACACCATCCTTGTTGCCTCCTCAAATGGTGACAGTACAGCGCATGCATCCTTGATCATTAGCCACTGCGGGTGAGGGAAACAAGTTGAACTGAACCTGTCCTTGTGCCATACTCACACAGGTACTCATTGATGGCCCTCTGCTGCTTGTGCAGACACTGCAGCATTGCTAATGTCGAGTTCCACCTGGTGGGCATGTCACAGATCAGACGGTTTGTGGAAAAGTGGAATTCTCTTTGAATTTCTGCCAGGCGAAAACTTTCTGGGAATGACAGTCTGAAGTGGCTGCAGACTTTTCTGGCCTTGCTGAGAAGCTCTGCCAGCCCTGGGTACCTTGATAGGAAACGCTGTACCACGAGATTTAGGACGTGTGCTAGGCATGGTACATGCGTCAACTTACCCTGGCGTAGAGCAGAGAGAAGGTTGCTGCCATTATCACAGATGTCCATTCCCAGCTCAAGCTGACATGGTGTTAACCATCTCTGCACCTGACCCTACAGAACTGACAGAATTTCTGGCCCGGTGTGGCTCCTGTCCCCTAAACAAACCAGCTCAAGCACAGTATGGCATCTTTTTGCTTGAGCAATTGCGTAGCCCCTGTCACACATCGTTTTAACTGCCACTTCGCCAGAGACAGAGAAGGAGGAGGAGGAAGAGGGAGAGGTGGTGGCAGAGCAGACAGACCTCATACAAGCAGCTTTCTGGAGGCATGGTGGATGAACAAGCTCCAGCACAGAGCCCGTCTTGGATCCCTCCCAGCTGCAATTAGAGTTACCCAGTGTGCCGTGAAGAAAATGTAACGGCCCTGTCCATGCTTGCTGGACCACGTGTCTAAAGTCACATGCACCTTGCTGCTGACTGCCTCTCCCAATGACTCCATAACATTGTCTTCCATGTGCTGGTATAGTGCTGGAATGGCCTTCTGTGAAAAGTAATGGCATTTTGGAACCTGCCACTGTGGTACAGCTCATTCAGCAAATTCACGAAAGGAAGCAGAGTCCAACAGTTGGAAAGGCAGCAGCTGTAATGCGAGTAATTTTGCTAAGCTGGCATTTAGACACTGTGCTTGGGTATGGTTGGGACTATATTTTTTCTTACGCTTCAGCAGCTGGGGCAGCGTAATCTGACTGCGTTAATCTTCAGTTGATGGGATGCTGTCACATTGTGAGGAAGGAGCTGGTACATCCATTACTGTAGCATCATCCCAGTCAGTGGAGGTTGGAGTCAATTACATGGCAGGACATAAAGTGGGGGTAGAGACATGTGAGGAGGACCTACGCAAAGTTTTGCGCCAACGGGATGTGTGGCAGGTGGTCATATGTCGCCTCAAGCACGTGGTACCCAAGCGTCCATTGTCTTTCCCACGCTTGAGCCTCATCTGACATAGATTACAAATAGCAACGGTGCGGTCTGCTGCACATTTCTTAAAGAACTCACAGACAGCAGAGTTCCTGAATGTGTGCTTTGAGACAATAGCACTCTGCACCTGAGCAGCTCTGACATCTGATGCCTTGGACTGGCTAGTGTTTCGGTTGGTCATAGAGGATGATGCGTCTGTTGTTTGTTGTGCCTCCTCCTACTCACTTGACTCCTCTGTTCAATCAGGCACCCAGGTGGAGTCAGTGACCTCATCATCATAGTCATCACTCCCTATCTCCTCATCACTGGAGCCAACTTGGCAGTATGCTGCAGCTGCTGGGGCAACATGAGTGCCAGTTATTTGTGTGTCACTGGCACCCCCTTCCTCTAGGTTGATTATACTCCCTTCCTCAACCTCAGAGATTGAATCAGAGCACTGTAGTTGCTGCGCATCCTCAAGCAGCATGTCACTGTCATTGTAGTCAAACAATTCACTGACTCCTCCGTGTGTGATAGTAAAGCTACGGCAGGAGTAGCTGTGGACATGGAGACTGCATTAGATGCTTTGGACTGTAAAGCACTACAAGCCTGGCTGGCAGAGGACTCGGAGGATGAGGATGGCCTGGTTAGCCAATCCACCAAATCCTCTGTATGTTGCTGCTGCTTAAGATGGCCAACACCAGTTAGAAAGGACAAGCATGCCCCTGCAGAGGATGCACCACGTCCACCACGACCAGAGGCACAGCCTCCCGACACAGAGGATGCTTGCCCTCTTATCTGTGTCTGGGAGTGTCTGCCTGTCCTTTATGGTCTTTCTGACATGGTGAGTGATATATAGATTCAAGATATACAGAACTCTGATTCAGCTCTGTTATAAAAATTGGAGATATGCTGCAGAACTCTGATTCAACTCTGGTATAAAGATTTCCAGAACTCTGGTATAACTCAGTGAGACACCCTGAAAGCTGTCAGCCAGTGACAAGACACAGATTACAATTCCCAGAAACCTCCTATATGTCAGTGAGACCCCCTAATGGGTGGCAGTGACAAAACACAAATTACAATTCCCAGAAACCATCTACATGTCAGTGAGACCCCCTGATAGGGCCCCCTGATAGCTGGCAACAGTGACAAGACACAGATTACAATTCCAAGAAACCTCCTATAAATCAGTGAGACCCCCTGAAGGGTGGCAGTGAGAACACAAAGATTACAACAATTCCCAGATATTTTGTATAAACGACTGACCCCCAAAATTGCTGGTGGCAGTGAGAACACAAAGATTAGAAGAATTCCCAGATATTTTGTATAAATGACTGACCGCCAAAATAGTTGGTGGCAGTGAGAACACAAAGATTACAACAATTCCCAGATATTTTGTATAAACGCCGGCCCCCCAAAATTGCTGGTGGCAGTGAGAACACAAAGATCAGAACAATTCCCAAATATTTTGTAGAAGTGAGACCCCCAAAATAGTTTGTGGCAGTGAGAACACAAAGATTACAACAATTCCCAGATATTTTGTATAATTGACTGACCCCCAAAATAGTTGATGGCAGTGAGAACACAAAGATTAGAAAAATTCCCAGATGTTTTGAAGAAATGAGACCTTCCCCAATAGCTGCTGGCAGACTGACAGTGAGAACACACACTAACACAACAATCTCTTCTCAAAAAACATATGCTGAAGCGCTGTGTGAAGCCTTACATAGTGTGCTGCGGGACTTAGCTCTGTGAGCCCATAATTGGGCAAAATTTGCCCAATCAGGACTCTGAGCCATGATTGGCATAGTCTTGCACCTGTCTTGCACCTAAACTGTGGTCAGGTGCAAGGTTGTAGCCAATTAAAAGCTTCAGGCCAGTGGAAAAGTGCATTGTGGTGCATTGTGGACGAACATGCTGCGAACATGCGGAAATGTTCAAAGTTCGCAAACATACGAACTGGCGATGTTCGAATCGAACTCCGAACACATCGAACCGAACAGCTCATCCCTAATGGTAAGCTTTGTTGATGAAGAGAAAGATCAGGTGCCAACTTTGCAAATAGGTTGGTCCAGGGGTCCCAAGGAACATTAGGACCAAAGTTTCAACAAATGTGTGCACTTTGTCCCAGTAAGCAGAAATTTTGTAGCATGTCCAGCACAATGGACTAGAGTGCCATGGAGGTAACACTATCAGCGGTAGAGGGGTCTGTTTTGTGCAATAAAACGGGTGGTGGTATACCATCGGATCAACGTCTTAACATTGTTCCTGTAAAGTCGTGCATATGGAGATCTTGCCTAGGGTCTTTCATATGTCCATCTAATCATTGCCATCTAGATCAGAACTGAAGTCCTTTCCTCACGCTGACAAATAGCTGATATTAGGTAACAGAGTCCTGCTCAAAAGGTGTGATTACAAGAGCAATATCAGGCAGCGAGGTTGGGAGCCTGCCAAGCAGAGTCTTTCAAAGAACTAGGGGCAAGAGGTGGCGACACTGCGAATCTCTGACAATGTTGAGTGGTGGCAGATCTGAAGGTATCGTAATAGATCATGTGGTTGAAGATATTTCTGAGAGGATATTGCGCTAAAGGGGGAGCACCTCCGATCCGGTATACATGTCCCAGGTTCTGAAAAAGCCATACCTGGCAATACTAGAGAATCATTTTGGATGCCTCTATGGTCTCTCCACAGCGGTAAGTGTGGTAAGATATGCCATCTAAGTTCCGCTCAAACAGATTGTTTATCCCAAAGGGTGATAGTGTTTAAAAGAGATGGACTACTGGTGGTCAGAGTTTGGTGGGGAGGCTTTGGGACCCATATAGTTACTTAGGCTGGAAAAAAAACTTGCGTCCATTGAGTTCAGCCTTTCACATATCACTTACTGTGGTTGATCTAAAAGAATGCAAAAAAATCCAGGGCTCTATCACTTCGTTCAAGCTAGCACTAGAGTCAGCGTTAGCTTAATGGAGGTCATAGCGCTGTGCCCACATCGCCTTCGAATCGCTAATGGGTTAAAAAACCTGTTTGCGCTCGTTAATTTGTGATTCGTAGCACGAGTTTACTGTACTTTGCTCTCCCTATACCTAACAAGGGGAGTGCAAAGTGAAAGCACAGATTAACTAGCGTTAGGATCACATGGTCCTACCGCTAGTTAATAAGAGCTGGTGCTAACGAAAAAGTTAACACCAACTCAGAGGTGCAGGTCTTGGATTGCGCTGCTGCAGAATCCGTTACCTGCAGCTCAAAACCTCTCCAAAAATCAAATACTCACCTCTCTTCCCACAACGAGAATGATGGCTGGATCTGCTGCTTCTGGCCACTGGGAGCAGAATGAGGCTGGGGAAGAAATTCCCCTCCGCAATCACTCTGCCGACCAGCAGCATCTTTCGATAAGTGAGATCCCGCCGGTTATGTGACCCGGCAGCACGATCCTCCATAGAGTCATATGGACGCCAAGGAGGGGATGCTGGGGACGTCGCTGTAGCGCTGCCCCCAGCATCTGCGTGCTTAGCTATCACTAAGGGGCAGGCTGCCGGACTCCTGCTTGCCCCGCGATCTGCTGGGGAAACTGGGACACTAAGGAGAAGCAAATTTTTTCCAGTTACATCCCAGTTTTAGCGAGAGGCATCTGATAGTGCCCCCAATGTGAAGCGCTCGCCAATATGCAACATACTGCAACATATATTCTGCTTGGTGGGAGCTGCTCTGCATACTCTGCTCTCTCCTCCGGGGTCCCGTGGCGTTCTGACTATCTGGAAGCCAGACACTGATTTAGGAACCTCTCCCCGTGTGATCGCGTCAGACGCAATGATGTAATTTCATTTTCAGGCTGCCACCCAGCAAAGCCGGGAGATCGCCTGAAAGAAGGGGGCGGTCCTTTTGGATCCCTCTCCCTCCCGATCGGAAGGAGGTGATGGGTAAAGCAAAGCACCAGTGAAAAGGGAAGTCTCCCCTTTCAAGCGATGCCTGACTGTAACCCCTAAGGCACCTAGTTCTGGTGGGGGCCATCATCTTGGATGGTAGCTCCACCTCTGGGTCCCCCTTATTTGACATCATCGCACATTGCGCGATGACGTCAGTTAACTGGAAAACCCCTAGCTGCCTGGGGATTTTCTAACCCTCATACCTCCCGATCCTTGGCAGCTAGGTGGGACATGTTTGGTATCATTGGAAAGGCCAGAGCAAATCGACGATTTTGGTGCTGGCCATCTTAAGCAGCAGCAACATACAGAGGATTTGGTGTATTGGCTAACCAGGCCATCCTCATTCTCTGAGTCCTCTGCCAGCCAGGCTTCTAGTGGTTTACAGTACACCTCAGCTGCCAAAGCATCTATTGCAGCCTCCATATCTACAGCTGCTCCTGCCGTAGCCTCGCTTTCACACACGGAGGAGTCAGCTTAATTGTTTGACTGCAATGACAGTGACATGCTGCTTGAGGAGGCGCAGCAAGTACAGTGCTCTGATTCAATCTCTGAGGTTGAGGAAGGGAGTATAATCAACCTAGAGGAAGAGTGCCAGTGATGACACACAAATAACTGGCACTCATGTTGCCCCAGCAGCTGCAGCATACTGCCAAGTTGGCTCCAGTGACGAGGAGATAGGGGGTGATGATGACAATAATGATGAGGTCACTGACTCCACCTGGGTGCCTGATCGAACAGAGGAGTCAAGTGAGGAGGAGGAGGAGGCACAAGAAACACAAGGCACACCATCCTCTATGACCAACCGTAGCACTAGCCAGTCCAAGGCATCAGATGTCAGAGCTGCTCAGGTGCAGAGCGCTGTTGTCTCAAAGCACACATCCAGGAACCTTGCTGTCTGGGAGTTCTTTAAGAAATGTGCAACAGACCCCACTGTTGCCAATTGTAATCTATGTCAGATGAGGCTCAAGCATGGGAAAGACACCGGACGCTTGGGTACCACGTGCTTGAGGCGACATATGAACACCTGCCACACATCCCGTTGGCACAAACTTTGCGTAGGTCCTCCTCTTCCTCATCTGTCTCTACCCCCACTGTATGTCCTGCCATGTCATTGCTTACAACCTCCACTGACAGGGATGATGCTACAGTAATGGATGTACCAGGTCCTTCCTCACAATGTGACATCATCCCATCAGCTGAAGATTTACGCAGTCAGATTAAGTTGCTGCAGCTGCCGCAGCGTAAGAAAAAATATAGTCCCAACCAGCCACAAGCACACGTCTAAATCCAGCTTAGCAAAATTACTCGCATTGCAGCTGCTGCCTTTCCAGCTGGTGGACTCTGCTAACTTCCGTGAATTTGCTGAATGTGCTGTACCACAGTGGCAGGTTCCAAAACGCCATTACTTTTCATGGAAGGCCATTCCAGCACTATACCAGCACGTGCAAGACAATGTTATGGAGTCATTGGGAAAGGCAGTCAGCAGCAAGGTGCATGTGACTTTAGACACGTGGTCCAGCAAGCATGGACAGGGTCGTTACATTTCCTTCACGGCACACTGGGTAACTCTGATTGCAGCTGGCAGGGATCCAAGATGGGGCTCTGTGCTGGAGCTTGTTCATCCACCACGCCTCCAGAAAGCTGCTTGTATGAGGTCTGTCTGCTCCACCACCACATCTCCCTCTTCCTCCTCCTCCTCCTCCTTCTCTGTCTCTGGCGAAGTGGCAGTTAAACCGACGCCTGACAGGGTCTACGCAATGGCTCAAGCAAAAAGAAGCCGTACTGTGCTTGAGCTGGTTTGTTTAGGGGACAGGAGCCACACCGGGCCAGAAATTCTGTCAGCTCTGCAGGGCTAGGTGCAGAGATGGTTAACACCACGCCAGCTTCAGCTGGGAATGATCATCTGTGATAATGGCAGCAACTAGTTCTCCGCCTTACTCAAGGGTAAATTGACGCATGTACCATGTCTAGCACACGTCCTAAATCCTAACCAAGTACCCAGGGCTGGCAGAGCTTCTCAGCCAGGCCAGAAAAGTCTGCAGCCACTTCAGACGGTCATTCCCAGGAAGCGTTCGCCTGGCAGAAATTCAAAGAGAATTCCACCTTCCCACAAACTGTCGGATCTGTAACATGCCCACCAGGTGGAACTCGACATTAGCAATGCTGCAGCGTCTGCACAAGCAGCAGAATGCCATCAATGAGTACCTGTGTGAGTATGGCACAAGGACAGGTTCAGGTCAACTTGTTTCCCCCCCTGCAGTGGCTGATGATCAAGGAAGCATGCATTGTACTGTCACCATTTGAGGAGGCAACGAGGGACAGTGCATGCATCAGTGATACAATTCCTTTAGTGTTCCTGCTGGAGCACACTCTGCAGGGAATTATAGATGTGGCTCTAGAGGCAGAGCAGCGGGAGGAAGAGGAGGCCTTCCCTAGCTCTCAAGGCCCCAGTCTTTCCGCAGACAGCATTCCAGCGGGTCCTTCTCAGATCAGACAAGAGGAGGAGGAATATCTAAGTAGTGGGGGCATTGAAGGTGGGGATTCCTCAAGGGAGGGTTTTGTGTGCCCAGAAACACAAGGGCTAGTGCGTGGCTGGGAGGAGGAAGTGCACGACGGAGTCATCCTCATTGACCAGGAAGACTCAGAAGCTAATGCCACTTTCAACCTACGCTGCATGGGCTCCCTTATAATGCAAAGCCTGCTGAAGGACCCCAGGATTCGTGCTATCAAGGAGAGGGATCATTACTGGTTGGCAAGCCTTCTTGATCCACGATACAAGGGTAAAGTTTCAGAACTCATCCTGCCCGCACAGAGGGAGGACAGGATTAAAAAAATTTGAGGACGCTCTAAAGCGACACTTGTGTAACACCTTTCCAGGCACTGGTAGATTACCAAGTGATGACACATGTGCTTCTGAGGCAGCGGATGATCAGAGGAATAGTGGTGAAGGCCAGGGCCGCTAGACTGATGCATTTTTAAATTTTATTAGTCCACGACGCCCAGGGACGTCAAATGTAGGCACCCATTGCCAGCGTCTTCACTATATGGTGCAAGACTACCTAAGGGCAAGGGCAGACCTGGATACGTTTACAGCAGATGATCCACTGGCTTACTGGGTGTTGAGATTGGATCACTGGCCAGAACTTAGCCAATATGCTATGCAGCTACTAGGTTGCTCTTCATCTAGCATGCTTTCTGAAAGGACGTTCAGTGCCGCTGGAGGTTTTGTCACAGACAAAAGAGTGCGTCTGTCCACCGACTCTGTAGACCTGTACTGACTCTGTAGACCATAAAAATGAATCAGTCCTGGATCAGCAGTTATCAATCCCCTGATGCTGACGTAACGAAATAGATCGGGGTTGTATTCTGCATTCACAAAACCTCCAGCACTGAACTCTTCCACAATACCACAAAAGGGTTACAGTGTGAATGCACTTGCTGCCATGAAAGGCACAATTTTTGGTTGCACTGACGCCTGTGCCAGATTCATATAATTTTAATTTTTTTAACAGCAGGGTCCACCCCTGCATTCTTCCACAATACTATAGAGGGGTTACTGTATGATGGTACTTGCTGGCCTGGCACCAAAGGCACAATATGTGGGTGCACTGACGCCCATTACCAGATTCATATCTTTTTAATATAGGACTGCAAGGTCCTCCCCTGCATTCTTCTACAATACTACAGAGGGGTTACTGTATGATGGTACTTGCTGGCCTGGCAGTCTGGCAACAAAAGCACAATATCTGGGTGCAGTGACGCCCATTACCAGATTCAAATCTTTTTAATATAGGACCGCAAGGTCCACCCCTGCATTCTTCCACAATACTACAGAGGGGTTACTGTATGATGGTACTTGCTGGCCTGGCAGTCAGGCACCAAAGGCACAATATCTGGGTGCACTGACGCCTTTACCAGATTCATATCTTTTTAATATAGGACCGCAAGGTCCACCCCTGCATTCTTCCACAATACTACAGAGGGGTTACTGTATGATGGTACTTGCTGGTCTGACAGTCTGGCACCAAAAGCACAATATCTGGGTGCACTGACGCCCATTACCAGATTCATACTGTCTGATGGTACTTGCTGGCCTGGCACCAAAGGCACAATATTTGGGTGCACGGTCACTGACGCTTGTATCAGATTCATATCCTCAGAGGGGTTACTGTGTGACGGCACTGTTGCCGACACTAAAGGCCCAATTTTAAAGCACCTATTGTTACTTTCATCCAACGCCTTCATAAGTTTCACCACAATTTAGCCAAAAAATCACTAAACTTTTTCTGCGTGTCCGAAAATGTCTCCTCTTTTCATACAGACTGCTGCCCCAAGCAGTTGTTTATGGATAGATTAAAGGAAAACATTTACCGTCATTTGAAATGTCATTTTTTGGTTTTTACATATTTTTATTCTTCCTACAAATCCGCCACTTCACGGGCAGGTTATTGGGACCTCCTAGGCACGATATTTGAAGGAATTTTTTATTTTTATTTTTAACCCTTATTTCGTGGAAAACTCACTGTCCCTTTAAAAATGTTTTTTTTTTACTTTTTGTCCTTGTTTCCTGTCCCCCAGTGCACTACCCGGACCCCCATACACCTTTTATGGCAAATATATAGCATATATGCCCTCTTGGAGGGCACTCTAAAAATCGAATTTTGAGTCCCATTGACTTGCATTGAGTTCGAGTTCGAATCCGAACATTTGAAAAGTTCGAGTTCGAATGCGCATAGAAATACGTATCTGGTAGCGCGATGGTAATCACTTCTTGGAGTTCAGGTGGTTCTCATGATTTGCGTTATCCACATGGATTATATAAAAAAGAAGAACAACACAAAATGCATATGATAGTGCAGGGTGTATAAATAGAGTATTGGTGCAATCCTAATAGACTATTCCACTCACAAGTGTTGAGCCCTGTCACTGGCTCTGAGTGGTAGAGTGCATCTGGGTTCTTTTTCTTCCTTTTATTCTGAAGGAGACCCACACCCTTCACGATCGATAACTCCTCTTAAACGTCAGATATGGAAGAGAGCATAGAAACAAAAGAAACTTTCTTGTGCAGATCCACCAACCAATGTATACAATGGTACAAACAGAGTGTCAACTCACATTTGATGGCGCTTATATCCAAGCTCTAGGTGGTAATGCCAGTGTGTTTTTTTGGTAGGTCAAATCCACAAAAGACCATTAGCAGATTCCAGGACAACGGGACCAATTTAAAAAAAAGACTTTTAATTAAAACATAAGATAATAAAATATATGTTAAATCTGGCAATGCCAGATCGCCAGAACGCGTTTCGCTGTTCGCTACGGCTTCATCAGCTGGTTTACAGAATACGTGTACAATGCCACACATATATAGTCCCCTTGATTGGGATGAAAGTGTCCCCATGTGTCCGGAATTTCATTGGCGTGCGTTCCACACCATTATCGACGAACTCTCGATGTGCGCCACCATTTCGTGCATGCGCATTGACGATAAGTGCGTTCCATGCGTTCCAATGCGAACCGAACTCGAGGGTGTTCGGCTCATCCCTAGTCAGGAGCAGATAAATCAATTTTATATGGATTTTGTGTTGGGGCTCGGATATAACTTTTTATAGGAAAAATAATTGCAGATGACAACAGTAACGGTAGAACTTACAGGGTTTTTCAAAGAGCACCAAAAATTCCACCGGATATGCAGTGCTCTTTTGTTCCCTACACTTCGTGGAATTAAATTCCCCAAACCTGTAGGGGAATTTATAGCATTAACCATTGGCGCCAAAACGTGCTAATTGGCACCAAAACGCGATTCGAACCTGGAGCGGGGATGACATCTTGGATGTCAGCCAAGCCTCCAGGTCCCCGCACCCACTGACAACCTCACCATATGTGTGAGGATGTCAGTGGGCCTGTTAACCATCTAGCTGCCATGTAGAGAAAAGGGGATCCTAAGGATCCCTCTATCTCCCGATCCATGGCAGCTAGATGGTCATATTTGACATAATTTAAAAGGCCTGAACACCAAAATAAAATTTTAAAAAATAAATAAAAAAAATAATAAAAAAATAAAATAAAATATATATATATATTTTTTTAAGTTTTTTTTGTCTGGGGGGGTTAGTTAAATAGGAGCTAGGCTGTCATCTCAAAATTATTAGCACAAAATGGTCAGAATGAGCGCAGCGCACATAGGTGAACTGGCTCAGCAGTGAAGGGGTTAAAAAGCAAAAACATGTAAAAATTGGGTATTTCCAGTCTCGGGACAAAATTTTAAAACTATTTAGCCGGGGTCTTTTTTGGTGGTTGTAGATTTTGGGGATTAAATTACGAAAAAGTGTGTTTTTAACATTTTATTCATCATATCTCATATTTTTTTATAGTAAATTATTCGATATGATGGAAATAATGGTATTTCTAGAAAGTCCATTTAATGGCAGGAAAAGGGGTGTATAATATGTGTGGGTTGAATAAACGAGTAAGAGGAAAATTTGACCTAAACACTAACAGCGCAGAAACGTAAAAACAGCAGCGGTAACTAAAGGACGGATTTGTGTAAAACCGCCCAGTCACTAAGGCTAGGGTCAGACTAACGCATTTTTCGCGTTGTCCGTGAAAGAGTGCGTTCGAACGAATGGACGCATTTTTTCACGGAATACGCGATAGCGGTCATACGATGCACATTTTCATCAGTGATTTTGTACGGATCATCAATAAAACACTTTTTGCGTCTGGAAGTTATGTTGGCCGGACATTAGCAGCGTCTGGCATCTCCTAATCACACACACACGCCGTTAGCGGACGCAGCGCACTCTGTACGTCAGTACTAGCGGTATCACGTTCTAGAAAAAATGCGTTCGTTTGCCACTCGCGTTGCGCAGCCGCACTTTTGTGCGGCCGTTCTTCGTTTGCTGCCCGGCATTGGACGTCATTTACTGCTAGCACGGCCGTGATTTAGTGCTGTGAAACGCACGTTAACACTGCGTTAGTCTGACCCTAGCCTAAGGGGTTACAGGAACAGTGAGTTTTCCATGAAATAAGGGTTAAAAATAAAAATGAAAAATTCCTCCAAATATCGTGCCTAGGAGGTCCCCATAACCTGCCTGTGAAGTGGCGGATTTGTAGGATGTATAGAAACATTTAAAAACAAAAAATGACGTTTCAGATGACGGTAAATGGTTTTCCTTTAACATATTCATAAACAACTGCTTGGGGCGGCAGACTGTATGAAAAGACATTTTAGGACGCGCAGAAAAAGTTTAGTGATTTTTTGGCTAAATTATGGTGAAACTTATGCAGGCTTTGGATGAAAGTAACAATAGGTGCTTTAAAATTGGGCCTTTAGTGTCGGCAACAGTGCCGTCACACCGTAACCCCTCTGTGGTATTGTGGAAGAGTGCATGGTTGGACCCTGCGGTCCAATATTAAAATGTTATAAATCTGGTAATATAGGCATCAGTGTCAGTGCAGCCAAATGTTGTGCCTTTAATGGCAGCAAGTGCCATCACACCGTAACCCCTTTGTGGTATTGTGGAAGAGTGCAGTGGTGGAGGTTTTGTGAATGCAGAAGAGATCCCGATCTATTCCATTACGTCAGCATCAGGGGATTGATAGCTGCTGATCCAGGACTGATTCATTTTTATAAATGTCAGCTGGTCAACAGAGTTGGTGGACAGACGCACTCTTTTGTCTGTGACAAAACCTCCAGCGGCACTGAACTTCCTTTCAGAAAGCACACTGGATAAAGGGTAATCTAGTAGCTGCATAGCATATTGGCTAAGTTCTGGCCAGTGATCCAATCTCAACACCCAGTAAGCCAGTGGATCCTCTGCTGGAAAGGTATCCAGGTCTGCCCTTGCCCCTAGGTAGTCCTGCAGCACGTGGTGAAGACGCTGGCAATGGGTGCCTACATTTGATGTCCCTGGGCATCGTGGACTAAAACAATTGGAAAAGGCATCAGTCAAGCGGCCCCTTTCACCGCTCTTCCTCTGATCAACCGCAGCCTCAGAAGCACCTGTGTCAACACTTGGTAACCTACCAGTGCCTGGAAAGGTGTTACACAAGTGTCGCTTTAGAGCGTTCTCAAGTTTTTTCATCCTGTCCTCCCTCCGTGCGGGCAGGATGAGCTCTGCAACTTTACCCTTGTATCGTGGATCAAGAAGGCTTGCCAACCAGTAATGATCCCTCTCCTTGATAGCACGAATCCTGGGGTCCTTTAGCAGGCTTTGCATTATAAGGGAGCCCAATGCAGTGTAGGTTGGAGGTGGCATTAGCTTTGTGTCTTCCTGGTCAATGAGGATGACCCCGTCGTGCACTTCCTCCTCCCAGCCATGTACTAGTCCTTGGGTTTCTGGGCACACAAAACCCTCCATTGATGAATCCCCACCTTCAATGCCCCACTACTTAAATATTACTCCTCCACCTCATCCTCCTCCTGTCTGATCTGAGGAGGACCCGCAGGAATGCTGTCTGTGGAAAGACTGGGGCCTTGAGAGCTAGGAAAGGCCTCCTCTTCCTCCCACTGCTCTGCCTTTAGAGCCACATCTATAAGTCCCCGCAGAGTGTGCTCCAGTAGGAGCACTAAAGGAATTGTGTCACTGATGCATGCACTGTCCCTGCTTACCATCCTCGTTGCCTCCTCAAATGGTGACAGTAAAGTACATGCATCTTTGATCATCAGCCACTGCGGGGGGGAACAAGTTGACCTGAACCTGTCTTTGTGCCATACTCACACAGGTACTCATTGATGGCCCTCTGCTGCTTGTGCAGATGCTCCAGCATTGCTAATATCGAGTTCCCCCTGGTGGGCATGTCACAGATCAGACGGTTTGTGGGAAGGTGGAATTCTCTTTGAATTTCTGCCAGGCGAACACTTGCTGGGAATGACCGTCTGAAGTGGCTGCAGACTTTCCTGGCCTGGCTGAGAAGCTGTGCCAGCCCTGGGTACCTGGTTAGGAAACACTTTACCACCAGATTTAGGACGTGTGCTAAGCATGGTACATGCTTCATCTTACCCTGGCGTAGGGTGGAGAGAAGGTTGCTGCCACTATCACAGATGACCATTCCCAGCTCAAGCTGCATGGTGTTAACCATCTCTGTACCTGCCCCTGCAGAGCTGACAGAATTTCTGGCCCAGTGTGGCTCCTGTCCCCTAAACAAACCAGCTCAAGCACAGTATGGCATCTTTTTGCTTGAGCCATTGTGTAGCCCCTGCCACTTAAACTCGGTATAACTTCCACTTGGCCAGAGACAGAGAAGGAGGAAGAGGAAGAGGTGGTGGAGCAGACAGACCTCATACAAGCTGCTTTCTGGAGGCATGGTGGATGAACAAGCTCCAGCACAGAGCCCCGTCCTGGATCCCTCACAGCTGAAAGAAGAGTTACCCAGTGTGCCGTGAAGGAAATGTAACGGCCATGTCCATGCTTGCTGGACCTCATGTCTAAAGTCATGTGCACCTTGCTGCTGACTGCCTTTCCCAATGACTCGATAACATTGTCTTCCACTTGCTGGTATAGTGCTGGAATGGCCTTCCATGAAAAGAATCAGTGTTTTGGAACCTGCCACTGTGGTACAGCACATTCAGCAAATTCATGGAAGGAAGCAGAGTCCACCAGCTGGAAAGGCAGCAGCTGTAATGTGAGTAATTTTGCTAAGCTGGCATTTAGACGCTGTGCTTGGGAATGGTTGGAACTATATATTTTCTTACGCTGCAGCAGCTGGGGCAATGTAATCTGACTGCGTAAATCTTCAGCTGATGGGATGCTGTCACATTGTGAGGAAGGTCCTGGTACATCCATTACTGTAGCATCATCCCTGTCAGTGGAGGTTGAATTTAATGACATGGCAGGACATATAGTGGGGGTAGAGACAGGTGAGGAGGATCTACGCAAAGTGTTGTGCCAACAGGATGTGTGGCAGGTGGTCATATGTCGTCTCAAGCACGTGGTACCCAAGCGTCCGGTGTCTTTCCACGCTTGATCCTCATCTGACATAGATTACAAATAGCAACGGTGCGGTCTGCTACACTTTTCTTAAAGAACTCCCAGAGAGCAGAGTTCCTGGATGTGTGCTTTGAGACAACAGCACTCTGCATCTGAGCAGCTCTGACATCTGATGCCTTGGACTGGCTAGTGCTATGGTTGGTCATAGAGGACATTGTGCCTCGTGTTTTTTGTGCCTCCTCCTCTTCCTCACTTGACTCCTCTGCTCGATCAGGTACCCAGGTGGAGTCAGTGGCCTCATCATCATTGTCATCACCCCCTATTTCCTCATCACTGGAGCCAACTTGGCAGTATGTTGCAACTGCTGAGGGCAAAATGTGCCAGTTACTTGTGTGTCATCACTGGCACCCCCTTCCTCTAGGTTGATTATACTCCCTTCCTCAACCTCAGAGATTGAATCACAGCACTGTAGTTGCTGCGCATCCTCAAGCAGCATGTCAATGTCATTGTAGTCAAACAATTCAGCTGACTCCTCCGTATGTGATAGTGAGGCTACGGCAGGAGTAGCTGTGGACATGGGGGCTGCATTAGATGCTTAGGCAGCTGAGGTGGACTGTAAAGCACTACAAGCCTGGCTGGCAGAGGACTCTGAGGATGAGGATTGCCTGGTTAGCCAATCCACCAAATACTCTGTATGTTGCTGCTGCTTAAGATGGCCAGCACCAGTTAGAAAGGACAAGCATGACCCTGCAGAGGATGCACCACATCCACGATGACCAGAGGCACAGCCTCCCGACACAGAGGCAACTTGTCCTCTTATCTGTGTCTGGGAGCGTCTGCCTGTTCTTTTTGGTCTTTCTGACATGGTGAGTGATATATAGATTAAAGATATACAGAACTCTGATTTAACTCTGGTATAAAGATTAAAGATTTCCAGAACTCTGGTATAACTCAGTGAGACACCCTGATAGCTGGCAGCAAGTGACAAGACACAGATTACAATTCCCAGAAACCTTCTATAAATCAGTGAGACCCCCTGATGGGTGGCAGTGACAAGACACAAATTAAAATTCCCAGAAACCACCTATAAATCAGCGAGACCGCCTGATAGGACCCCCTGATAGCTGGCAACAGTGACAAGACACAGATTACAATTCTCAGAAATCTGCTAGAAGTATGTGGTACCCCCTGATAGCTGGCAGTGAGAAGACACATTTTACAATTCCCAGAAACCTCCTATAAGTCAGTGAGACCCCTTGATGGGTGGCAGTGAGAACACACAGATTACAACAATTCCCAGATATTTTGTAGAAATTAGACCTCCTCAATTGCTGGTGGCAGTGAGAACACAAAGATTACAACAATTCCCAAATATTTTGTATAAATGACTGACCCCAAAATAGTTGGTGGCAGTGAGAACAGAAAGATTACAACAATTCCCAGATATTTTGTAGAAATGAGACCCCCCCAATAGCTGCTGGCAGACTGGCAGTAAGAACACACACTAACACAACAATCTCTTCTCAAAAAACACGTGCTGGGGCTGCAAGGGACGCCCTATATAGTGTGCTGCGGGACTTAGCTCTGTGAGCCCATGATTGGGCAAAATTTGCCCAATCAGGACTCTGAGCCGTGATTGGCATAGTCTTGCACCTGTCTTGCACCTAAACTGTGGTCAGGTGCAGGCTGTAGCCAATTACAAGCTTCAGGCCAGTGGAAAAGTGCATTGTGGTCCATTGTGATGCATTGTGGGTGAACATGCTGCAAACACGCGGAAATGTTCGAAGTTAGCAAGCATACGAACTGGCGATGTTCGAATCAAACTCCGAACACATCGATCTGAACAGCTCATCCCTAATGGTCACCTTTCTTTAAATGTTAGATTGTGTATCTCTGTGAATAAAGGTTTGTAAGGTGTAAAAAGCAGCTTAAAGCATGACTTGTCCAGACACAGAAACGGTGGACCTAGTTTCTAATGGAATAAGCAATCAACGGAGCACCAGTTACAACTGGTATATATGATTAAACACTATACATGTCCATCTGTGTTTCTTCTGAATTCTCACAGAATCCACTCTTTACAGTGTGTAAACATCTCTACAAAAGAGGAGAAAGAACCACAAATAGCACACTATGTAGATTCAGATGTGTAGAAGGAATAGGAAGCAGTTATCCAACTCACATATTTCAGAGCCTGTCCTAGTCTCTAGGATGAATTGCGTTTATGGGTCTTCAGTTGTGTTCAGGTGCCCATAGACCTCCGGTATACTTGTTGTCCTCAGTCGATTTTCTCCTGCAGTGAATAACAAATGATACTGAAGCACTCCCCTAGTGCAAGACCGTTAAATTATAATGGAAGTGGATGTGTATAAATGTCATACTCACATGTTAGTGAGCCGCACTTGGCTCCAAGATGGCGCATAAGAATTGTAAGGCAATTCCCAAAACCTTCTTTAGAAATATGTACTAGGAAGCAGCAGTAATAAAAAATAAATTTAATATATAATTAAAATAATATTACCAGAACGCGTTTCGCTCCTCAGAGCTTCTTCAGCTGGTATCACTAGTCTTGTGTCTGCTGCTCCCTTATATTAATGTTTAAAATGTCCAAACAAATTATTAATGAATTAATTAACCACTTCAATGCGGAGGACGTGCTCAGCACGTCCTCCGCATTACTGCTGGTATGCGGAGGACGCGCTGAGCACTTCCTCCCATTGGGGTCAGCGTTCGGCCGGGTTCCGGCCGATCGCTGGCCCCCCCGGTGCGGGCTGACATCATCGATGTCAGCCCAGCATCCAGAACCGCAGCCGCTGAAATTAGGTGTCATCGCGGCAGCGCGATGACACCTAATTCAGGCGCCCCCCCGCATGTGCGGAGGAGGCGCCTGAAAGGGAGGGGGGAGGTCCTTCGGACCTCTATCCCTCCCGATCAGCGGCGTTGCGGGGGTTAACCCAGGCACCATTTAGAAGGGCACAGCCTGCCCTTCCAAATGGTGCCTGGCATTAACCCCTGGGGAGCTGGATCGCGAATCGGCGCTGAAAAGCGCCGGTTCGCGATCCTTTCCCGGAGCTGGCCGACATCTTGGATGTCGGCCAAGCCTCCGGGAACTCCCCCTGAGGACTGGCATCATCGTGCATAGCACGATGACGCCAGTCCGAGAGTTAACCCCTAACTGCCACCAACGGTGGAGATAGGGAGTTCATTGGAACTCCCTATCTCCCGATCCGTGGCAGCTAGGGGTTAAAATTTGGTATGGTTGGATCGGCCAGAGCATGGCCGTTCCAACGATACCAAATTTTTATGTGAAAAAAGTTTTTTTTTTTTTTAAAAAAATTAAATTAAAAATAAAAATATATTTTAAAAAAAAATTATAAAAAAAAAAAAAAAAAGTTTTTTTTCTTTTTTTTGGTTCGTTAATGCAGAAATATTGTTCCCATTTCAATTATAATGTGAACAATGATGCTGCACTAACAATTTTTGTATGCGGTGCGTTTGTTAAAAATCGCGTAATTTTCCCTAAAAAAAAATGTAACGAGACCCCATCTCTAATTTTTTTAACAAGCGCACCCCATACAAAATATAACCGCAATTGCTCGCATGTTAAAATGTGAAAAAAAACACTTTACACGTTGTAAATTATTGAAAATTCATATTTTATTGAATTTTTTGTTATAATATACAGACATGACATAACGTATACATATAATAATGACATATTATGAATCTACCGAGTCTGACGGAAAGAACGATATATAATATGTCTGGGTAATATACTAAAATAAGCCTTCAAAACACGTTTAAACATGATGAGCAAAACCGGTAAAAATGATCTCAGCACAGAGGTGTGAAAAGCCTCAGCAGCGAAAGGGTTAACATCAGGTTATAATCATTAAAACAATTGAAACCACATGTAAAACCAATAATTACTCCGCAATCTCAACGCATGCGCATCAATGCTGTTTTCTACCGTGATACGCTATTTCCTAACATAATATGCGGAAATATTAACCATAGTAATCCATCGTCTCAATGCATGCGCATCAACGCTGTTTTTAACGTAATACGTTATTTCCTACCGTGATATGCGGAAATATTAACCATATTATTATAAAGGGCCCGCATTCAGTCTGCCATCTTGGCGAACAAACCTCCCATAATGTGCATATGCTTCTGCGCAGTCCTTAATTCACTGCATGTTTCATTTAATCCGCCATTTTGGCGTCCAAAATTTCCATTAAGGCGCATATGCACCTGCGCACCACAGTACATGCGCATCATATATTGCGCATCAAGACTAAATTCGAACATAAATGCGGCCCCTATTATACCATAACAGCGCATGCTCACCCTCATCAATCTCCATCATAGCACATGGAAACAAAGGCAAAAATATTTTAGGATTATCTACATTCAGTTTGCCATTTGTGCACCTGCGTGTATACATAGTGCGTTCATACTGAATCATGCGCAGCACAATAAAGCGCAAATACGGTTGCGGTCTTTCCTTATATGCAGCATATTATACCGCCGTAATAACTACATAAGGGTCCACAACATTGGTCTGGCCCTGACGTTTGGCCACAATGGGCTACATTTCTAATAAACCGTATTTAAAGAACAACCATATTTATAACTAAATATCTAGACTGTAAATTAAAGCCAATAATCCACCATCATTTATAACCATATATCTGTGATTTTACTTTTATTCTTAATTCCTAGAATATATATCATAAAGTGCTGTAATAAGTGCCAATTAGTACTCCATAACTTATACATATAACTTTAAGTGCTATAACTGTGTCAATCATTAATCTATAATTTATAGACACTCGCTATGATAGGGTAATCAATATGTGACCTAATTTTTGCATATTTATCATACTATTTATAATATTTAAAGTGACAATAGTGTTATAAAATTATATCAAACTGTAAAGTGGCTGCATGATTCTAATCCCTAATATATAGAAATTAAAGTGCTCTAGTTGTGCCAATTATTAAATATCAATTTTTAACAACCTTTTATATACTACTTTTAAAGTGGTGATCTATAAAGTGGCATTGCATGATTAATACTTGCCCATATAAAAGAAAGCTCTTAAGTCACAGCTTATGTGACGGACAACATATGGCTTCTATATTAAAAATGGCGAACACAACCGTATATTAATTATTTTTTTTTATGTATAAAAATATTTTTTAAAAAGTATTTTTTAAAGGAAATGGATCAATTCAAAGTCATTATTTAGACCACTAGGGGCCATGGTTCCTAGATCGAACATTAATTTAATTTCTTCCCTCCCTAGAACCGTGGTCTCGTTCATACCCATATTGGTGCATTTTACCTTTTTAATAGCTTTAAACTTTAGGCCCTTTGGGCAGCTGTTGTCTACATGTTTAAAATGGTGGGGTACTGAGTGTTTTTCATATTGATTCCTTATGTTTCTCACATATTCGGATACTCTCACATTGAGGGCACGACTAGTTCGTCCTACATACTGGAGTCCACAAGGGCATTCCAATAAATATATAAAAAAAAATTGTACAGCAAGTTAAGATGCCTCCAATATTGACCTCTTTTCCAATTTTCTTATTGTAGAAGTTCCCTGAGAAAGTCTTGGTGTTTCCTGTAAATCTGCAGGCCGAACAATGGCCACATTGATAAAACCCTTCCTTTAACCCCTTAACGCCGCAGGACGTACATTTACGCCTTGCATTAGGTGGGGTTTGGCGCCGCAGGACGTAAATGTACGTCCTCGGCGTTTTCAGCCCCCCCGGGAGATACTCACCTCCTCCGGCGGCTCCCTCGCTGATCTGAGTCCCACGGAGTCAGATCGGCAGGGTTTCTTCCTCCGGCGCACTGACGTCATCGCGTCGGGGGTGCGATGATGTCAGTTTCAGGCGTCCCCCCCGCCGGAGCAGGGGAAGCGCCTGGAGGGGAGGGATCCTTCAGATCCCTCTATCTCCCCATCGCCGGGGGCTACAAGGCTGTGGCCAGCATCACTGGAAGGGTCACAGCCTGACCTTTCCAGCGATGTATTGGGGTTAACCCATGAGTTGCCAGGTCGCGACCAGGCACAAATTTGTGCCCGATCGCGGCCTATTTCCGGTGGGGGCCGCCATCTTGGATGGCAGCCCCCACCTCTGGGTCCCCCCCGCGTAAACTGACTCATCGCGCCATGCGCGATGATGTCAGTTAACTGGGGAAGCCCCTAGTTGCAAATGGATTTCCTATGGAAATCCCTTGCAGGAGATAGGGGGGTTCTTTGAACCCCTTTATCTCCTGATCGGTGGCAGCTAGGGGGTCATGCCTGATATCGATGGAAAGGTCTGAGCATGGCCTTTCCAACGATATCAAACATGACAATGAAAAAGTTAAATAAAAGTGTATAAAAATAAAAAACCAATTAATTAATTAATTAAAAAAATAAAAACGTGCTTTTTTTTTTTGATGCAGCATTATTGTTCACATTTCAATTATAATGTGAACAATGATGCTTCACCAATGATTTTTTTGGGGGGGTTTAGCTAAAATCACGTAATTTCCCCCCCACCCAAAAAAAAAAAAAAGGGTTCCCAAGTCTACCCCATAGAATATAACCGCAAAGGATCGGATAATAAAATGTGAAAAAAAAACACTATATACACTGTGGATGATTGAAATTTTATTGAAAATTCACATTGTTTTACATATTTTGTTATAGCATTCTGGCAGGACATGACTTTTATATATAATTATGATATATTATTAATCTTCCGCGTCTGCCGGAAAGAACGATATATAATTTGTCTGGGTGGTATAATAATATGTGACTTAAAACCGCATTTAAACATGATGAGCAAAAACTTCAGCAAACTTCACTTCCGAAAGAGCGCCAAAGTTGTAAAATTACTCTCGTCCTTAAGGGGTTAAATTAAAATGGTTGGGGACTTCTTTCTTTCTCTCAAATTTACTTTTCACTAATCTTGTTTTAATATTCTTAGTCCCTCGCAAAAGTATTCTTGGTTTTTCCCCCAATATCGTGTTAAGGTCCTTATCTTTTTTTAAATGTACCAATATTTTCTAAATATTTTTTTAATCAGTTGGTCTTCATTACTAAATTCACAGATAAATGGAACCTCTTTTGTGATCTCTTTTTGAGTCTTGTATTTTATAAGACTTTCCTGATCCACTTCCTTTAACTTCTTTATGAGATTTTCTAATTCGTCTTCGTCATAACCCTTATCCATAAAATCAATCTCTGAAGGGCTTGTTCTTCAAACATATTGATTTCTGAGCAGTTTCTCCTTATTCTTGTTAGCTGACCCTTTGGTATCCCTTTTAACCAAATACTATTGTGGCAACTGGTTTTGTCCATATAGGTGTTTGTATCAACATCCTTAAAAAAGGTCTTAGTATGTATCTTATTCTCTTTTATGTAGATTTCTAGGTCAAGGAATGTTATCACATCTTTACTCCATTTCCTCTCCAATTTAATCCCCCAATCTACACTATCCAATTGGTCCAAAAATTGTATTAGATCTCCCTCCTCTCCTTTCCATATAAAGAACAAATCATCTATATATCTCTTGTATATGGGCACCCTTCCTCGCTCCCAGTCAAGCGAACCATAGACAAAGTTGGTTTCCCAACCTGCCATATGCAGTTTCGCGTAACTGGGCTATGAATCGGGTGCCCATAGCTGTCCCTCTAGTCTGAAGATAAAATTTCTCCTCAAATTGGAAATAATTATTATCTAATATAAATTTGATGCCCTCCATAACAAAATCCACTTGTTTATCATTTAGATCTTGAGACAGATTGAGTTGTTCTTGCACAATTTCCACTCACTTAATATGTGGAATATTGCTATAAAGTGCATTAATGTCACAAACAACCAAATAGCAAGCCTGAAGCTTGTAATTGGCTACAGCCTGCACCTGACCACAGTTTAGGTGCAAGACAGGTGCAAGACTATGCCAATCACGGCTCAGAGTCCTGATTGGGCAAATTTTGCCCAATCATGGGCTCACAGAGCTAAATCCCGCATCACACTATATAAGGCTTTACACAGCCTTCAACATGTGTTTTTTGAGAGGAGATTGTTGTGTTAGTGTTTGTTCTCACTGCCAGTCTGCCACCAGCTATTGGGGGGTCTCATTTCTACAAAATATCTGGGAATTGTTGTAATCTTTCTGTTCTCACTGCCACCAACTATTTTGGGGTCTCATTTCTACAAAATATTTGGGAATTGTTGTAATCTTTCTGTTCTCACTGCCACCAACTATTTTGAGGTTCAGTCATTTTTACAAAATATCTGGGAATTGTTCTAATCTGTGTGTTCTCACAGCTACCAACTATATTGGGGGTCAGTCATTTCTACAAAATATCTAGGAATTGCTCTAATCTGTGTGTTCTCACTGCCACACATCAGGGGGTCTCACTGATTTATAGGAGGTTTCTTTGTATTGTAATCTGTGTCTTCTCACTGCCAGCTATCAGGGGGTCCCACATACTTCGAGCAGATTTCTGCAAATTGTAATCTGTGTCTTGTCACTGTTGCCAGCTATCAGGGTGTCTCTCTGAGTTATACCAGAGTTCTGCGTCTCACTGATTTATAGGTGGTTTCTGGGAATTGTAATCTGTGTCTTGTCACTGGCTGACAGCTATCAGGGTGTCTCACTGAGTTATACCAGGGTTCTGGAAATCTCCAATTTTTATAACAGAGTTGAATCAGAGTTCTGTATATCTTTAATCTATATATCACTCACCGTGTCAGAAAGACCAAAAAGGACAGGCAGACGCTCCCAAAACACAGATAAGAGGACAAGCAGCCTCTGTGTCGGGAGGCTGTGCCTCTGGTCCTCGTGGACGTGGTGCATCCTCTGCAGAGGCACGCTTGTCCTTTTTAACTGGTGCTGTGGCAACATACAGAGGATTTGGTGGATTGGCTAACCAGGCCATCCTCATCCTCTGAGTCCTCTGCCAGCCAGGCTTGTAGTGCTTTACAGTCCACCTCAGCTGCCAAAGCATCTAATGCAGTCTCCATGTCCACAGCTACTCCTGCCATAGCCTCACTATCACACACAGAGGAGTCAGCTGAATTGTTTGACTAAAATGACAGTGACATGCTGTTTGAGGATGCGCAGCAGCTACAGTGCTCGGATTCAATCTCTGAGGTTGAGGAAGGGAGTATAATCAACCTAGAGGAAGGGGGTGCCAGTGATGACAAACAAATAACAGGCACTCATGTTGCCCCAGCAGCTGCAGCATACTGCCAAGTTGGCTTCAGTGACAAGGAGATAGGGGTTGATGACAATGATGATGAGGTCACTGACTCTACCTGGGTGCCTAATCGAACAGAGGAGTCAAGTGAGGAGGAGGAGGGGCACAACAAACACGAGGCACAACGTCCTCTATGACCAACCATGGCACTAGCCAGTCCAAGGCATCAGATGTCAGAACTGCTCAGGTGCAAAGCGCTGTTGTCTCAAAGCACACATCCAGGAACATCCAGGAATATAGTCCCAACCATCCCCATGCACAGCGTCTAAATGCCAGCTTAGCAAAATTACTCGCATTGCAGCTGCTGCCTTTCCAGCTGGTGGACTCTGCCTCCTTCCGTGAATTTGCTGAATGTCCTGTACCACAGTGGCAGGTTCCAAAACGCCATTTCTTTTCACAGAAGGCCATACCAGCACTATACCAGCACGTGAAACACAATGTTATGGAGTCATTGGGAAAGGCAGTTAGCAGCAAGGTGCATGTGACTTTAGACACGAGGTCCCGCAAGCATGGACAGGGCCGTTACATTTCCTTCACGGCACACTGGGTAACTCTGATTGCAGCTTGGAGGGATCCAAGATGGTGCTGGAGCTTGTTCATCCACCACGCTTCCAGAAAGCTACTTGTATGAGGTCTGTCTGCTCTACCACCACCTCTCCCTCTTCCTCCTCCTCCTTCTCAGTCTCTGGTGGCATTTAAACCGAGTTTAAGTGGCAGGGTCTACGCAATGGCTCAAGCAAAAAGATGCCACACTGTGCTTGAGCTGGTTTGTTTAGGGGACAGGAGCCACACCGGGCCAGAAATTCTGTCAGCTCTGCAGGGGCAGAAATGGATAACACCACGCCAGATTCAGCTGGGAATGGTCGTCTGTGATAATGGCAGCAACCTTCTCTCCGCCCTACGCCTGGGTAAGTTGACGCATGTACCATGCCTAGCACACGTCCTAAATCTGGTGGTACAGCGTTTCCTAACCAGGTACCCAGGGCTGGCACAGCTTCCTCAGCCAGGCCAGAAAAGTCGGCAGCCACTTCAGATGGTCATTCCCAGCAAGCATTTGCATGGCAGAAATTCAAAGAGAATTCCACCTTCCCACCAACCGTCTGATCTGTGACATGCCCACCAGGTGGAACTCGACATTAGCAATGCTGCGGTGTCTGCACAAGCAGCAGAAGGCCGTCAATGAGTACCTGTGTGAGTATGGCACAAGGAAAGGCTCTGGGCTACTTGTTTCCCCCCCCGTAGTGGCTGATGATCAAGGACGCATGCACTGTACTGTCACCATTTGAGGAGGCAACAAGGATGGTGAGCAGGGACAGTGCATGCATCAGTGACACAATTCCTTTAGTGTTCCTGCTGGAGCACACTCTGTGGGGAATTATAGATGTGGCTCTAAAGGTAGAGCTGCGGGAGGAAGAGGAGGCCTTACCTAGCTCTCAAGCTTTCTGCAGACAGCATTCCAGCGGGTCCTCCTCAGATAAGACAGGTGGAGGATGAGGAGGAGGAGGAATATTTAAGTAGTGGGGCATTGGAGGTGCTGATTCCTCAAAGGAGGGTTTTGTGTGCCCAGAAACCCAAGGACTAGTACATGTCTTGGAGGAGGAAGTGCACAATGGGGTCATCCTCATTGACCATAAAGACTCGGAAGCTAAAGCCACCTCCAACCTATGCTGCATGGTCTCCCTTACACTGCAAAGCCTGGTAAAGGACCCCAGGATTTGTGCTATCAAGGAGAGGGATCATTATTGGTTGGCAAACCTTCTTGATCCATAATACAAGGGTAAAATTGCAGAGCTCATCCTGCCCGCACAGAGGGAGGACAGGATGAAAAAAACTTGAGGACGCTCTATAGCGACACTTGTGTAACACCTTTCCAGGCACTGGTAGGTTACCAAATGATGAAACAGGTGCTTCTAAGGCTGCGATTGATAAGAGGAAGAGCAGTGAAAGGAGCTGCTTGACTGATGCCTTTTCCAATTCTTTTAGTCCACGATGCCCACGGACGCCAAATTTAGGCACCCATTGCCAGTGTCTTCACCATATGGTGCAGGACTGCCTAGTGGCAAGGGCAGACCTGGATACCTTTCCAGCAGATGATCCGCTGACTTACTGGGTGTTGAGATTGGATCACTGGCCAGAACTTAGCCAATATGCTATGCAGCTGCAAGGTTGCCCTTCATCCAGCGTGCTTTCTGAAAGGACGTTCAGTGCCGCTGGAGGTTTTGTCACAGAAAAAAGAGTGCGTCTGTCCACCAACTCTGTAGACCGGCTGCCATTTATAAAAATGAATCAGTCCTGGATCAGCAGCTATCAATCCCCTGATGCTGACTTAACGGAATAGATCGGGGATTTCTTCTGCATTCACAAAACCTCCACTACTGCACTCTTCCACAATACCACAAAGGGGTTACGGTGTGAAGGCACTTGCTGCCACCAAAGGCACAGTATTTGGGTGCACTGACACTGGCACCTATATTATCAGATTTATATCATTTTAATTTTTGGGACCACAGGGTCCAACCCTGCACTCTTCCACAATACCACAAAAGGGTTATGGTGTGAAGACACTTGCTGCCACCAGAGGCACAATATTTGGGTGCACTGACACTGGCGCCTATATTACCAGATTTATATCATTTAAATTTTTTGGACCACAGGGTCCAACCCTGCACTATTCCACAATACCACAGAGGGGTTACGGTGTGACGGCACTGTTGCTGACACTAAAGGCCCAATTTTAAAGCACCTATTGTTACTTTCATCCAAAGCCTTCATAAGTTTCACCATAATTTAGCCAAAAAATCACTAAACTTGTTCTGCGTGTCCTAAAATATCTTCTTTTTTAATACAGACTGCCGCCCCAAGCAGTTGTTTATGAATAGATTAAAGGAAAACCGTTTACCTTCATTTGAAATGTCATTTTTTGGTTTTCAAGTGTTTCTATACATCCTACAAATCTGCCACTTCACGGGCAGGTTATGGGGACCTCCTAGGCATGATATTTGAAGGAATTTTTCATTTTTATTTTTAACCCTTATTTCATGGAAAACTCACTGTTCCTTTAAAAACTTTTTTTAAAACTTTTTGTCCTTGTTTCCTGTCCCCCAGGACACTACCCGGACCCCCATTCACCTTTTTGGCAAATATTTAGCAGATATGCCCTCTTGCAGGGCACTCTAAAAATTGAACTTTTGAGTCTCATTGACTTGCATTGAGTTTGGTTCGTGTTCGCGTTCGAACTCGAACGTTTGAAATTGTTCGAGTTTGAATGCGAACCGAACACGGGGAGTTCGGCTCATCCCTATTGACCATTACAAACCTTCAATATATTCTCATGGGAGAATAACGGATGTGCAATAGTAGTTCATAATTTTTCCAGTTTGACATTGATTTTCGGAAACCTTCATTGTTTATAACCTAGTGTAATATAGTGATTTATTTATCCAACCTTTATCGTTTATTTCAGGTTCCAAGGTCTCAGTGCTCAGATAACTGTTTCCCCGGATATAGGAAAGTGTTGAAAGCAGGAGCTCAATCCTGTTGTTATGACTGTGTCCAGTGTCCAGAGCGAGAAATATCCAACAGAACTGGTATGGAACATAGGTTACGCAGCACTAGTACAGAACACATTATATGTCTGTATAACTGGCCGACAATGATGGTGACGTAAGGACGAAAGGGAGACGTAAAATACATATTATGCACCGACGTGTGAAATAAATCATCAAAAATCCAAAAGTATTAGATAAATAAACCAATTCAATATTACCTTTGACATCTACCAACTACTTGCATAGAAACACTCTTATAACATCAGCTAATATTCCTGTTTAAGGTTAAGGTAATTAGTTGTTATTATTTGTTGCCATCATTAAATTACCCAAAATTTAACATTATTTAAAGGTTTTTCTATTTTGTTTTTAAAGTCATACAAGTCAAAATGGGCTCAGATGATGAGGGATAGGTATACAATCTGTCATATAAAGTACTAGGTGTAAAGCCTGCCCAGAGGGCAGTCTATTGATAAGTGTGGTGCGTTGTGCTTGGTTCTGTGCTCGGTGCCGTTTATTGTGCTGTGTTTGGCTCTGTGCTCGGCTCTGTGCCGTTTATTCTGTTGTGCTCGGCTCTGTGCCGTCTATTGTACTGTGCTCGGCTCTGTGGCGTTTTTATTGTGCTCGGCTCTGTGGCGTTTATTCTGTTTTGCTCGACTCTGCACATCGGCTCTGTGTTCTGCTCCGTGCCGTATATTGTGCTCTGCTTTTATTGTGCTCTGCGCCGTTTATTGTGTTGTGCTTGGTTCTGTGCTCGGCGCCGTTTATTGTGCTGTGATTGGCTGTGCCGTATATTGTGCTGTGCTCTGTGCCGTATATTGTGCTCGGCTCTGTGCTGTATATTTTGCTCGGCTCTGTGCCGTATATTTTGCTCGGCTCTGTGCCGTATATTGTGCTCGGCTCTGTGCCTTTTATTGTGCTCGGCTCTGTGCCGTCTATTGTGCTGTGCTTGGCTCTGTGGCGTTTATTGTGCTTAGCTCTGTGGCGTTTATTGTGCTCGGCTCTGTGCCGTCTATTGTGCTGTGCTTGGCTCTGTGGCGTTTATTGTGCTCGGCTCTGTGGCGTTTATTCTGTTGTGCTCGGCTCTGTGACATTTATTGTGCTTGGCTCTGTGCAGTCTATTGTGCCGTGCTCGGCTCTGTGGCGTTTATTGTGCTCGGCTCTGTGCAGTCTATTGTGCTGTGCTCGGCTCTGTGCCGTTTATTGTGCTCTGCTCTGTGCCATCTATTGTGCTCTGCTTGGCGCTCTGCTCAGCGCTGGGCTCAGGTACTGCGCTCAGGCGCTGGGCTCTGCGCTCAGGCGCTGGGCTCTGTGCTCAGGCGCTAAGGCGCTGGGCTCGGCGCTCAGGTGCTGGGCTCTGCGCTCAGGCGCTGGGCTCTGCGCTCAGGCACTAAGGCGCTGGGCTCGGTGCTGGGCTCTGCGCTTAGCTCTGCGCTCAGGCGCTGGGCTCAGGTGCTGGGCTCTGCACTCAGGGGCTCAGGCGCTGGGCTAAGGCGCTGGGCTCGGTGCTGGGCTCTGGGCTGTTTTTGCACCCTTTCAACATTGGTGGTCCTGCGGCGGGAGGCGCGTGGCAACCTCCGTAACAGGCTGTTGGGGTTTGGATGCACGCGCGCCACCTGCCGCAGCACGCCCAAAGCATCCAACGGAGGTTGGATGCGCGCGCAGCAAACCTCCGTAGGACGCTTTGGGCGTGCTGCGGCGGGTGGCACGCGCGCACCAAGCAAGCAAGTAGCTCGGCCGACATCCAAGCTTGGGCGAGCCCCCGGCTTGGATGGGGCCTAGAGTCCCAACTGAGCCGTGGACTCGCCTGAGCCTGGAGGACGCCCGAGCAGACGTCATACCGGCGACCAACGGAGAGAGGACACTGGAAGCGGGAGTGCCATCGCTGGAGGAGCTAACGGCCGATGTAGGTGAGTATGTGTAGTCAACATCCCCCTACATTGGCCCGGAGCTCCAGCGGTGGCTGTCGCAGGCTGCTCGGCCGGCCTCCGGGCTTAGGCGAGTCCCCGGCTCGGCTGGGCCTGTAGGCCCAAGCCAAGCCGGGGGCTCGCCTGAGCCTGGAGGCTGGCCGAGCAGCCTGCGACAGCCGGAGGACAGTCACCGCTGGAGCTCAGGGCTAATGTAGGTGAGTATGTGCTCTCCACACCCACCCTGCTTGCTCAGCCGGTATCCAAGCTTAGGTGAGCCCCCGGCTTGGCTTGGGCCTAGAGGACCTGTCGAGCCGGGGACTTGCCTGAGCATGGAGGCCGGTCGAGTTGCATGCTTGGGCGTCCTCCAGGCTCAAGCGAGTCCCCGGCTCGGCTGGGCCTCTAGGCCAACGCCAAGCCGGGGCTCACCTAACCTTGGATACCGGCCGAGCAAGCAGGGTGGGTGTGGAGAGCACATACTCACCTACATTAGCCCTGAGCTCCAGCGGTGACTGTCCTCCGGCTGTCGCAGGCTGCTCGGCCGGCCTCCAGGCTCAGGCGAGCCCCTGGCTTGGCTTGGGCCTACAGGCCCAGCCGAGCCGGGGGCTCGCCTAAGCCTGGAGGCCGGCCGAGCTGCCTGCGACAGCCACCGCTGGAGCTCTGGGCCAATGTAGGGGGATGTTGCCTACACATACTCACTGACAGCGGCCCTTAGCTCCTCCAGCGATGGCGGTCCCGCTTCCAGCGTCCTTTCTCTCTCTTCGTCGGTCGCCGGCATGATGTAACGAAAGCCTTTTACCCCGGCATTTTGACCCGGGGTCAAAGGCTTTTGTGACGTCATACCGGTGACCAACGGAGAGAGAGAGGACGCTGGAAGCGGGACCGCCATCGCTGGAGGAGCTAAGGGCCGATGTCGGTGAGTATGTGTAGGCAACATCCTCTTACATTGGCCCGGAGCTCCACCGGTGGCTGTCCTCTGGCTGTCGCAGGCTGCTCGGCCGGCCTCCAGGCTTAGGCGAGTCCCCGGCTCGGCTGGGCCTGTAGGCCCAAGCCAAGCCGGGGGCTCGCCTGAGCCTGGAGGACGGCCTAGCAGCCTGCTCGCCAGGAGGAAGTCACCGCTGGAGCTCAGGGTCAATGTAGGGGAGTATGTGTAGGCAACATCGGCCCTGAGCTCCAGCGGTGACCGTCCTCCGGCTGTCGCTGGCTGCTCGGCCGGCCTCTAGGCTTAGGCGAGTCCCCGGCTCGGCTGGGCCTGTAGGCCAAGCCAAGCCGGGGCTCACCTGAGCCTGGATGCCGGCCTAGCAGCCTGCTCGGCCGGAGGACAGTCACCGCTGGAGCTCAGGGCTGATTTAGGGGAGTATGTTTTGGGAACTTCGGCCCTGAGCTCCAGCGGTGACTGTCCTCTGACTGTCGCTGGCTGCTCGGCCGGCCTCTAGGCTTAGGCGAGTCCCCGGCTCGGCTGGGCCTTTAGGCCCAAGCCAAGCCGGGGGCTCGCCTGAGCCTGGAGGCCGGCCTAGCAGCCTGCTCGCCAGGAGGAAGTCACCACTGGAGCTCAGGGTCAATGTAGGGGAGTATGTGTAGGCAACATCGGCCCTGAGCTCCAGCGGTGACCATCCTCCGGCTGTCGCAGGCTGCTTGGCCGGCCTCTAGGCTTAGGCGAGTCCCCGGCTCGGCTGGGCCTGTAGGCCCATGCCAAGCCGGGGGCTCGCCTGAGCCTGGAGGCCGGCCTAGCAGCCTGCTCGGCTGGAGGAGGTCACCGCTGGAGCTCAGAGCCGATTTAGGGGAATATGTTTTGGGAACTTCGGTCCTGAGCTCCAGCGGTGACCGTCCTCCGGCTGTCACTGGCTGCTCGGCCGGCCTCTAGGCTTAGGCGAGTCCCCGGCTCGGCTGGGCCTGTAGGCCCAAACCAAGCCGGGGGCTCGCCTGAGCCTGGATGCCCGCCGAGCAGGCCGCGACAGCCGGAGGACGGTCACCGCTGGAGGAACGGGGCTTGCGGCGTTTAAACACACGGGTAGCTGCGCGCGGCTCGTGCCGATTTTTTTTATTTTTTTTTTGCAGGCGGCCGGCATGCGCAGCTACCTGTTTGTTTTAACGGCCAGTTTCAAATGTCCGTCGCGCATGCGCAGACCGCTTTTGGCGATGGACACTTGAAGGCTACTCTTTTATAGTATAGATAAGAATGTCTGCGCCAAAGCATAGTGTTGAAAACGATTTTGGCAATCTCTCAGGAGAGATAAGAGGGATAACTGAATATCCACAATTCAAGGACAAGCAGCCTATCAGGGTTATTCAGAGAGCACTGAACTGGCCACGAAATTGCACCGGACAGTGAATTTCCTCATACGGTGCAATTCCATGACCACTCGGCTGGTCAAAAAGCTGGTAATTCACCAAATATTGGTGAAATATGGTGATCTTTGGCAGCAGTGAAATCCCCCACAGAGAAGCAATGGTTAATCTATTCAGAGAACGAAGCACAGCAGAGAAATGTTGTCGAAATGCCCTGATTTTCGGCGTTTTCATTTGACAGATTTAATCAGGTGAATCTTATAAGTTTCAATGCAAAAAATATTACCCATTTTTAAAAAAATATTTATTAAACCATTTATTTTTTTCACTTGCAGCAAAAAGTCACTTTATTTATTTTTTCGGATTTTTAAGTGATTATTTGTTGTTTTTTCCAGCAAAATATCTTTTTCCGATTTTTTTAAAAATGTTTTTTTTTCTGTAACAGACCTTTTTATTATTATTATTCATAGGGCCTTATATATTATTTCCTGGCATTTTAGGACATTTTTTTTTTTTTGCAAACGCCTTTTAAATGTTGCAGTTGTTTTCTGTAAATCTGCAGAGCTGCTTTCCATGGTGCTGAATAGGTTTCAGCACCAAGGACAGGGGAATTACGTATCCTTTTTTTTTACCCTAATCTAGGTAATTAATTCATACGTTTCACATTCTGAAATAACGAATAAAAATTAAATAACTAATAAAAACGAACTAATTAATCGATCCAAAATACGAACTAAAAAACTAATAAAAATGAGATAACAAGTTGGTCTGAATTATGAATTAATACATTATTTTTTGGAAGAGGAAGTTTCTAGGCAGTTTTTGTGGAACGTGTAGCATGAAAGACCTACATTATAGATAAATCTTGGGTTTACCAATGTAGTGGAATTTTTACCCACCACAATATTCTAGCGTTAACTCAAGATTTCAAAGTCAGGTGACAAAAATCACCCGTATTTCACTAGCAACTCTCCATTATTTGGCGAATTGCCAGGTTTTGAACAGCTGAATGGAACCGAAAATACAACATACAGGGAAATTCACTGTCTGGTGCAATATTTGACTTGTGCCAATATTTCCATTTAGCAGCTTTCTGTTGTAAGAGCGGAAAAGGGCCTCTAATATTTTGTAGAATTATTTATCATTGTGACTTCTCATCATATTTGCTAAACATATTCAAAACCTTCTTTTCCAGACAGTGAAAACTGCATAAAATGTCCAGACACTGAATGGCCCAATGAGAAGAAGGATCAGTGTATTCCCAGACTGGAGGAATTCCTTTCATACAGTGATGTGATTACTGCTGTTTTCTCAGTGCTCTCAGCTTTACTCTTCCTTATAACTATTGGCATCTTGATCATTTTTATTATATTCAAAGACACAGCAATCGTCAAAGCCAATAACACGAGTCTCAGCTTCCTCCTCCTGGTGTCCATCATGCTGACCTTCCCATGTGTGTTTTTATTCCTCGGTCGTCCTGTGGATATAACCTGCATGCTGCGTCAATCCACCTTCTCCATCGTCTTCTCCATAGCCATTTCCTGTGTGTTGGGGAAAACCACCATGATTTACATTGTCTTCAAAGCCACCAAACCTGGGAGTGTCTGGAATAAGTGGGTTAACATGAAGATATCCAATGCTGTCGTCCTGACTTTCTCTTCGATTCAAGTCATGATTAATATCACATGGTTGGCTGCTTCTCCTCCCTTTCAGGAGCTGGACACACGTTCTTATCCAGGAAAGATCATTGTTCAATGTAATGAAGGTTCAGTAATGGCCTTTTACTCCATCCTGGGGTATATGGGGCTTCTGGCCGCTGTTAGTTTTATTATAGCTTTTTTAGCCAGGACATTACCGGACAGTTTTAATGAGGCCAAGTACATCACCTTCAGCATGCTGGTGTTCTGCAGTGTCTGGATCGCCATGATCCCGGCCTATCTGAGCACCAAAGGGAAGGACATGGTGTCTGTGGAGATATTTGCCATATTGACCTCAAGTGCTGGGTTATTATCCTGTATATTTTCCCCAAAATGTTACATAATTCTGCTAAGACCAGAAATGAACACAAAAGCCCATTTGCTGGGAAACAAGAATAAAACCATAGTTTCATAATTATGACACATTTCTAGGAGTTTTTCTCATGTACAATAAAGGAAATCTGCATAATAAATCTGTAGAAAATACAAGTTTTCTAACGTGACTCATTAGTCTTTATCCATCATCACCTAACACATCGTCAAGGCGTTCTCTGTAAAGATTAACCATTACTTGTCTATGGGGAATTTCACTGCAGCTGACCTGCAGTGAACAGCACCATGGCCAATGAACAGGGACGCAGTGCTGCTGAATCTGTGAAACATAATAACAAATTGATTATTATTACTATTATTATTTATTAGGCGCCAACACATTCCACAGCGCTGTATAAAAGATGTAAAGGGTAAAGACAGGGCAACACTATAATACATACAGGTCACAGGTCAGTATACCTGCCAGCAGATACAGGAGGACATTAGGACCCTCTTCACGTGGGAATTTGCAATCTAGATGGGTGAGGGGGATTAGAAACAGGACGGGGGGCTGCAGTGATGAGTTAACCCCTTAAGGGCCAGGGGTATTTAAAGTCAATACATTTATGACGTAAATGTTATGTCGTTGGTCCTTAAGAGGTTAATGCAGGGAGAGGTGAGGACTGCTTTTGGGTCGGTCGGATGTCTTGTTACGGAGTCGGGTGGTCACTTCCGTTAACAGAAGGGTCTTTAGGGAGCGTTTAAATGAAGCCAGGTTTGGGGACAGTCTGATATTGCGACGGGGTCTCTTTTTTAACAGTTGTCTTAATTGTCATTGTCTCCCACGAACTAGTCTTCAAAATTTATAAATGGGGACGTAATGGGTCTCTTTTAGTGCTTCTATGGTCTGGGCAAGTAGTGCTGTATAGGCTGCGTTAACGCTGGTGATCCAATGCCAATGGCAAATGATTCCTAGTCTATATGTACTAAATGGCCGCTCGATTGTAGACCGGATTCGATGTGCATTCTATTTGAATGAACGCTTTGGGGAGTTTTTGTTGCATTTAATTATATGAAACTGTTTTGTAGCAGTCGCTAGGATATTATGCCCTGGTAGTTACGAATTTTTGAGCCTTGATATGCTCAGGTATTTCTGCGACTGGTATTATTCTTTTACGTATTTACCAAGTTTATTGCGTTCTAGAAGCAATTAATGCACAGTGTATCCTATGGACCGAGAAGGCAACCATCTGTTCAAAACATTTAGACGCACATCAAAAAGGTTTGTTTTGGAACTCATACCCAATATAGAATTAAATGCAGTTTTCTGCAAGTAATGAAGGTGTAGCGCTACGATTTTGAATGCTTTTTGAATTCATTTTATAAATTGGTGAAGAAGTGCTTATGTGCTGTTTAAATGCCGTTGTAACACCACTGTGTGCATTCGGCTCCCTGCTAATTTTTCTACAGGGATACTTACCTGATATCCAGCCTGCATTTGATATGGTTAAATTTAATTAAATTCTAATTATAACACCTTGGCATCTCCCAGCACCTATTTGTAGTGCCAGTTATGCAGCAACAGTCTGTACTTGAATTCTAGTATCTATTATTGCAAGTCTATTTTATCTTGCTATGCCAAGATCCTTTGTAATTGTATTATCTATCTAAGGTTCTCCAATCAGAAGAGACCGTGCGCAATGTACTTTCAGTGAGAACGACATTCATTATGGTGGTTTTAGATATAGGATCTTCAAGTTGTTTGGGCCATCCTCTTTTTCAATCAATTAGGATGCCAATTATATCCCATGATCAAGTATTTGGCAATCGTTCTATTAGGATGGTTGCGGCTGCCCATGACTATTAATCCCATATTACACATGACTGTCTGAATTATTTTATTCAATTTGCTGAGGAATTATACCAATCCCCAATTACTACGAGAGCAGTCACCCCCCCCCACTAGTAATTCCCTAATTTGGGAGGTATGGTTCTACAATTGTACTATGGAAGATATACATTTCTATTTATCATTTTTTAAGTGTCAAGTAGTGTCAAGTATATGTTGTATTCGTTTAATAAAGATTATTAGGTAGCCGGTGTCTACCCTCCCTTTTTTGTCTATACTATTAGGGTTATGCCCATTTTGACACTGGTTTTGATTCAAATCCCTGGTGTACTTTGTTCTACAATCGTTTGTACAGACTTTACCCACAATCCTTCCTTTAGGAATGCTTTTGGCAACTGTGCTGTCCGTCTCAGATTCAGTCCTCTCAGATTGCTCGCATTAGACTGGGGAGATAAAATTCATGGTCCTTCCTTTGGCAGGGAAGGGCTTAATTCATCAACCATACAAACATTTGTATTAACCATTTCATTATCACTTTCTGGTAAATTGTCATGGACACTGGTTACTTCATCAGAATCATCATTGAGTCACTGGGTTGGCGGGGCTGCAGATAGTGGATCACCTACAATTTGATTGGGTTATTCCTATTCATCAACCGAGTGATCTGATCCAATTTCTCTGTCAGCAAGCGAAAGTTATCCTGCATCTGGCTGATACGCTGGTGTACATTGTATTTCCACCTTCTACTCGTCCTTGGGGACGAGGCTTGCGCATTATCTGACTCATCTGATTCAGTTCTAACTCGGGTCGCTTCCTGTCTAGGCACATTTTCCCTTGAATTAACCCATTGATTTCTTCCATTTCTAGGAACCCATTGTTTCTTAGGTTGGGATTTACTTCCTGAATTTTCTCTGGCAAATCCTCTTTCCTGATCTGGCTTAGATTTTTCTATTTTAGGTTTTGAATCTTTCACGACCTCAGCATAGCTCTTTTTCGGCAATTTCCTCAGGTGAATTTTTAATTATTTTCCTGAGTTTCTTCACTATATTCAAATACAGTAAAGAGAGTCATGCTTTCTTTCAAAATACAATCCAACCCATTTTTAGGATAGTAATCCCTCGCCAATATAACCCTTATTTTATTTGGCAATGCATCATAAAATTGGATAAAGTCAGGATTTTTGAAATCTGGGTTTCTTTCAGCCAAGCTGAACGCATTTTTAAGGACTGACAGAAATTCACGGGGGCTTTGATTTGGTCTGCATTTTAGAGTTAAAATAGCCCTTTTCGTGGCTAGGCTTGTGCGGTGAGGTCCAAATTCACATTTAAGCTCAGACACAACTTTGCTCCAAGTATTTCTGCCGACTCTTTGAAAGACTGAAAGAAATACCTGTTTTTGCTTTCAAAGACCCATGGGATAAACTTAATTTTCTCAGCATCTGATTTAATGCCTAAAATGGATAAAGATTCCTCAAATGTTTCCAAATGACTGACAATAGCCACAGAATTTTTCTTATTAAATATACCCACTGACTCCTTGAGAAATTTGACCACTTTCGTTGAATCACATACATGAGATTTTCTACCATGTTTAATAGGCTGTGGCTGGCTAGAGTGATGTGATTTGAAATACTCATGTGCACGAGGCTTTGCCTTTTCTGCATTAGAGTCACTTTCACTTTGCAGCGGAATGTGCCTGTCAGACTTAATCACTGGTGATTTATCAAAGCACCTAAGAGCTTCCAGGGAAAATCTCTCTGAAGAAGGAGATTTAACCCTTCGGGCATCAGCTTCTACCTGACGTAACTCATTAGCAAATTTCTCATGTTTGCGTTTTATTCTTGTCAGTTGTTCAATCAATTCTTGATTTGATTGAGACAAATTAAAGCTGTAACTTATTCTATTTAGAATGATAAGTAAGAAAAACTTATTTAGTGAATCCTTCCCTAATAATGAGAATTAAGCTTCTAATCTTATGCTTTTTAATTTTAGGTTATAAAATCCCGATTTAGTAATTCAATCACAATAGCTCTTCCAATTTCAATATATATATATATATGTATCTATTGCAACAAATAATTTAGGATAAATTTATATCCTTTTTATCAGACCTTCTCATAGTTCTATACTGCAGGTTAGAAATATATCAAAGATTCCGATCTAGCATTAATCTGAGATAACTCTCAGTCTATATCCATTGCAATATACACACTTGTATACATATATATATCGCTACATAAATTCCACTTAAATTGCTTTCAAACTTTACTTGTTCAATCTGAATTCAAGCCTTTCCACGAACTTCGTATGATATCAGTGGATGTAATGAATTAAATGGAGAGTATGTGAGAATTTGTGAGAATATTATAAGATGTTATAAGTATGTGTCCATCTTACTTTCTTTGTGTCTTTGTCAGCCTCTCCATGAGCATGGCTGTTGATGAGTGAGAGAGAGAGATGAGTGAGAATGCATGAGAGGAAGAAATGAAACTGAAATGAAACTGAAGTGAAACTGAAGTGAGTATGCTCTCCGTGACTACACAGATATAGGGTATTTTTACATCACTTATCATATGTTTCTAATTAGCATAAAACATATGCTTAATAATATTAAATGAGAACTTGCCGATTCATCTAACACTAGATGGCAGTGTTGATTTTAAAAATCAAATTAATATTTAATTCTATTTTATTTTACTTATGTGACATAGGTCATGAGTTAATTCTAACCTTATATTGTACAAAGACCGTTTCAATGTCTGTCCAGACTTCTGTCTCTTCTGTCAAATTTAAGATCCTTCTCTATCCTACTAATTTCAAGGTTTCTTCTCAGTTACTTATTAGTTAAAATATAAATTCCTCTAGTTTAAACTGCAAAATAATTCTTAATCTCTTACTAATATATATACCATTATAGTTATACACTTACAAAATATTGGCATCTATTCTATTGCTAATAATAGATATATTGGATACATCATATATACACGTATATTGTATATATGTACTTGTGCATAGATATTTTGGGTATAGAAACCTTAGTAAAATATATTTTATTCAAGAACTTCTTGATCAAACAAACAAATGGCTATAAATTTCTTTGACATTTCTAGCAATTATAACTAAACATATATCAAATAGGAACACTTTATGGCGTCTTTATGTGTAACATGATTATATTCATTTTTAAAAACACACATAACTCTTTTATTCCTTTCTAATAAGTTTAAACTTGGTATGAACTCGTCTCTCTTTTTTTTAAAGTAGGCGAAAGGTAATTCAAGAGAAAAAAAATGTTTTATAAGAAAAATAAAGATAAATGAATATTGCACAAAATGGCTACAGTACAAACATCCATTTTGTTTTCCTATAAAAATACCCGACAACAACTTCATCCATAGTAATCGTTTGGAATGAGTTGAATGGACAACTGTGCTTTGGTGCATTCCTTTTTATGGGCTTGTATATTTGGGTTTCGCTAGGTTGGTCAGATTTGCCATTACCACCAGGTTTTTACAGTTGCTAAAATTATGCACGCAAAGGCCATGTGGTAATTACTGCGAATAGATTGTAATGCCATCCGCGAACCAGCACAAATTTGCATTTGTGCGCGCAATGTTAAGTATAGGACGCGTGCAGTATAGTTAGTTCATAAAGGGTTTGCGCAGGTTCACCCGTGGTAGACCATTGCACGCGGTTGTTGCACTCACTATCGGTTATTTAAAGAGAAGCGAAAAGCCACCGTACGTTCGGTGACTTTACTTTCTCTTCAATTCAGTTCGATTTGGCTATCCGATTTTGGCCACCCTGTGGTGTATTCAGCAAGCACCACAGGGCCGCCGAAATGCAGGGAAAAGTCGGTGCAAACCCACTGACAACTCACCGCAAAAAACGAGGGCGAATGCACACCGAAACCCGCAAAAACATTTGGATTAACCAGCCGAAAATGTCGGAAAAACCCAAGCAGGAGCCGATCATATGCAGCACAGCCACCGGAAAAAGCCGACACCGCAGACAAATGCAGTGAATAAATTAGAAAAACAGTTTGCTTGAATGTTTGAAAAGTGAAACGCTGTTTGCAAAGAAACTACTGAGCGAAAATGTCTGAAATTTACATATAAGATCCAATGAATGATAATAAAAAGGGCTGTTACAGAAAAAAATAGTAAACTTAAAACAAAATAAAAAAAAATCGGATTTGTTTTTTAAAAAACAAATCCCTAAAAATGCATAAATTATCAAAACAAAATCTATAAATAAAGAGACTTTTTACTGCAGAATACTATAATCAACGGTTTATTAGATATTGAATTAAAACAGGAATATTTTTAACATTGAAGCCTATGGGATTCGCCTGAATAAACCTGCCAAATGAAACCACCGAATGACAGGGCATTTCAGGAACTTTTCACTGCTGGCTTTTGCTCTCTGAATAGCCGAAGCAGTGCTTCTCTATGGGGATTTCACTGCCTTCGACAGGCACCGAACAGGCACCATATGTGCAGGCAATTCACCAGGATTTGGCGAATAGCTTGCTCTCTGGATAGCCGAATGGCCAAGAAAGGTAACCGAACGCTGATTTTAAGCGTTCAGTTACCTTTCTCCAGCCATTCGGATCTCTTTGAATTACCCTGTATATGTCATGAAAAGTATTTATGCAAATGCATTCAATTATATGTTCCTAGATGCATTAATTAGCTCTAATTTTAATTAGATGCAATCTCCAATAATCCTAAATGTGTCAGGGAATTTGAACAATATTGATTGAAACCAAACAACAAAAATAATCCTATACTATAAAAGAGTAAGGCTTGGCGTGTCCGTCGCCAAGCCTACTCTGCGCATGCGCGCGCAACCAGCAGCCTTTGGCTCTCTGCAACCCCCCAGCAAGAAGACCTACGCCATGGCGGTGTACAGCCATTACAACAGGGACACCCTGCGTGGGATGTTGGAGAATCGGGGAGGAACTCCTGGCAATAAGAATAGGAAAACCCTGATGAAGGAGCTGACCAGGATGGATCAGAACAGGGTGACGTTACCCGTCCCCAACCCTGTCCTCGCAGAGGTAGCGGAAGATGCTTTCCTCAGACAGGTGCGGCAACGGGTTGTCCTACTGGGAGCTGCCCCATCGGAGGCGGACATAAGCTGGGTGTTCCAGGAGGTCCAGCTGGAAGTGGAGCAAGAGAAGATTCGGCAGCATGAAATGCGGATGGCAGCGCCCTGTGGAACAGAGACTGAATATTCTACCCCTGAACCCTATCCCGTAGAACCCCGGGTCGAGGTTTACAGCTCGACTGGAGCTTCACCCCAGGAATCTGCACCCCCCAGCGATACCCCTTTCGGGACTTACAGCTCGCCTGGAGCCTGTATTGGGGACATCGCACATCCCAGCGACTCTTGGATGGAGACTTACAGCTCGCCTGGAGCTGCATCCGAGGACGACACACCCCCCAGCGAGTGGCAGTGCCACTGTGTCAGCACCCTCGCGGATTCGAGGGCGGAATTCCCGAAAAGGATGCAGGAGGGCCTGGACCGGTACCATGGGTCCACAGTGGAGCCCACCGGGTACGAGTGGCGAGATGAGATCCACCAGGAACTGTGGTACGAGGCCCTGTACTATGAGAGGGCCTACCATGGCGTCTATGTTCCCTCCGACGCTGTCATCCACCGGGTGCAGTATGATGTGCGAGCAGCGTTCCTGCAAGATCGGGCCCCGGAGGAGTGGGAGGCAGAGCTCCAGTACCTGGTGCAGCAGGAGATTGCACTGGACGCCGCGTACCGCGCGCTCCGGTGGCTAGCGGGTCCCCTGATTCCCCGCACCGTTGACGGCGCCTCCACCGCAGGACCCCATTATGGTGGCACGGGGCTGCTCTACGAGAGCATGGCCGCAGACCCTGGGTTCGGAGAAGAGTCAGAAGAGCGGTCGGAGGAGATATTGGAGCGACGGGAACAGGAGCTCCCGTACGACAGCAGGGACTCGGTGTTCGAGGAGCTGGAGTTCCTAGCTGAGCGAGAGTGGGAGCTCGAGAAGGCCTACAGGAGACTGTTGGACGGCGTTCCGCAGTCGGGTCTGAGTCCCATGTACTGGGACGGGTCGGCGGAAGTAACCGACAGTCCGCAGGTCTGGGAAGTATGGGAGGCCGAGATGCTCCCATGGGTCCCCGCTGGGGCCCCGGCAGGAAAAGTTATCCTCCAACCAGCGGGAGAGCTGGCCACGGGGCAGAGTGCCGCTGGCCTCTGCCCACTTCTCACAGTCTGCCAGGAGGAGCAGACCGATGGTTCCCCCGGGCTGGGTTGTGCGCAGCCATTGATTGCCCCGGGGGGTGAAGAAACCATCCTCCCGCAAGGAGATCCTTCCCCAGTGGAAGAGCTGGCCACGGGGCGGAGCGCCGCTGGCCTCTGCCCACTCCCCACAGCATGCCAGGGGGAGCAGACAGATAACTTCGCCGGGCTGGGTTGCTCCCAGCCACTGATTGCCCAGGGGGTGGATGGAACCATCCTCCCGCAGGGAGACCCCCGCTCAGCGGAAGAGCTGACAACGGGGCAGAGGGCTGCTGGCCTCTGCCCATCCTTCCCAATTCACCCCGAGGGGCAGAACGAAGATGATTCCGCGCTACCGCCCTCGCAGCAGCTTACCCCACCCAAACTCCGGGACTGTGTTCCGGCACCCTCCTTCCCAGCAGAAGAGTTGGCAATGGGGCAGAGGGCCGCTGGCCTCTGTCCACCCGTCGGCTGCCCGGAAGAGCAGCCGGGTTTGACCCCACTTGACCCCTCGGTCGTCGTTTCCGTACCTGCCCCCCCAGCAGAGGAGCTGGCCACGGGGCAGAGCGCCGCTGGCCTCTGCCCATCTTTGCAACCCTTTTGCTCGGAGGCCCCACGCAGCCACGGTCCTCTGCAACGGCTGACCTGGGCACCCGGGGTGCGTGCAGTAAGCACCCGTTTTCCCCGGGTGAGCGACATTCCCGGAGGGGACACAGGTGGTACCCCTCCTCAGCCACACGACCCTTCGTCCAGACGGGGTAACCCCAAGGACGTGGGGCCCCAACCAAGTTGGCACGGCCGTAAGGCCAAATGGAGAAGCCTGGAGGCTCGGCCTCCCCAGACAGACTATGGGCCTGGGAGCACCGACTTCCCCGGTATGACCCGGTGGGGGTCAGACCAGGTGCGTCGAACTGTGGGAAGGGGGAGGAGTGTCACGGAATGGCCCAGCACCCTCAGCCAGGGGCGATTCATAGTGGCGGTTATACCCATAGACACTTAGGTGCTGTGGCGCCCACGGGGTTTCGAGTATTTTATTTAGATGTGGATTTGTGTGTGGTGTAATAAAAGTGTCCCCGTTTGTGTATTGTGAAATGTAATTCCCTTTGTGTGTGCCTTGCTCGCCGCCATTTTCCTGGTGCCTCGTGGATCCGGTCAGAATGATTGGATCGGAAAATGGCCGATTCGGACCGTCCGGTCGAATCGTAAAATGGTCGATTCGGACCATCCGGTCCGAATCGGCAACTCCCCGATTCGTAACTGCCAATACGAATCGGGGCCTGGGTGCCTCCTGCCAGCGAGGGCCAATGGGTCTTGTGTGGGCGGGCAGGGATTCCCATTGTTCTCATATTTGTGTAAAGTTTATAAGTATATGTGATGTGTAAGAATAAAGTCAGATTTACTAGTGCATCCAGCCTCGCCTGATGACTATTATTTTCGGCCGTATTTGCTGAGGATCCCGCGCGGTCTCAGAGTACGGTTCCGAACCGAACCACCTTAAGATCCGAAGGCGCGGACCGTGTACCGCGCTTCGGTACATCGAGTGATCGGAGATAAGATCCGAATATTCCTCCGATCCAGCGAGATCCGAATATTCTCTCGACGGAGATCGCTAATCAGATCCGAAGATTCCCTCGATCCCTTAAGATCCGAATATTCTTCCGGCCGTAAGATCAGAATATTCCTCCGCCCGTAAGATCCGAATATTCTTACGTGGGAAGGTCCGATTCCCGAATTCGCATGGCCGCTCCGCAGACGCTCCCACACTCACAAGGTCAGTGAACCAGCTGCTCGAGACGCTGAGTGCCGTGTTGCTCAGTGGTCGGGCTGGTTCTACGCAGGGGTCCCCTCCACCGCCCGCTAACCCTTCCCCAGGGTCACTCCAGGTCGCACGAGACGCCGAGTGCCGTGTCACTCGGTAGTCGGGCCAGCGGTAAGCGCCGGGGGCACGCAGATAGAGCACACCTGCAGGCGGACAACATCCCATTCCGTCATAAGCCCTATTCAGAGAGCGTGAAAAGCAGGAGAATGACTGGAGAATGAAAAATTCTAGGTCAAAATAGCCAAACCAGAAAAATTCTCCCTTTCATCTCACTTTCCAAATCTGCTATTTTGACCTAGAATTTTCCATTCTCCAGTCATTCTCCTGCTTTTCACCGCTTTCTGAATAACCCTGTTAGTGCCTGACGACCTTCTAACAGATCACCTTGTCTGCAGTAGTCCATGAACAAGGTCGTTTGGCACACGCTAGGGAAACTCTAAGACCCGGGTTGAGACCCAGCACTAATGCGGTTGTGTACAGGATGGAACTGTTTTTCTTTTCCATACCTATCCCCTGCCCTCACAAGCTTGAATATGAACACATCCAGTGAATAACCTCACACCCCTGCATTATTAAAATCCTCCACGGTGGCCGTATCATCCATGTTTTGATGCACACATATATTAAGGCTGATGGGCATTGCATGATAAATGCCACCCAACAGCATGTAGAATCCTACATGCATTTAATAGATCCAAAAGGAAGGCCAGGTGAGCGACAACAATTTCCCTGCTGCAGCATAGCAATAATACATGTTTCAGGGCAAGACTTATTCACGTGTCCCTTTAAACATGGTCCACACAGTCACCCTAATAATCAACTGCTTACATACTATGAATAACCCCCAGCATAAAATGTTTAAAATTAGGCAATATATTAGAATTAGGATATATGTGCATAAAGGATACATTTATAATAGAGCTTACTGCAACAGCAGCGACATTGCTGACCAGATCCATTACTATGGTGTATGGGGCCAAGAGAACACCTGTGCTGTATTCCTTTCAATTGCCTATTAATTTTGGACGAGGACCTGGTTTTTCTGGTTTTTTGGAGTTAACACCAGGGTTGAGCAGTAGGTAAAATGTTGCAATTAGTGCACCTCAAAAAATTTAGCGCTGGCACCAAGTGATCTGTTAGCTGCAAAAGCGCTAGAGATCTCTAGCACTCCCTGTGTTAAGTATAGGACGCGGAAAGTACATTAAGCTCGCGGTACAAATCGCTAATAGCAACGCGCTAAGTGATTTTTCCCATTTGTAGCGGAGGCAAACTATCTGTTGGTCAGGCGCTACACTCAATTAACCTGGCGCTAACGCAAACATATGCCGACGCAAGGGTTAGCTCACACCAGGTAATAGTGCCCTAAATAAGTGTATATAAATAAGATTCCAAAACCCCAGAGTAATGTGATGCAATGAGTAATGTGATGCAATGATGCCTTTTTTGTTGTACTAACCTGATACTTAAATTCAATATTTTATTTGCTGCAATTCGGCAGTTTTCGCTGAATGTCTGATTGCTGCTTCAGCGACTCCACTTTTAGCAAATTACAGTGACCATTCGCTAAATAGGGAATTCACCTTATTTTTGGAAAAATAAATTCCCCGAAATGTGACGGAAAGCAGAGGCTCTAAATATGATTAGACCCTTTAGATTCTAACTTCCATAATAACCCCTAAAATGCCATAAACCCAGAGAAATACAATAAAAAAAATAAACAATGTGGCATTTAGCTACCCCTTAACCCGTAAAATGCCATTCATCAAGGGAAAACATGAAATGAATACACTGAGGCATGTAGTTTACCCATCAACCCGTAATATGCCATTAATCAAGGAAAAAACAAATGTATACTGTAAGGGATGAAGCCTACCCATTAACCCTTAATATACAACTAAAACCAAGGCAAAAACTAATGTAATACAAAATGTAGTGTATAGTCTGAACATTAACCATTTCACTGCTGAGCCATTTCAACCCTGTGAAAATGTTTAAGTTTAAGTATACATTTTTATTTAATGTTTTATGACTTATACTTCACACTGAATATGGTCATGTTGGGTATCATTGGAAAGGCCAGAATCTACCCTTTCGAATGACACCTAGTTCTTCCATATATGATACATAGCGACGGAGATATGTTGGTCCGAAGAAGTGTGGGAAGCTGGATGTTGATTTTTGGTGGGGGGGCACATGGGGGGGCAAGGAATAACCTAGGGGGTAATTTCTCCCCCTTGCCCCCCTGTAGAGTCGCCTATGCTGGTCTGGGGTCGGAGCTGTCTGAGCTTGGGGGGCAGTATATCCACGAGCTGGGGCAATATCCACGAGCTGGGGCAATATCCATGAGCTGGGGCAATATATCCACGAGCTGGGGCAGTATATCCACGAGCTGGGGCAGTATATCCATCAGCTGGGGCAATATATCCATGAGCTGGGGCAGTATATCCATGAGCTGGGGCAATATATCCATGAGCTGGGGCAATATATCCATGAGCTGGGGCAATATCCACAAGCTGGGGCAATATATCCACGTGCTGGGGCAGTATACCCACAAGCTGGGGCAATATATCCATGAGCTGGGGCAGTATATCCACGAGCTGGGGTAGTATATCCACAAGCTGGGGCAGTATATCCATGAGCTGGGGCGTATATCCATGACCTGGGGCAATATCCATGAGCTGGGGCAATATCCTTGAGCTGGGGCATATATGCATGAGCTGGGGCAGTATATCCACATGCTGGGGCATATATCCACGAGCTGGGGCAGTATATCCATTTGCTGGGGCAGTATATGCATGAGCTGGGGTGTATATCCATGAGCTGGGGCAATATCCATGAGCTGGGGCATATATCCATGAGCTGGGGCAGTAAATCCATGAGCTGGGGCAGTATATCCACAATAGACTGCCCTCTGGGCAGGCTTTCCACCTTGTAAAATATAAAATAATAAAACATACAGAATAATTATCACTTGGACAACACAATGATAATCCATCAACATATAAAAATACATTATTTTTCTTCTTCTGCAGGCTAACATCCTTTGTAAGAAAAGACTGTCTACATACAGAATTGACACTTAAAATGGGCTGTGACTCCCTCTTTCTATCAGAACAGGCTTTTCAACACATGATATTTATATATTCATACAGAAAATTAAAATCTAACACTTTTAAGCAGCCATTTGTTTCCCCTCTCTAGCGTATAGCACAGGTCTGGCAGCAATCTCTAACGTCACTGGTAATTCTAGACCTAAACGGTTTTGGGTCAGTCTGAGTAGGGTCCTTTTTGTGCCCAAGTGTTTCTGACAGGGGAATGTCATGTGCTATGTGCTATTGTTCAGTCTGAAACTTCTGAAGAACTACTATTGAGGTTTGGGAATTTGCTTAACCTTAGTCTCCACTAGGGATGAGCTGTTCAGTTCGATCAGTTCGGAGTTCGATTCGAACTTTGGCAGTTCGAAAGTTCACGAACTGCAAACTTTTTTGGGTGTTCGCCAAAAGTTCGAAAACAATTTTTAATTTTTTTTTTTAAAAAAAAATGCTTAAAAAATCCTAAAAAATCTAAAAATAAAGAAACTCTTTACTGCAGAATATTGAATTAAAACGGGAATATTTTTAACATTGAAGACTATGGGATAAAACATTCTTGTTGCTAAAACATCAGGCAGATGAGGCCCTCTAAATCAGGCACTGTAGAGGGCAGCCTGCCGGATCTACCCTCCCAAGGACCCCTTGACTTGAGGAGCATGCGGCCGCAAGATTACAGAGCTGCGACTGTGCGGGCTGGCCTGCCGTGTGCATGTGGCAGGGAGGTGGCGCAGGGACTCCAGGGAGGGAGCCACGGCAGACCCCCCTTCTGCCCAACCAGTATCCAGGTTGCAGTGTGCATGTGGCAGAGAGTGGGGATGAGCTGTTCGGGTTCAGACGGTTCGGGGTTCAACCCGAACTTAGCCTGTTCGAGCAGATCGCGAACACCAAACATTTACAGGTGTTCGCTGCATGTTCGACCACAATGGACCACAATGCATTTTCCCACTGCCTGAAGCTTGTAATTGGCTACAGCCTTGCACCTGACCACAGGTCTGGTGCAAGACTGGTTGAACACTATGCAAATCACCGCTCAGAGTCCTGATTGGGCAAATTTTATAGTGCAGCACACTCTATAAGGTTTCAACGCACCGATTCTGCACGCATTTCAGAGCAGATTTCAAAGAAGATAGTTGTGTGTGTTGTTACTGCCGGTCTGCCACGCTACTGGGGGGGTCTCATTTCGACCAAATATCAGGGAATTTAGGTGATGTGTGTCTTGTCACTGTGCCAGCAAGTTTTTTTGGGATTTATAACTTTATTTAAGACATTTGTGTATTGAGGTGATTTTCTGGGTCTTGTCACACTGTGCCAGCAAGTCTTTTTGGGGTTTACAACTTTATTTAAAACACTTGTGAATTAAGGTGATCTGTGTCTCGTCATACAAAAAGTACCACGCTGTATTTTGGGGCTCACTAATTTCTTTAAAACACTTGGGAATTAAGATGATCTTCTGTGTCTCGTCACACAGCCAGCAAGTTTTTTTGGGCTCACTAATTTCTTTAAAACACTTGGGAATTAAGGTGATCTGTGTCTCGTCATACATACAGTACCACGCTGTATTTTGGGGCTCACTAATTTCTTTAAAACATTTGTGAATTAAGGTGATCTGTCTCTTGTCACTGGCTGCCAGCTATCAGTGTGTCTCACTGAGTTATACCAGAGTTATTTAAATCCTTATACCAGAGTTGAATCAGAGTTCTGTATATATTAATCTATATATCACTCACCATGTCTGGAAGAACAAAAAGGACAGGCAGACGCTCCCAGCCACAGATAAGAGGGCAAGCAGCCCCTGTGTCGGGAGGTTGTGTTTCTGGTCGTGGTGGACGTGGTGCATCCTCTGCAGGGGCACGCTTGTCCTTTCTAACTGGTGCTGGCCGTCTTAAGCAGCAGCAACATGCAGAGGACTTGGTGGATTGGCTAACCAGGCCATCCTCATCCTCCGAGTCCTCTGCCAGCCAGTCTTCTAGTGCTTTACAGTCTACCTCAGCTGCCAAAGCATCTAATGCAGCCTCCATGTCCACAGCTACTCCTGCCGTAGCCTCGCTATCACACATGGAGGAGTAGGCTGAATTGTTTGACTACAATGACAGTGACATGCTGCTTGAGGATGCGCAGCAAGTACAGTGCTCTGATTCAATCTCTGAGTTTGAGCAAGAGAGTATAATCAACCTAGAGGAAGGGGGTGCCAGTGATGACACACAAATAACTGGCACTCATGTTGCCCCAGCAGCTGCAGCATACTGCCAAGTTGGCTCCAGTGACGAGGAGATAGGGTGGTAGGGGGTGAAGATGACATTGATGATGATGTTGTCACTGACTCCACCTGGGTGCCAGATCGAACTGAGGAATCAAGTGAGGAGGAGGGGGAGGAGGAGGCACAGCAAACACGAGGCACAACATCCTCTGTGACCAACCGTAGCACTAGCCAGTCCAAGGCATCACATGTCAGAGCTGCTCCGGTGCAGAGAACTGTTGTCTCTAAGAACACATGCAGGAACTCTACTGTCTTGGAGTTCTTAAAGAAATGTGCAGCAGACCCCACCGTTGCTATTTGTAATCTATGTCAGAGGAGGCTGAAGCGTGGGATATACACCGGACGCTTGGGTACCACGTGCTTGAGGTGACATATGAACAAGTGCCACACATCCCGTTGGGGCAACACTTTGCATAGGTCCTCCTCCTCCTCATCTGTCTCTACCCACACTGTATGTCCTGCCATGCAATTGCCTACAACCTCCACCGACAGGGATGATGCTACAGTAATGGATGTACCAGCAGGTCCTTCCTCACAATGTGGCATCATCCCAGAAGCTGAAGATTTACGCAGTCAGATTACGTTGCCGCAGCTGCTGCAGCGAAAGAAAAAATATAGTCCCAACCATCCCCTAGCACAGCGTCTAAATGCCAGCTTAGCAAAATTACTCACATTGCAGCTGCTGTCTTTCCAGCTGGTGGACTCTGCTCCCTTCCGTGAATTTGCTGAATGCGCTGTACCACAGTGGCAGGTTCCAAAACGCCATTACTTTTCACGCAAGGCCATTCCAGCACTATACCAGCACGTGGAAGACAATGTTATCCAGTCATTGGGAAAGGCAGTCAGCAGCAAGGTGCATGTCACTTTAGACACGTGGTCCAGCAAGCATGGACAGGGTCGTTACATTTCCTTCACGGCACACTGGGTAACTCTGATTGCAGCTGGGAGGGATCCAAGACAGAGCTCTGTGCTGTAGCTTGTTCATCCACCATGCCTCCAGAAAGCTGCTTGTATGAGGTCTGTCTGCTCCACCACCACCACCTCTTCCTCCTCCTCCTCCTCCTCCTCCTCCTCCTCCTCCTCCAAATTCTCTGTCTCTGGCAAAGTGGCAGTTAAACCTACGCCTGAAAGGGTCTACGCAATGGCTAAAGCAAAAAGATGCCATACTGTGCTTGAGCTGGTTTGTTTAGGAGACAGGAGCCACACCGGGTCAGAAATTTTGTCAGCTCTGCAGGGGCAGGTGCAGAGATGGTTTACACCATGCCAGCTTGAGCTGGGAATGATCGTCTGTGATAATGGCAGCAACCTTCTCTCCACCCTACGCAAGGGTAAATTGACGCATGTACCATGCCTGGCACACGTCCTAAATCTAATGGTACAGCGTTTCCTAACCAAGTACCCAGGGCTGCCAGATCTTCTCTTCCAGGCCAGAAAAGTCTGCAGCCACTTCAGACGGTCATTCCCAGCAAGCGTTCGCCTGGCAGAAATTCAAAGAGAATTCCACCTTCCCACAAACCATCTGATCTGTGACATGCCCACCAGGTGGAACTCGACATTAGCAAAGCTGCAGCGTCTGCACAAGCAGCAGAGGGCCATCAACGAGTACCTGTGTGAGTATGGCACAAGGACAGGTTCAGGTCAACTTGGTTTCCCCCCCCACAGTGGCTGATGATCAAGGATGCATGCACTGTACTGTCACCATTTGAGGAGGCAACGAGGATGGTGAGCAGGGACAGTGCATGCATCAGTGACACAATTCCTATAGTGTTCCTGCTGGAGCACACTCTGCGGGGAATTATAGATGTGGCTCTAGTGTCAGAGCAGCGGGAGGAAGAGGAGGCCGTCCCTAGCTCTCAAGGCCCCAGTCTTTCCACAGACAGCATTCCAGCGGGTCCTACTCAGTTCAGACAGGAGGAGGAGGAGGAATATTTAAGTAGATTCCTCAAGGCAGGCTTTTGTGTGCCAAGAAACAGAAGGGCTTGTGCATGGCTGGGAGGAGGAAGTGCACGATACGGTCATCCTCATTGACCAGGAAGACTCGGCAGCTAATGCCACCTCCAACCTACGCTGCATGGGCTCCCTAATGATGCAAAGCCTGCTAAAGGACCCCAGGATTCGTGCTATCAAGGAGAGGGATCATTACTGGTTGGCAACCCTTCTTGATCCACAATACGAGGGGAAAGTTGCAGAGCTCATCCTGCCCGCACAGAGGGAGCACAGGATGACAAAACTTGAGGACGCTCTAAAGCGAAACTTGTGTAACACCTTTCCAGGCACTGTTAGATTACCAAGTGCTGACACACGTGCTTCTGAGGCTGCAGGTGATCAGAGGAATAGCGGTGAAGGCCAGGGCCGCTTGACTGATGCATTTTTACATTTTTTTAGTCCTCAACGCCCAGGGACGTCAAATGTAGGCACCCATTGCCAGCGTCTTCACCATATGGTGCAGGACTACCTAGGGACAAGGGCAGACCTGGATACCTTTCCAGCAGATGATCCACTGGCTTACTGGGTGTTGCGATTGGATCACTGGCTAGAACTTAGCCAATATGCTATGCAGCTACTAGGTTGCCCTTCATCTAGCGTGCTTTCCGAAAGGACGTTCAGTGCCGCTGGATGTTTTGTCACAGACAAAAGAGTACGTCTGTCCACCGACTCTGTAGACTGGCTGATATTAATAAAAATGAATCAGTCCTGGATCAGCAGCTATCAATCTCCTGATGCCGAAGTAACGGAATAGATCGGGTAGGTATTCTGCATGCACAAAACCTCCAGCACTGAACTCTTCCACAATACCACAAAAGGGATACGGTGTGAATGCAATTGCTGCCATGAAAGGCACAATATTTGCCTGCACTGACGCCTGTGCCAGATTTATATCATTTTAAATTTTTAAACAGCAGGGTCCAACCCTGCACTCTTCCACAATACCACAGAGGGGTTACTGTATGATGATACTTGATGGCCTGGCACCAAAGGCACAATATCTGGGTGCACTGACGCCCATTACCAGATCAAATACTTTTCAATATAGGACCACATGGTCCACCCCTACAATCTTCCACAATACCACAGAGGGGTTAGGCTAGGGTCAGATGAGCGCATTTTCTACGGACTGTGCGTCCGTGCCGTATGGATGTACTTACTGACTGACGACAAGATAGGGGCCATACACAGTCCGTTTTCTTCACTGACGTATTTTTTGACTGATGTAGCAGGGAAAATAAATTACAATGAAAGAACATTCTGTCCGTCAAAAAATGCTGGACGTATAAATGCAGTCCGTCTGACCCTGTTGCATCACTCACACACAAAGCTATGTGGACGTTGTGGATGTGGCGCACTCTGCACGTCCGTTCTAGCAGTATTACGTTCTTGCCTAACCTGCGTCCGTTTGCAGTGTCCGTCAGCCCCCACACTTCTGTGCTGACGTGCTTCATGTGTGGGGCTCCATTTAACACAATTGTATGCTATCACGGACGTACTTATGTGCGGGCAACACGGACGTTAACAATGCGTTCGTCTGACCCCAGCCTTACTGTATGATGATACTTGATGGCCTGGCATTAAAGGCACAATATCTGGGTGCACTGACGCCCATTAACAGATAAAAAAAACACTTTTCAATAAAGGACCACATGGTCCACCCCTGCACTCTTCCCCAATACCACAGAGGGGTTACTGTATGATGATACTTGCTGGCCTGGCATTAAAGGCACGATATCTGGGTGCACTGCCATTGACGCCTGTATCAGATTCATATCCTCAGAGGGTTATGGTGTGACGGCACTGTTGGGGACGCTAAAAGCCCAATTTTAAAGCACCTATTGTTACTTTCATCCAAAGCCTGCATAAGTTTCACAATAATTTAGCCAAAAAAAACCTAAACTTTTTCTGAGCGTCCTAAAATGTCTTTTCATACAGGCTGCCGCCCCAAGCAGTTGTTTATGGATAGATTAAAGGAAAAGCATTTACCGTCATATGAAACGTCATTTTTTTGTTTTTAAGTGTTTCTATACATCCTAGAAATCCGCCACTTCACGGGCAGGTTATGGGGACCTCCTAGGCACGATATTTGAAGGAATTTTTGGTTTTTATTTTTAACCCTTATTTCATGGAAAACTCACTGTCCCTTTAAAAATGTTTTTTTTTAAAACCTTTTGTCCTTGTTTCCTGTCCCCCAGGGCACTACCTGGACCCCCATACACCTTTTATGGCAAATATGTAGCATATATGCCCTCTTGGAGGGCACTCTAAAAAAAAATGAATTTTCAGCCCCATTGACTTGCATGGGAGTTCGGGTTCGGGTTCGGTCCCGAACAAATGGGAAGTTCGGGTTCGGGCTCGAACCGAATTCGGGGGGTGTTTGGCTCTTCCCTAGCAGAGAGGTGGTGCAGGGAATCCAGGGAGGGAGCCACGGCAGACCCCCTTCCGCCCAACCAGGATACAGGTTGCAGGGTGCATGTGGCAGAGAGGTGGCGCAGGGACTTCAGGGAGGGAGCCACGGCAGACCTCCCCTTCCACCCAACCAGGATCCAGGGAGCCCCCATTGACCACCAGGCTAAGGTAAGGCAACACATTTTTTATTTAGATCACCTCAATTCACAAATGTTTTAAAGAAATTAGTGAGCCCCAAAATACTGTGTGGTACTGGCTGTGTGACAAGACACAGATCACCTCAATTCACAAATGTTTTGTAGAAATTAGGGAGCCCCAAAATACTGCATTGTACTGGCTGTGTGACAAGACACAGATAACCTCAATTCACAAATGTTTTAAAGAAATTAGTGAGCCCCAAAATACTGCGTGGTACTGGCTGTGTGACAAGACACAGATCACCTCAATTCACAAATGTTTTAAAGAAATTAGTGACCCCCAAAATACTGCGTGGTACTGGTTGTGTGACAAGACACAGATCACCTCAATTCACAAATGTTTTAAAGAAATTAGTGAGCCCCAAAAAAACTTGCTGGCACAGTGACAAGACACACATATCAATTCCCTGATATTTTGTAAAAATGAGACCCCCTCAGACCCCCCCAGTAGCGTGGCAGACTGGCAGTAACAACACACAACAATCTCCTCCGAAATTTCCTCTGAAATGCGTGCAGAATCGGCACGTGGAAACCTTATATAGTGTGCTGCGTGACTTAGCTCTGTGAGCCCATGATTGAGCAAAATTTGCCCAATCAGGACTCTGAGCGGTGATTGGCATACTGTTGAACCTGTCTTGCACCAGACCTGTGGTCAAGTGCAAGGCTGTAGCCAATTACTAGCCTCAGGCAAGTGGGAAAATGCATTGTGGGCCATTGTGATGCATTGTGGACTCGAACATGCGCTGAACACCAGGAAATGTTCGGAGTTCGCGATCTACAAGAACAGGCTAAGTTCGGGCCGAACTCCGAACTGTCCGAACCCGAACCGCTCATCCCTACTTGTTACTGCTGGTGCGCTTCCATCCTGCCATACACTATAGCGCAGTAATATTTTGGTGCACTGCCACTGATGCCTATATTACCAGATTCATATAATTTTAATATTGGACCGCAGGGTCCAACCCTGCACTCTTCCACAATACCACAAAAGTATAAAATATATAACCTGAATCGGTGCAAACAATGCTTTCTGGGGTCCTAGGATCTCACATATACATAGAAGAGAATAAACAATAATAGTGTAACACCATAGGTGGCAATTGATATGTTAATACAAATAATCTCCCACTCACAAGTCTAGAGCCTTATCACTGGCTCTAAGTGGGTCCAGGCGTGTGGGTGATTTTTCTTCCAATTTCTCAGGTGGCCCCCACCTTATTTAGACTGTTATAGCCAGATTCATGTAGTGGAAGACAGAAAAGAGAAGAACACTCCTTGCGCAGATCTGTGAGAACTATAACATAATAAATTTGAGGTCTTGTACTCACATTTCCTCTCCAGAGTAAACGCCCATGGGTTTTTTGGAGAACCCAAAGTAAAACCACTTCATATCCAGAAAGATGGCACAGCTAACACAGGAACAGGAATTCAAAATAAAATGTATTTTTAAAACAATAACTTCCAAAACGCGTTTCGCCGTTTAAAATCACGGCTTCATCAGTTGGTATCAACTGGTATAACTGGTATCAACTAATATATTTTATATTCTGTTATATTGGTGTAGGGGAAACCACTATATCCTGATATTGGCTATTTGGGGTGCCATGGTGGTGGATACATATATTGTGGCGCTGCACCATCCTTCATCAATACCACAAAAGGCTTACAGTGTGAAGTCACTTGCTGCCACCAAAGGCACAATATTTGGGTGCACTGACGCCTTTACCAGATTCATATCTTTTTAATATAGGACCGCATGGTCCAACCCTGCACTCTTCCACAATATCACAAAAGGGTTACGGTGTGAAGGCACTGTTGCCAACGCTAAAGGACAAATTTTAAAGCACCTATTGTTACTTTCATCCAAAGTCTGCATAAGTTTCACCATAATTTAGCCAAAAAAAATCACTAAACTTGTTCTGCGTATCCTAAAATGTCTCCTCTTTTCATACACCTTGCCGCCCCTAGCAATTGTTTATGAATAAATTAAAGGAAAACAATTTACCGTCATTTGAAATGTCATTTTTTTTTGTTTTTTTGTGTTTTTATTTAAAAAGTTTATTGAGTTTTCAAAGTAGGTATATAGATAGTTAAACAAAAACATAATAGTAACATACCATTAGCATTACAACAGTCATTTGTAGCCATCACACTTTCCAAACTTTTTTGTTTTTCAGTTTTATAATATAAAGTAAGGATAAACCAAGCTTAAAAGGAGGAAAGAGAACTTAGAAACATAGAAACATAGAAAAATGCTGGCAGATAAGAACCTTTCGGCCCATCTAGTCTGCCCAATTACATGGATACTTTACCTGGATTTATCTTTTGTTTAGGATAGCCTTATGCCTAACCCATGCTTGCTTAAATTCAATTACTGTTTTGGCCTCTACCACTTCAACTGGAAGGCTGTTCCATGTATCCACCACCCTCTCAGTAAAATAATGCTTCCTGTTGTTACTTTTAAACCTTTGCCCCTCTAATCTAAGACTATGTCCTCTTGTTTTGCTACTTTGTTTCCTTTAAAATATACTCCCTTCCTCTACCCTGTGGATTCCCTTTACGTATTTAAATGTTTCTATCATATCTGCTCTGTCTCGTCTTAAGGGAAAAAGATAAAGGGGAAAAGAAGAAAAAAAAAAGAAAAAAAAGGGGGAGAGAAACAGTCAAAAGAAGAGTTAGGCAAGCTTTAATGTTGTAACCGTCAAGTCATCTCTAGTTGTTCATCTTGTTGCCTCCGGGTATCTACTCTACACAAAAGTTGAGGCAAGATACGTATCCCAGAAGGACCAAAAATTGTTTATGGGCACTGCGGACCATGCTGTCTTTCGCGTCATGCTATCTAATTGGCGGTATTCCCGCAGACGTTCTGTGATCATCGAAATTGTCGGTATTAGCGTGGACTTCCATCTGGCAGCCAATAATATTCCCGAAATCGTCAATATATGTGCTAGGAGCTGCTTTTGGAAAGGGGGAAATGGGGTCGGAAAAAATTGCATAAGTAAAGTTTCAGGGAGAGGGTTTACCTCAATCCCAATGATCTTGTTACAGAATTTGGCTACTTCTCGTCACCAGACCCTTAGCGGTGGGCAGGACCACCATGTATGAAAGTAAGTGCCCTTTGAGACCCCACATCGCCAGCATGTGGAGGAGGCACCTCTGGTAATGTGGCATTCCCTATCTGGCGTTAAGTACCATCTATACAATAACTTCCTGCGGGCCTCCCATAATGAGGCACACCTAAATTTGCCTCTATCCCATTTATAATTCTCTCTCCATTGGTCAATAGTAAACGTTTTGCCTACATCTATCTCCCATTGATGTTGGAATCTCCAATGCGTGTTGGCGGTATTAGATAGCAAGAGCCCATAACAGATGGATATCATCCGCCGTCTGTCAAGCCTCTGGGAACATTGTGTCTCGTATTGTGTCTTCAGGAGCCCATTCGTCCGGAACTTCCCCCCCAGTCCCCATGTCTTCATGCGGGATTTAATCTGGCCATAAGAGAGCCAAAGGCTTTGTGGTATATTATATTTATCTACTAATTGGGTGACGGAGCAGAGCCCCTCCTGGTTAAATAACTGATACAGGCCGTTACCGATTTCGCTATCCAAGTCCAAGGGTCAAAGTCAGGAATTAAATGGCAAAAAACCTGAAGGGGTGAGGCTAAGGCCACCGGGTGGTATTGTGTCAGGGTATGCGAGTTATTGTTCCACACCTTGGTCAGGAGGGTAGCCAGAGGGGGGAGAGACGTTAGCCACGGACGCATGTGTTTTGGTACCCATAGTATTGTTTCAGGGGTGAAAGGGAGAAAGTGGGTGGATACATGCCGTGACCATTGAGGAGGACCCTGTGACCCAGCTAACAACAGCTGGAACGCAGACAGAATTGATGCTTGTAATAAAGAAAAACATTAGGCACCCCCCATTCCTCCATTCTCAATAGACTGATGCAGCAAAGTCGTTTTAACTCTTGGTCTTTTACCTTTCCATATAAATCTAGAGATTAGAGTCTGTATCTGTTGGAAATAACTTCGGGGCAACATAATAGGGAGGGCCCTGAATAAATATAGTAACTTAGGTAAGAGCGACATCTTAACTGCTGCCATGCGTCCCACCCTGGACACCTCGTGTTTATGCCACGTATTGCAAGAATCCCTCACTATTGCTACTAGAGGCTTGTAATTGTATTCAAATAGATCAGTTCTAGAGAATGCAACTTTAACCCCCAAGTACGTGCTAAAAGATGTCCTCCAGTCATATTTGTAGTCGGTCATTAATTGTCTCAATGTTGCCTGCGGTATAGCGTAAGGTAATGCTTGGGTTTTTGTGAGGTTGATCTTGTGAAATGAAGCCCTACCATATTCCTCTAGTATTTTGTGTAGTGCCGGTAGGGAGGTTGTCGGGTCCGTCAGAGTCAACAATATGTCATCTGCAAACAGGCTCACCTTACTCTTAGTCGGGCCTATGTTGACTCCATTAATGTTGGGGGATTGTCGGATAGCTTGGGCCAAAGGTTCTAAGACCAAAGCATAAAAGAGGGGTGATAGAGGACATCCCTGTCTCGTCCCATTCGTTATATAGAGGGGGTTCGAAGCAAATCCAGCATTCAAAACCCTCGCCGTGGGAGTCATGTACAGTCCTTCAATTGCTGAGATAATAGCTCCTGGGAAACTTAATTTTGCCAATGTGTGGCGGAGGAAGGACCAGTTGACTCGGTCAAAGGCCTTTTCGGCATCTAGAGATAATAGTAAGGTGGGTTGAGAGTTACATATAGCCCGGTCGACAATTGACAATACTTTCATGGTGTTATCTGGCCCTTGTCTATTTTTAATGAAGCCAACTTGAATGTCTGAGACCAACAGAGGCAGTATATCTGCCAGACGATTCGCCAGAATTTTGGCGTAGAGTTTGGTGTCCACATTAAGTAGTGATATAGGCCTATAATGGGAGCATTGTGTAGATGGTGGGACCGTTTTAGGAAGAGTTACTATGTGGGCCGAAAGCCATTCTCTAGGGGATTGACCGGAGTCAAAGACTGATTGGAAGAACAGTAGCATTTTAGGGTATAGGTCCAGGAAGGTTTTATAGTAATGAGCCGTAAACCCATCTGGGCCCTGGGTCTTGCCGCTGGGTAGCCCTTTAATCGCTGAAGTAAGCTTAAATGACGAAAGAGGTTTGGTTAAAGAGCGGCTTAGTTCGTCAGGGAGTTGTGGTAGATTTACGTCTCCTAGAAAGTTTATTATGTCTTGAGTGGAGGGTTGGTGTGACTCTTTGTCACTGGTCAGGTTGTAGAGAGAGGTGTAATATGTCGCGAAACAGTCTGCTAAATGTTGAGGTTGGTGTCTGTGTAGTCCCTGTCCATCACAAATCGTTGCGATGCGTGTGGTACGGGCTCAAGCCCTTAGTTTGTTTGCAAACATTTTGCTAGCCCTGTTGCTGTATATATAACATCTTGCCTTGAGTCGTCTCATCGCCCATGTATAGTCTAATTTATCTAGTTCTAGCAGCTCTTTTCTTAGTTCCGAGACAGTTGACAGTGTTTTAGTGGTACGTAACCGTTTCTGGGTCTCGTCTGCTATCCCTATCTTTTGTAGTAAGGCTATCCTGTGCTCCGTGTGTTGTCTCTTTAACCTTAATCCCCATTTAACCAGGACACCCCGTTCAACCGCTTTGTGCGCCTGCCACAGCGTGCTCTCAGTTATTTCTATGGTGGTATTGTCTCTGAAATAGTCCAATATAGCCTGTTGGACCTCCTCCTTCACCTCGGGGCGTGATAACAGAGAGTCATTGAGCCTCCAAGGAGCCTTGCCGCGGGGGTCGTATCTGTCCTGCAAGCAGATCGAGACTGGTGCGTGGTCCGACCAGGCAATTTGTCCGATAGAACAGTCCTGAACTTGCGACAAAGAGTCATTTTTGATGAATATATAGTCAATCCTAGTATGCACATCATGAACAGTGGAATAGAAGGAGTGTCCCTCCTCTCCTGGGTGCATCAATCTCCAAGCATCATACAGCTGAAATTCCTTAATTAACGCCGCAGACTTAGATCGTTGAGACTGCAGTCTCTTAGGAGCTCGGGGGGGTAAGTCCAACGACAAGTTAATGTCTCCACACACCACAAGACAGCCCATCATGGATTTTAATACCCGAGTCGAAAAAGAATGTTGTGATTCATTCGGACAGTAGATATTGACTATGGTATATACAACATGGTTAAGAGAGCAGGTCAGGATAATGAATCTGCCGTTGGATCAATAACTCTGTGAATTAGATTATATGCTAGGCGATTGTGTAGTAAGATTGAAACTCCCTTAGATTTCGTCTGAGATGTTGCGTGGATCTGCAATGAGTATTGAGGGAGATAGAGGCGTGGATGGGCGTCTCTTTTAAAGTGTGTCTCCTGTAGACAAATCACATCCGGGTTTGAAGATTTGATGTCCGTATATAATGAGTGTCTTTTATGCGGCATGTTTAGCCCCTTCACATTCAGGGAGAAGATTTTCATGTTATGTCTTTACCTTGTTGGGTGTTAAACCTTCCTTGCTGTCAGCCGCAGGGGCACCGAGGTCCACACTGTTCCGTATGGGTGGTCAGGAAGAAATATAATTTCTCAAGGATCCCGCGATAACCTCTGTTCTTGGTATTCCCATTGTGTCATGAACGAGGAGAGACCTGGTAGTATTTCGGTTAGAGCTTCCGTAGGGGTCAGGAGTAAACAAGAAAAAAGAGAACCATAATAAAAGTAAAAACTTTTTTTGTCCTCACCCGCTAGATTCCATTCTTTCGGAAAACGGAAACCCGTGGCTACATTATGAATGGCGTGCAGCACATTCTTGAGCCAGATTAGAAGCTTTGTTGGGTATCCCCATCTATAAGGCATGTTATGATTCTTGAGGATCTTAGTGACTGATCCGAATTCCCACCTTTTTGCCATTGTGGCCGCTGATAGGTCAGGGAAAAACAATATGGAGGAGTACGGGGCTGGCAATTCGCCTTGTTTTCTGACTGTGATCATCAATTCCTCTTTGATTTTGAAAAAGTGTACCCTAACAAGTACATCTCTCGGGATTGAGGCTGCGAGATTCTTAGGTTTGGGGACCCTATGTATCCTGTCCAAACATAGATCATTCGTTGACGCATTAGGCAGCAGCGTATGGAAGAGTGCTATGGCGAAGTCATAGAGGCCGTCAGGCTTAACCGTTTCAGGGATACCTCTAATCTTTGTGTTGTTTCGCCTAGAATGGTCTTCTAGGTCCGCCACCTTTAACTGAAGCAATTCCTGAGATGTTTTGAGTTGTTTGTAAGCACCTACAAGTTCATTGTGTGCTAAGCATAAATCATCAGTTTTTCAATCATCATAAATCATTTGATTCAAGTTGATCCGTTCGTTCCCCCAAATCTCTAACATCCTTATGTAAGTCAGCTATTATAGCCTTAAAGTCAGCTTGTAGCGTGTCTCTAAGTTCCCCCAACAGTGCTCGTATCTGACCTTCTGAAACCGGGTTTAAAGGAGCTGTGTCAGCAGCAGCTTGATCGCCCAAGCCGTCGTGGGATTAAGGTGAGTATGAGGCCTGGGCGCCGCCATCTTGGATGTCTCGGGTCTTCCCTTTTTTTTCCATTCCGGGGGTCTCGAGGCACCACTGCACCTTTGGGGGAGCCATCGCCACGTTCCCTGGATGATAAGGTCCCTTCCTGTCACTTTTGGTAAGATTTCGCCGGGTTTAGAAGCCGCAGGATTGTGAAGAAGCCGGCGGGTCGACGGAGCTCAGCTTACACGCAGCTAGTTCACATGCCGTCCGGACACGCCCTCCCTTTTTTTTTTAAATGTTTCTATACATCCTACAAATCCGCCATTTCACGAGCGGATCATGGGGACCTCCTAGGCACGATATTTGATGGAATTTTTTGTTTTTATTCTTAACCCTTATTTCATGGAAAACTCACTGTTCCTTTAAAATCTTTTTTTTTTACTTTTTGTCCTTGTTTCCTGTCCCCCAGGGCACTACCCGGACCCCCATCCACCTTTTATGGCAAATATCTTGCATATATGCCCTCTTGGAGGGCACTTTAACATCGAACTTTCGAGTCCCATTGACTTGCATTGAGTTTGGTTCGAGTTCGAGTTCGAACTCGAACTTTTGAAATTGTTTGAGTTCGAATGCGAACCGAACATGGGGGTGTTCGGCTCATCACTACCTGTATATAGAATCACAGCAAACAGAAATTGTGCTCTTTCCCAAGATAAAAAGCATATGGTGGTATAATATCCTTGTAGATCTCAGAAGCGTCCCCTCCAGACGACGTACAATGAAATAATACAGAAAAAAGATTGAGATCTACAAAGAGCTTAGACAAAAAAGGATCATAGTGTTATACTGTAAAACAGTGTTTGTATCACGCAGCCCCTGCTAGAATCACACTCACAGGGTTTAAGAAGTTTTAGCGCACACAACGTTACCCCTCCTATGGGTGCTTTGTTATTAGAAGCTGTGGCGGAATGAAGTATCCGCCTGCGGTCCTGCTCTATCTGACCCCCTTCCTTGGTGTTGCCAAGCCCGACTACCGAGTGGCACGGCACCCGGCGTCTCGAGCGGCTTGGGTAGAAGACTACGTGGCGGTGGAGATCTGGAGAGTAGATGGGGCACCCACGATGGAAATCCGCCCGACTACCGAGTGGCACGGCACTCGGCGTCTCGAGCAGCAGATCTACTGACCATTGAAGGGCTGGAGACGGTCTGTGTGGCGAACCGTGGTTCGGTAGAGTCTCCTTGCAGATGCAGGCACGGCGCTCAGCCGAGGTCCCGATTCGGGGTGGTTGCGGTATCCCAAGATACCGATTCAAGGTGGCGCAACGGCACGGCGAATCAATGTTCTGCTGCGGAGTTAGAGTGACCCGTTCCTGGGTGGTGGTGATATGTAGCCGACGTGAAATGACAACACCAGGCAGAGCTGTATGTTTCAAACACTCAGATGAACTGGCTCTTTTAATGAACAACGCCACTATTTATGCTGAAGTATAACAGTCACAATTTGCATACCCATACTAATTACTAGCACACCCATACTAATTAGATTATGTCAGTTAATTACAATCAACATTCTTCACATTCTCTTAGCCTTAAGCGCACACAACATTTGTATATCCATTGTTCCAGCACATCAGATTAAACACACACTATCAGAGATCCCTTAAATTAAACATGTACCTAGATAATGGGGAAAATCCCTGACGCATAAATTGCACAGCAGCAAAACTTGTTTACTGGCTACAGAAAAACACATTTACCTACAGGAATATAAGTATGTATTAAAACCAAAGCTATGTCATTTCACTAAACTAAATTAAACTAAAACCAAACGATGTAAAGTATATTTAAAATCACACAGGGTACATCTTAATACAGCACATCAAGTAAAACCACATCTAGCAAGGAAAAAAAACTGTTCATCCATTGAAACGCACACTGCAAACGTTCAAAGGAAAACAAGGTCCTTTTAAAAATGTCTTGGGTTTGAGTCCTGGGTCTCGCTGCGCCGAGCCCCTATGTCCCTTCCGTGACACTCCTCCCCCTTTCCAAAGTCCGACGAGCCCTTTGGACCCACACGGGTCGTATAGGGGGAGTCGGTGCAGTCTCTGCGGCCCATTGTCCGTGGGCAAGAGGCGAGCCGCCAGGCTTCTCCAGTGGTGCTCGCGGCCGTGCCTGGCAGGTTGTAAGTCCTTCGGGGTACCCCCTCCGGAATAAGTGTCCCGTGGTTGGGGAGAGGTACCACCTGTGCCATCTCCAGTGGTCTCGGGTACTCGGGGAAAAAGGGGGCTAAAGGCAGGCACCCCAAGTGCCTTGGTCAGCCGTTGATAAAGCCGGTGGCGGCCGAGGGCCTCCGGGCCAAAGGGTTGCAAGGAGGGGCAGGTTGGCAACCGGCTCTGCTCCGCCACCAGTGCGTCTGCTGGGGTGGTGAATGCTGGAGAAGACTCACCCGGCAGGAGAAGGACGTCCTCCATCTCGGGTGAGATCCGTGGCTGCGGGATAGGTAGCACAAGGGTATCCCCTTCTGCTCCTTGGGGCGGATAGTAGGAAATGGGCAGAGGCCAGCGGCCCTCTGCCCCGTTGCCAACTCTTCTGCTGGGGGGGTGGGTGCAGAAATAACAATCAGGGGGTCGGACGAAGCCAAGCGGCTGTGGGAAAAACAGCTCCAGGGTATCCCCTCCTGCTCCTCGGGACAGCTGGGAAAAGGTGGGCAGAGGCCAGCGGCACTCTGCCCTGTGGCCAGCTCTTCGGCTGGGTGGGGGCCTCCTTGCGGGAGGGTGGTTTCTTCCATCCCCAGGGCGGTCAATGGCTGCGAACAACCCAGCCCGGGGGAACATCTGTCTGCTCCTCCTGGCAGACTGTGGGAAGTGGGCAGAGGCCAGCGGCGCTCTGCCCAGTGGCCAGCTCTTCTGCTGGGTGGAGGATAACTTTCTCTGCTGCTGAGGGTGGGCAGAGGCCAGCGGCGCTCTGCCCCGTTGCCAGCTCCTCCGCTGGTCCCGTGGGCACGGACACACGTGTCATCCTGCGAGTTGAAGGGGTAGCTTCTTCTGCTGGGGCCCCAACGGGGACCCATGGGAGCATCTCGGCCTCCCATACTTCCAAGTCCTGTGGACTGTCGGTTCCTTCCGCCGACCCGTCCCAGTACATGGGACTCAGACCCGACTGCGGAACGCTGTCCAACAATCTCCTGTAGGCCTTCTCGAGCTCCCACTCTCACTCTGCTAGGAACTCCAGTTCCTCGAACTCCGAGTCCCTGCTGTCGTACGGGAGCTCCTGTTCCCGTCGCTCCAGTATCTCCTCCGACCGCTCTTCTGTCTCTTCTCCGAACCCAGGGTCTGTGGCCATGCTCTCATAGAGCAGCCCCGTGCCACCATAGTGGGGCCCTGCGGTGGAGGCGCCGTCAATGGTGCGGAGTATCAGGGGGCCGGCTAGCCACCGGAGCGCGCGGTACGCGGCGTCCAGTGCAATCTCCTGCTGCACCAGGTACTGGAGCTCTGCCTCCCACTACTCCGGGGCCCGATCTTGCAGGAATGCTGCTTGTCACGGAATGGCCCAGCACCCTCAGCCAGGGGCGGTGCACACGGACATTAGTTTTGGCCAGGGACAGTTAGGTGCGGTGGCACGCACGGAGTTTGAACGTACTTTTTATTAGATGTGGTTATGTGTGGTGTGATACAGTGTTCCCCGTTGGTTTATTGCGTAATGTATTTTCCCTTTGTCTGCCTTGCCCGCCGCCATTTTCCGATCACCTTGTGGCGCAGTTCAGAATTCTCGATTCGGAAAATGGCCGATTCGAACCATCCGGTTCGAATCGTAAAATGGCCGATTCGGACCATCCGGTCCGAATCGGCGACTCCCTGAAGTATAATGGCCAATGGGTCTGGGAGGGCGGGCAAGGAGTCCCATTGTATTGTAATTCTGTGTAAAGTTAATAATGCTTGAGCTGTGCATAATAAGGCGGATTTTGCAGTGCATCCAGCCTCGTCTGATGTGTCTTTGTCTCCGCCGTATTTTCGCATCTGAGTATCCCCCGCGGTCTCAGGATACGGTGACCATCCACGATACGATCCGAATCGAGCGCTCTGTGCCTGCATCGAGTATCAGGGCAGAGGCGCAGCGTGAGAGATTCGGTTCCCAGACTACCGGCCGGAGATCCGAACCGAAGGACGCGGCCGTGAACCGCGCTTCGGTACTGCGGTAAGACCCGAATTCTCCGCTGATTCCGCCAGATCCGAAACCCTCTCCAACCCCGATCCGAAAAGCCCATCCAAACCCGATCCGACTCTCCATCCATCCCCGGTCCGAAAAGTCCGCCACCCAAGATACGAAAAGTCACCCGCCCCCAGGATCGGAAACGTTTCCCGCATAAGATCCGAAACGTTTCCCCATAAGATCCGAACATTCCTCCACGGCTGCCAGGGCCGATCTCCACAGATGTCCCACACCCGCAAGGTCAGTGAACCAGTTGCTCGGGACGCTGAGTGCTGTATGGCTCAGTGGTCGGACTGGTTCTAGGCAGGGGTCCCCTCCACCGCCCGCTAACCCTTCCCCAGGGTCACGCCAGGCCGCACGAGACGCCGAGTGCGCGTCACTCGGTAGTCGGGCCAGCGGTAAGCGACGGGGTCACGCAGATAGAGCACACCCGCAGGCGGAACAACATCTCCATTCCGTCATACTGCTCGAGCGTCATACTGCACCTGGTGGATGACAGCGTCGGAGGGAACATAGGCGTCATGGTAGTCCCTCTCATGGTACAGGGCCTCGTACCAAAGTTCCTGGCGGATCTCGTCTCGCCACTCGTACCCGGTGGGCTCCACTGTGGACCCATGGTACCGGACCAGGCCCTCCTGCAGCCTTCTCGGGAATTCCGCCCTTGAGTCCGCGAGGGTGCTGAGACAGTGGCACTGCCACTCGCTGGGGGGTGTGGCGTCCTCGGATGCAGCTGCAGGCGAGCTGTAAGTCTCCATCCAAGGGTCGCTGGGATGTGCGATGTCCCCAATACAGGCTCCAGGCGAGCTGTAAGTCCCGAAAGGGTTATCGCTGGGGGGTGCAGAATCCCGGGGTGAAGCTCCAGTCGAGCTGTAAACCTCGACCCAGGGTCCTACGGGTTCGGGGACGGGGTTAGAAAGTTCACTCATTCTTGCACTTAGCGCCACCATCCGCAACTCGTGCTGACGGTCCTTCTCTTGCTCCTCGCGGTCCTTCTCTTGCTCCTCTTCCTGCCGGACCTCCTGGATCACCTTGCTTATGTCCGCGTCCGATGGGGCAGCTCCGAGTAGGGCGATCCGCTGCCGCACCTTTCTGACGAAGGCATCTTCCGATTTCTCTGCGAGGACAGGGGTGGGGGCGGGTGGCTTCACCGTCGTCGCGCTCACCCGAGTCTCCTTGCAGATGCAGGCACGGCACTCAGCCGAGGTCCCGATTCGGGGTGGTTGCGGTATCCCAAGATACCGATTCAAGGTGGCACAACGGCGCGGCGAATCGATGTTCTGCTGCGGAGTTAGAGTGACCCGTTCCTGGGTGGTGGTGATATGTAGCCGACGTGAAATGACAACACCAGGCAGAGCTGTATGTTTCAAACACTCAGATGAACTGGCTCTTTTAATGAACAACGCCACTATTTATGCTGAAGTATAACAGTCACAATTTGCATACCCATACTAATTAGATTATGTCAGTTATTTACAATCAACATTCTTCACATTCTTTTAGCCTTAAGCGCACACAACATTTGTACATCCATTGTTCCAGCACATCAGATTAAACACACACTATCAGAGATCCCTTAAATTAAACATGTACCTAGATAATGGGGAAAATCCCTGACGCATAAATTACACAGCAGCAAAACTTGTTTACTGGCTACAGAAAAACACATTTACCTACAGGAATATAAGTATGTATTAAAACCAAAGCTATGTCATTTCACTAAACTAAATTAAACTAAAACCAAACGATGTAAACTATATTTAAAATCACACAGGGTACATCTTAATACAGCACATCAAGTAAAACCACATCTAGCAAGGAAAATAAACTGTTCATACATTGAAACGCACACTGCAAACGTTCAAAGGAAAACAAGGTCCCTTTAAAAATGTCTTGGGTTTGAGTCCTGGGTCTCGCTGCGCCGAGCCCCTATGTCCCTTCCGTGACAGAAGCCCAGGGTGCTGTCCTGTAGGAAAAAGCCTCCACCAGACTTCATGTATCGCCACTGCCTTTGAGATGAATACCAGGGCTCCACTCAAGGAAGGATTCAGCCAGGACTCAGGAATCAGATTAAAAATATTTATTCCAGAACATACACCCGACCAAATGGTTTATAATGGCCCCGTATATATTTATATAAGGTTATCATTTCCCCTCTAAGGCACCGTTTCTCTAAACTAAACAGGTTTAAGCTTGTTAATCTTGCCTCATAACTTAACCCTTCCATTCCCCTTATTAATTTAGTTGCCCGTCTCTGCACTTTTTCTAGCGATATAATATCTTTTTTTAAGACAGGTGCCCAAAATTGCACGGCATATTCAAGGTGCGACCTGACCATTGATTTATACAGAGGCAAAATTATGTTTTCATCCCGAGAGTGAACTCCCCTTTTAATGCATGTCAATACTTTGCTGGCCTTGGCGGCTGCTTTTTGACATTGCACATTGTTACTTAGTTGGAAGTCTATGATTATTCCCAAATCCTTCTCCTGCTTGGATTTCCCTAACTCCGTACCATTTAGGGTATAAGTTGCTTGTGTGTTCTTCACTCCAAAGTGCATAACTTTGCATTTATCTACATTAAATTTCATCTGCCATTTAAGTTCCCATTCCCCCCAATCTATCTAAATCCCCATCAGGTACTGTACCGGGGTGGTACAGAAAATGCAGGATTTTGAGCCCGGGATGCGGTGATGCCAAAACAGGGGTCTGCGGTGAGGGGTGAGCTTGCTGCTGGAGGCCACAAAACAAATAAACTTGATGCAGGGGAAAATAAGGAAACAGACTGGGACATCAGGGTCTTGAACATACAGGATACCGGAGGGTCTGGAAGCACACACACGGAAGGGTTAGTAGCATGGCTGAGTTTGGTTTTCAGGAAACCACAGGAAAGCCATAACATATGTTCTCTCTTGCTGAGAGCAGATACAACTAATGTTGAAGCAGGGAACAGAAGGGGTGTGGTACTTTTATTAACAGATAGGTCAGATGACCTGGAGTGTGTCAGTGTGTGTTTTGGTGCTTTTAACTATGTAGCTTCTGGAACACAGTGCTAGAAACAGGACTGACATGAAGTGCAGGATTGGAAGGGTGCTGCCCTGCATGGGTCAGGATCCTTACATACTCCCCCTTTTAAGGAGCGACCTCTGGGCGCTCAAGATTTGGCACCACCAGCTTGGGCACGGGTCTTCCTTTTCCATCTCCTTGATTTAGTTTTGGTGGTTTTCTGGTTCTGTGCCAGGAATACCAACGAACTTGATCTTTCTTCCCCAGATGATTCTTGATTGTTCAGGACAGTCTGTGACTCAGTATCACCAGGAACATGGTTAAGACATAGCCTTTGATACTCTGGAATGGAGTATGTCACGGAATGGACCAACACCCTCAGCCAGGGGCGGTGCACAGTGACAGTGGGGGCCATGGACACTTAGGTGCGGTGGCACGCACGGAGTGTTGAAAGTACTTTTATTTAGATGTGGTTATGTGTGGTGTAATAAAGTGTCCCCGTTGGTTTATTGCGAAATGTATTTTCCCTTTGTCTGCCTTGCCCGCCGCCATTTTCCGATCACCTCGTGGCGCAGTTCAGAATATTCTGATCGGAAAATGGCCGATTCGGACCATCCGGTCGAATCGTAAAATGGCCGATTCGGACCATCCGGTCCGAATCGGCAACTCCCCAAGCAGTGATGGCCAATGGGACTTGTGAGGGCGGGCAGGGATTCCCATTGTATTTTAATTTGTGTAAAGTTGATAAATGAAGGTGCTGTGAATAATAAACTCAGATTTGCCAGTGCATCCAGCCTCGTCTGATGTCTTGATTTCTCCGCCGTACTTTATTGTCTGAGTATCCCCCGCGGTCTCAGGGTGCGGTGTCCAGCTAGATCCGAACCGAACCGAGCGCTCTGTGCCTGCATCCCGCATCAGGACAGAGGCGCAGCGTATGGGGTTCGGTTCCCAGACTGATCGCCCAAGGTCCGATCCGAAGGGTGCGGCCGTGTACCGCGCTTCGGTATTGCAAGGGATCGCGGTAAGATCCGAATATTCTGCCGATCCCGCAAGATCCGAAGCCTCCTCCATCTACGATCCGAATATTCCTCCGCGGCAGATCCGAATATTCTCCACGGCAGATCCGATCACCGTGTTCGGCCGGCCGCTCCGCAGACGCCCCACACCCACAAAGGTCAGTGAACCAGCTGCTCGGGACGCTGAGTACCGTATAGCTCAGTGGTCGGGCTGGTTCTAGGCAGGGGTCCCCTCCACCGCCCGCTAACCCTTCTCCAGGGTCACGCCAGGCCGCACGAGACGCCGAGTGCCGCGACACTCGGTAGTCGGGCCAGCGGTAAGCGTCGGGGTCACGCAGATAGAGCACACCCGCAGGCGGACAACATCCCATTCCGTCATAGAGTCCACATCAGAAAACAAACATCTGTTAGAAGTGACAACTGGAGACGAATGGGGTGCCAAGGAACAGGAGGAGGTCTTGATCCAGGGGCTGTGGGGGATAGGAGAGTCCATCTTGGTCACTCCTGGGGTCCTCCTGGAAGCAATAGATTCATACTGGTAAGTGATTGGAATGGCAGCCGGCACAGAGGTAAAGATGCATAAGTATTTCCCTCTTTGACCAGGTGAGGTTTCACTTTCAATATTCACCACGTCCTTGTCCATTACTGAAGTTTAGGGTTCATCCACCAAGGTCTGAGGATTGGGGATACCAGTGGTGTTCTTTGGCAGCGGTACTTGGGTAGAGGTCTGGATCTCCTGCAACTGTGACTGCAAGATTTAATGGTTGCGCCGGAGTTTCCGCAAAACTTCAGTATAAGTACCAACCTGGGCTGCAAGGGCGGTAATAGTTGAAACAAGTGCTGGAAATACTGTGGATGAATCAACAGCACCATAAGCTGGCTCCATGCTGGTTAGAGGTGGCTGAAAGCCCATGGGATCAGGTTCTGCTGGCACAGTATTTTCAGTCTCCATGATAACATATTCATGCACCAGGGTTTTTCTAGGAGCCGGCTTGGGTAGGAGTGACAGCCTTGCTACCAGGGTTCTCCTGGTGGCAGGTGTGGGTACCGTGGGCTTTCTAGGAGCCGGTTTAGGCAGAGGTGACAAATTTGGTACCCGGTTCTTCTGGGTGCCGGTTTGGGAGCAGCGGGTTTTCCAGTGATAGTGGTCCATAGGTTTTTCTTGCTGGAGGAGTGCACACCCTGCCAGATGAGCCCCACACAGACTGTAGCAGCTCTTTCATGAATTCAGTCAGGTGTGCAAACATTTCTTGCAGGGTTTTCTTAACCAGCTCCACCACCACATGAATCACCGCGGGTTCAGCGTTAGGCTTCAGCATTTTGTCAGGTACTGTACCGGGGTGGTACAGAAAATACAGGATTCTGAGCCTGGGATGCAGTGATGCCAAAACAGGGGTCTCCAGTGAGGGGTGAGATTGCTGCTGGAGGCAGCAAAACAATTAAACTTGATGCAGGGGAAAATCAGGAAACAGACTGGGACAGCAGGGTCTTGAACATACAAGATACCGGAGGGTCCGGAAGCACACACATGGAAGGGTTGGTAGCTTTCTTGGGTTTGGTTTTCAGGAAACCACAGGAAAGCCACAATATAGGTTCTCTCTTGCTGAGAGCAAGTACAACTAATGTTGAAGCAGGGAACAGAAGGGGTGTGGCACATTTATTAACAGATAGGTCAGATGACCTGGAGTGTTTGAGTGTGTGTTTTGGTGCTTTTAACTATGTAGCTTCTGGAACACAGCGCTGGAAACAGGACTGACATGAAGTGCAGGATTGGAAGGGTGCTGCCCTGCATGGGCCAGGATCCTTACAATCCCTCTGCAGTGAAGTAACATCCTGCTTACATTGTATTACTTTTCCTAGTTTTGTGTTTTAAATATATGTGCAGTCATGGATGCGTGACTCTAATCTATACTATAATTGAGTAAGCCTAAAACTGTCCGTCGCCAAAAGCCGTCTGCGCATGCGCGACGGACATTTGAAAGCGGCCGTTAAAACACACAGGTAGCTGCGCGTGCCGGCCGCGTGAAAAAAAAAGAAACGGCACGAGCCGCGCGCAGCTACCCGTGTGTTTACACGGCCAGATGCCCCGATCCTCCAGCGGTGACCGTCCTCCGGCTGATCGGCGGGCCTCTACGGCCTCTAGGTCACCGCTGGAGGATCGGGGCCGAAGTTCCAAAACATACTCCCCTAAATCGGCCCTGAGCTCCAGCGGTGACCTCCTCCGGCTGCCGCTGGCTGCTCGGCGGGCCTCTAGGCTTAGGCGAGCCCCCAGCTCGGTTTGGGCCTACAGGCCCAGCCGACCCGGGGACTCGCCTAAGCCTAGAGGCCCGCCGAGCACCCAGCGGCAGCCGGAGGAGGTCACCGCTGGAGGATCGGGGCCGAAGTTCCAAAACATACTCCCCTAAATCGGCCCTGAGCTCCAGCGGTGACCTCCTCCAGCTGCCGCTGGCTGCTCGGCGGGCCTCTAGGCTTAGGCGAGCCCCCGGCTCGATTTGGGCCTACAGGCCCAGCCGAGCCGGGGACTCGCCTAAGCCTAGAGGCCCGCTGAGCACCCAGCGGCAGCCGGAGGAGGTCACCGCTGGAGGATCGGGCCGAAGTTCAAAACATACTCCCCTAACTCGTCCCTGAGCTCCAGCGGTGACCTCCTCCGGCTGCTGCTGGGTGCTCGGCGGGCCTCTAGGCTTAGGCGAGCCCCCGGCTCGGTTTGGGCCTACAGGCCCAGCCGAGCCGGGGACTCGCCTAAGCCTAGAGGCCCGCCGAGCACCCAGCGGCAGCCGGAGGAGGTCACCGCTGGAGGATCGGGGCCGAAGTTCCAAAACATACTCCCCTAACTCGGCCCTGAGCTCCAGCGGTGACCTCCTCCGGCTGCCGCTGGCTGCTCGGCGGGCCTCTAGGCTTAGGCGAGCCCCCGGCTTGGTTTGGGCCTACAGGTCCAGCCGAGCCGGGGACTCGCCTAAGCCTAGAGGCCCGCCGAGCAGCCAGCGACAGCCGGAGGAGGTCACCGCTGGAGCTCAGGGCCTAAATTCCCAAAACATACTCCACCAAATCGGCCCTGAGCTCCAGCGGTGACCTCCTCCGGCCGAGCAGGCTGCTAGGCGGGCCTCCAGGTTCAGGCGAGCCCCCAGCTTGGCTTGGGCCTACAGGCCCAGCCGAGCCGGGGACTCGCCTAAGCGTAGAGGCCGGCCGAGCAGCCTGCTCGGCCGGAGGAGGTCACCGCTGGAGCTCAGGGCCGATGTTGCCTAACACATACTCACCGACATCGGCCCTTAGCTCCTCCAGCGATGGCGGTCCCGCTTGCAGCATCCTCTCTCTCTCCGTTGTTCACCGGAATGACGTCACGAAAGCCTTTGACCCCGTGGGTCAAAGGCTTTCGTGATGTCATCCTGGCGAGCAACGGAGAGAGAGAGGACGCTGGAAGCGGGACCGCCATCGCTGGAGGAGCTAAGGGCCGATGTAGGTGAGTATGTGTGGAACCGGTGGAGGACTCGAGGCCGATGTAGGTGAGTATGTGCTCTACACACACACACCCTGCTTGCTCGGCTGGTATCCAAGCTTAGGCGAGCCCCCGGCTTGGCTTGGGCCTAGAGGCCCTGCCGAGCCGGGGGCTCGCCTAAGCTTGGTCGGCATCCAGGCTCAGGCGAGCCCCCGGCTTGGCTTGGGCCTAGAGGCCCAGCCGAGCCAGGGACTCGCCTGAGCCTGGAGGACGGCCGAGCATGCAACTCTACCGGCCTCCATGCTCAGGCGAGTCCCCGCTCTGCTGGGCCTCTAGGCCCAAGCCGGGGGCTCGCCTAAGCTTGGATACCGGCCGAGTAAGCAGGGTGGGTGTGGAGAGCACATACTCACCTACATTAGCCCTGAGCTCCAGCGGTGACTGTCCTCCGGCTGTCGCAGGCTGCTCGGCCGGCCTACAGGCCCAGCCGAGCCGGGGGCTCGCCTAAGCCTGGAGGCCGGCCGAGCAGCCTGCGACAGCCACCGCTGAGGCTCCGGGCCAATGTAGGGGGATGTTGCCTACACATACTCACCTACATCGGCCGTTAGCTCCTCCAGCGATGGCGGTCCCGCTTCCAGCGTCTTCTCTCTCTCTCCGTTGGTCACCTGTATGACGTCACGAAAGCCTTTGACCCCGGGGGTCAAAGGCTTTCGTGACGTCATCCCGGCGACCAACGGAGAGAGAGAGAGAGAGGACGCTGGAAGCGGGACCGCCATCGCTGGAGGGCCGATGTAGGTGAGTATATCCACGAGCTGGGGGGCCATATCCACGAGCTGGGGGCCAATATCCACGAGCTGGGGCAGTATATCCACGAGCTGGGGCAGTATCCATCCACGTGCTGGGGCAGTATTCATCCACGTGCTGGGGCAATATCCACGTGCTGGGGCAATATCCACGAGCTGGGGCAGTATCCACGAGCTGGGGCAGTATCCACGTGCTGGGACAATATCCACGAGCTGGGGCAGTATCCACGTGCTGGGGCAGTATCCACGTGCTGGGGCAATATCCACGTGCTGGGGCAGTATCCACATGCTGGGGCAGTATCCACATGCTGGGGCAGTATCCACGTGCTGGGGCAGTATCCACGAGCTGGGGCAGTATCCACGTGCTGGGGCAGTATCCACGTGCTGGGGCAATATCCACGTGCTGGGGCAGTATCCATGTGCTGGGGCAGTATCCACGTGCTGGGGCAGTATCCACGTGCTGGGGCAATATCCACGTGCTGGGGCAATATCCACGAGCTGGGGCAATATCCACGTGCTGGGGCATTATCCACGTGCTGGGGCAGTATCCATCCACGTGCTGCGGCAGTATCCATCCACGTGCTGCGGCAATATCCACGTGCTGGGGCAATATCCACGTGCTGGGGCAATATCCACGTGCTGGGGCAATATCCACGAGCTGGGGCAATATCCACGTGCTGGGGCAGTATCCACGTGCTGGGGCAGTATCCATCCACGTGCTGGGGCAGTATCCATCCACGTGCTGGGGCAATATCCACGTGCTGGGGCAATATCCACGTGCTGGGGCAGTATCCACGTGCTGGGGCAATATCCACGAGCTGGGGCAGTATCCACGAGCTGGGGCAATATCCACGTGCTGGGGCAGTATCCACGTGCTGGGGCAATATCCATGAGTAGGGGCAGTATAAACGCAAAACAGAATAAACGCCACAGAGCCGAGCACAATAAAAACGGCACAGAGCCGAGCACAATAAAAACGGCACAGAGCCGAGCACAGTACCATAGACGGCACAGAGCCGAGCACAACAGAATAAACGGCACAGAGCACAGAACCAAGCACAATGCACCACACTTATCAATAGACTGCCCTCTGGGCAGGCTTTACACCTAGTGTACATATAACCCTGTAGATCCTGACGGAGACTGAGCTGATGCAGCAAGCCGATACAAAATGTAAGTAAAATTGCTTCATGCTTTCATAATCTAATGACCCCAGATGTTAAGTGTTCTGTGTGTCCTGTGTGCAATGTTGTTACCCGACAGAATCATGGAGACTTCTTATTCATAAGAAAAATAATATTTATTGAGAAACATTTGTACAGTCGGAGATCTGGAAGTTTGTCAGTGTGACACTAAAAACAGGATAATGTAAATATAATTTTGACATAGATATAAATTTCACGGGGGATAGGCACCGTGTATAGGCACCATCAGTCACAAACCTAAAATATGATGACAGTCGCCTGTGAGCGGATGGATTGAATGCATCACCTTAACCTCAACGAACACCCTTTAGTATTGCAGGTGAGGACACCACAGAAGAAGTCATCATCACTTTGCAAATATAACTATGCTAAAATCTGAGTGTGTGAATGGATCCTATAGTATTTAGATTAGCAATGCTTTGGTCAGATTGTGGGCCATAATACTGTGATCCTTCAGCAGGTCTTTCAGAATAACCCAACAGTTTAAGCCACTCTGCGCTCTATTATAATCCCCGCACTAAAACGGGGGCGATAGGGAGAAAAAACTGCGCCCGCAGTTTTCCCCCTACCGCCCCCGGTTTAATGGGGGATTACAATGCAGGCGCAAAAAATGCTGCCTGCATTGTTTGTGCCTGCTATGTCCCGGGATGCACGAGAACCGGCCGGTCAGCGTAGTGATACACAGGGAGAGGCTGGGGGGACTTTTTCCCCCAGTCTTTCCCTGCTCCTGCCGGCCAGAGGAGGTGATCGGAGCCGCGGTCCTTGCCGCGAGACAGAGGGTGATTATGCAATTTCTTTATTTTTTTTTTAAAGCTGGTGTTAATGGATTCTGCAGAAGCGTAAGACGTTAACGCCAAGTCCCGGCTCTGGTTAACTTTTCATTGACCAGAGCCAGGCGTTAATTAGCGCTCGGGCTTTGTAATACCAGCGCTGATTAACACTTTGTGCTCCCCATGTTAAGCATAGGGAGCGCAAAGTGCAGTAATCTCGCGCAGAGGAGCGCAAGGTACCAAACGCAAACAGGTTTTTTAACCCGTTTGAGTTTGGATTGTAATATGCCGTAAATACCGCGGCAAACGTTAATGCTAACGCAAGTGAGCGTTAACGTTTGCGTTAACATTGTAATAGGGCCCTCAGTGTTCCCAATAATACGGTTAGATACCATATTTACCATTTATCACAAAGTTGTTTCTAATACGGTATCCTCAAAGAAAACAAAGGGAAAATGCCCAAATCTTAGTGTAACCCAATGTACAGTGGCAAGAAAAAGTATGTGAACCCTTTGGGATTACGTGGAGTTTTGCATGAATTTGTGCTCTGATCTTCATCTAAGTCACAACAATTTGAAAAACACAGTCTGCTTAAAATAATACAACACAAACTGTGACGGAACCGTTCCCTTCCGTCTGTCCTGGCTCTCCAGACACCCCTTCGTTGCGGTCAGCCCGACTACTGGGAGCGCTGTCCTCAGCGCCTCGAGCGGCTTGACCTATCTCCAGAAGGCTGCTCTCTGCCTTCTGAGAGGGATTATAGCTGTAGCGTAGTTGAGACAGACACCAGGCAGGCTGTATGTTCATCACAGGATCTTTAATAATCAAAAGCAGAACATACACGGTCCTTTTATATGGTACAGTCCCATTGTTCTCTCCCATGCCCACCCCCAGACCCCTGGAGTGAATTCTGCACAGTGGCTAGCCCAGGTTCTGATTGGTTGGTTCCAAGACCATTGAGAGGACCTGAAAGAAGCCTGCAGTCTTCACTTGGGTCCACTGGTTGTATGCAGATGCAGTCTTGACCTCACTGTGACCACATACATAACCCATTGTAAAGGGAATCAGATAGTGGGTGGCTGAGACAATGTGACTCCCAGCCTTTCAGAACGGGTAAACAGATAACAGATAAACAAAGAGAAATCACCTTTGCATAATCCACAAGTTACACAAACCTATTGTACATTCTATACGAAGCAAAGCATTTGACTCTAGTGGCGGGTAGTGTTTTTAAAAACCACATTTAACTAAAGAAATATAAGTCTATTTAAAACTACACAATATAACTGAGCATAAGGTCTTCCCCAAAGCAGCGGTCTATGTCTTTTGGGGTTTTCGCGATGGAAATAAAAGTCTTGGGGTTTGACGCGGGGAGCGCTACGTCAGTTCCATGACATATGTCCCCCCTTCCAGAACGGCAGGGCAAGCTTAGATCCCAAACGGATCGCTTGCCACTGACGTGACCTCTCACCTTGCCCCTCTTCTGTGCCATCTTCAAAGTTCCATGTTTGCGGGCACATAAGCAAAGTCAGCGGGGTCTGACGGTCGCTGGAAGGCTGTGGGTCCATAGTCTGTCGGGAGGAGGCGAGCCATCAGGCTTCTCCATTTGTCCTTGCGGCAGTGCATGGCGTGTTGGGGGTACAAGTCTTTGGGGGTACCCCCTCCGGAATAAGGGTCCTGTGGTCGGGGAGGGGTACCGCCTGTACCACTTCCGGAGGTATCGTGCACCCGGGAAAAACGGGTGCTAACTGCACGCGCCCCGAGTGCCCCAGTCAGCCGTTGGAAAAAACAGTGGCTGCATGGGGCCTCCGGGCCAAAGGGGTGTGGAGATGGGCAGAGTTGAAACAGGCTCTGCCCCATTGCCAGTGCGTCAGCTGGGGGGTTCAAGGCCGAGGAAGGGTCCCCGGGCAGGAGAATGGCGTCCTCCATCTCCGGTGGGGTCAGTGGCTGTGGAATAAGCAGCCCGGGTGTATCCTCTTTCTGTTCCCCGAGGCAGGCAGTGAAGGTTGGACAGAGGCCGGCGGCACTCTGTCCGGTTGCCAGCTCTTCTCCTGGGGAAGCGGGCGCAGGAACGAAGTCCAGGCAGTTGGATGGGGTCAATGGCTGCGGGGTAAGCAGCTCGGGTAAATCCTCCTTCTGCTCCTCAGGGCAGACGATGGAGGGTGGGCAGAGGCCAGCGGCACTCTGCCCCGTTGCCAGCTCTTCTGCTGGGGAGGTGTGTACTGGGGAAGTGCCTCCTTGCGGGAGAATGGCGCCCTCCATTCTCAGGGGAGCCATTGGTCCGGAGGGTAGCACCTTCTTGAAAAACTTGCCTGGATCCTCTGGGCACAAGTTGGGTGGTGGGCAGAGGCCAGCGGCACTCTGCCCCGTTGCCAGCTCTTCTGCTGGGGGGACGGGTGTAATATATGGGAAACAGTTTCCCTCCAGTCAGGGTAGGGTCGTCGGCTGCGAGGCCAGCAGCCCCTGGGAGTCCTCACTGAAATCTTCTGTGCGGACCGAAAAAGGTGGGCAGCGGCCAGCGGCGCTCTGCCCTGTTGCCAGCACTTCCGCTGGAGGGGTAGATGCTGGGGTCGTGTCTCCGGGCGGGAGAATGGTGTCCTCCATTCTCGGTGGGGTCATTCCTTGCTGGGCCGGCAGCCTGTGGAGATCCTTGCTCGGGTCGTCTGGGGCCAACTTGGGGAGTGGGCAGAGGCCAGCGGTGCTCTGCCCTGTCGCCAGCGCTTCAGTTGGGGGGATGGACACTGACAAGGTGTCTTCTGGCAGGAGGATGGCATCCTCCAACTCCGGGGGGGTCATGGGCTGTGGGAAAACCAGCCCGGGGGGATCCTCTCCTGGGTCCGATGGAACCATTATGGAAGGTGGGCAGAGGGCATTGGCGCTCTGCCCCATCTCCAGAACTTCAGCTGGGGGGTTGGACACTGTCACAGTGTCGTCTTGCGGGAGGATGGTGTCCTCCATCTCTGGGTCTGGGCAGAGGCCAGCGGCACTCTGCCCTGTTGCCAGCACTTCAGCTGGGGGGATAGACACGAACACAGTGTCGTCCTGCGGGAAGATGGTGTCCTCCACCCCCGGGTCTGGGCAGAGGCCAGCGGCACTCTGCCCTGTTGCCAGCGCTTCCTCTTCTGCTACGGTCAGGAGGGGGAACCAAGGGAGCACCTCGGGCTCCAATTCTTCTATGTCACTTTGACTGTCTGCTTCTTCCACCAGACAGTCCCAGGTAATGGGGCTCAGGCCTAGCTGTGGAGCGTTGTCGAACAGCTGTTTGTAGGCCTTTTCGAGCTCCCATTCCTGCTCAACCAGGAACTCCAGGTCCTCTGCATCACGGTCATCGGCCAGGTCTCCTAGTTCCTCATACCGGAGGTCCAGGAGTTGTTCCCGCCGCCACTCTGTGTTGTCCCCAAAACCGGGGTCTTCGCCCATCCTTATATACAGCAGCCCGGTGCCGCCGTAATCGAAGCCTTTTGTTGGGCTGCTGCCTGCTGTGCTGGGCAGTAGTTGGGATGTAAACCACTGGAGGGCTCTGTAGCTGGCGTCCAGTATAATTTCGCTCTGGACCAGGTCGCCTAGCTCCGTCAGCCATTCCTCTTGGGGCTGTTCTCCCAAAAAGGGCACCCGTAAGTACCACTGGTGCTCGTACCTCTCCGTATACGTGGGAAGGGCTTCTTCAAGGCAGTCCTCCTGCTGTTGGATGGCCTCGTTCCACATCTCCTGGCAGACAAAATCTTTCCACCAGTGCTCGTCCTGCCAGGTACCAGGTTTATCCGCCTGGGCCTGGGCCATCGCCCTCCTTACTCTTCGCTGGAACCGGTCTCTTATGGACGGGGGTCCCGTGTCCTCCCTTCGCTGGTCCATTTCTCTCAGTTCTTTGACCAAGGCCTTTTTGTTCTTTGAACCGGCGGTTCCTCCCCGGCACTCTAATATGTATCTCAGCGTGTCCCTCTTGTAGTTGGCATAGCTGGCCATTCTGTTTCTTCTGGGGTTGGAGAGCTTATCCTCACCGCTTGCCACCAGTGTGACGGAACCGTTCCCTTCCGTCTGTCCTGGCTCTCCAGACACCCCTTTGTTGCGGTCAGCCCGGCGACTGG
>CM019063.1:535846302-535995157 GCA_009667805.1 Leptobrachium leishanense
TATCAATGCTTCTTTTGGGAAACAGTATAACAAATCAAATTCATTATATACCGTTTCATTTTCATTTCAATTCGGATGAAATAAATTTGTTATTTCAGAAGTACTCCCGAAATGCGAATGAATGAATTTTCAAATGAATCGAGATTCGTTACGTAAAGAATGTGCACCAAAGAGCTTTTAACGCCGAGCCATGAGTCAAGCTGGCGGATCAGCTGCAGTACCAGTTAAAGACGTTAAAGGCTTGTTAGGAATAGAACCCAAGGTATCTGGAAGGTATTGGAATATAGGAAAAAAGAGGTCACCAAGGCTTACATGTTTGGTTGAACATTGTTATTTGTGCTGTTTTCAGAATAATCTATTAATAATTAAGGTATATGAAGGTTGGTTTCTAGGAGTCTGTAACATGTCCTTTTCTTTGTAGCTTTATCATTCTATTAAAAATGTGCCGGATTTTACTGAACTAAAGAGAGGTTCATTATTAAATGAAAACGGAGAGTGGGCCTTGATCTATTTCATCACATGCTGGGAACGAGTCGTGATCGATTTTACAGATATATACACTGTGGGCGTTTACAAAGACTGGGAAACGGAGGATAAGAAGCTTCTCATGATCCCATCAAACACAGTGTGGAGGAGCAAGAACAGTCAGGTGAGAGTCATTCTGAGTGACACAATGTGTGTTCAACTGATCTCGTAACAACCGACTTATATATCAATAAATCCCTGTTTTTTCCAAATGACCGTATAATTTCATGTCTTCCTTTATGAACTCGATGTATAATGTGATGTGCTCGACATGGAATCTTACTCCCAGTGACTGGGCGGTTTTAAGAAAGTCTGTCCGAAAGTCACACTGCTTTTTAGGTCAAATTTTCCTCTTAGGATGATTTCAGACGAACGCAGTGATCACGTCCGTGTTGCCGCACAGTTTAACGTCCGTCGTAGCATAGAATCATGAACAATAGGGACCCACACACGAAGTACGTGCGCACCGAACTGCACTCACGCAACGCCCGTGGCATATGGACGCAAGTTAGGCAAGAAGGTAAAACCGCTACCACGGACGCAGAGAGTGCGCCACGTCCGCGTAGATTTCTGTGTGAGTGATGAGATGTCAGACGCAGCTCATTTGAGACGTCCAGCACCTTGACGCACACAATGGCTTTTCATATCCTTTTCAAATTTTAATCATTTTTCATATTAATTTTATTTCCCATAGTTCACTTTTTTCTACGTCCGTCAAGAAAAACGGACCGTGTGGTGTCTACAGTATCTTCCGTCAGTACGTCTGTCCGTTATGCAGGCACAGTGCGCACAGACCACGTTCGTCTGACATTAGCCTAACTCGTTTATGCAACCCACACATATTATACACCGTTTTTCCTACCATTAAAGGGACTTTCTAAAAATACCATTATTTCCTTCATATCCTATAATTTACTATAAAAAAAATATGAAATATGATGAAAAAATTTAAAAACACTTTTTCAAAACTGAATCCCCAAAATCTACAACCGCCAAAAAAGACTCCAGCTACATAGTTTTGAAATGTTGTCCTGAGAATAGAAATACCTAATTTTTACATGGTTTTGCTTTTTAAACCCTTCACTGCTGAGTCATTTCACCTCTGGGTGCTGAGCTCATTCTGACCGCTTGTATTCATCAAGTTTAAATCCTAGCTTAGGTTCTATTTTATTAAAAAAAAAAAAAACTATTTAAAAAATATATATGATTATTATTTTTTCACGAAACCTGGTCATGATCAGGCCTTTCCAATGATATCAAACATGACTCTCTAGCTGCCACGGATCGGGAGATACGCGCATCTATATGATTCCCCAATCTCCACTTGGCAACTAGGGGGTTTACTGGCCAACTGTTGTCATCGAACATATGGTGATGATGTTAGTGGGTGGGAGGTGACCAGCAGACTTGGGTGACATCCAATAAGTCAGCCACTTCCGGGTTTGAATTGTGATTCAGCGCCGATTGGCATTTGGGGGTCATCATCAACAAATTAAAATACAGTGTCTCTATTCAAAGCATTCCTTTAGTGTATAAGGGTGACCTAGAAATGAAAGTGGTTCCACAAACAATAGATTTGAATCACAGAACATGTCCGTGACATGCTGCTTCAACTAAACAATATCTACTAAAGTATTGTTACCCCTGGCCATTCCACCAACAGCGCCTTCTATGACATGGCATCCTTAGATACTTAGACATTAATAGGGATTTGGTCCCTCTTTTGCAGCTATAACAGCTTCCACTCCTATGGGAAACCTTTCCACAAGATTTTGGGGTGTTTTGGGGGAATTTTTGTCCATTCGTTCAGTAGCGTTTGTGAGGTCAGGCACTGCTGCTGGATGAGAAGGCCTGACTCACAATCTCCATTCCAGTTCATTCCAATGGTGGTCCATGGGCTTGAGGTTGGGGCTCTGTGTGACCAGGCAAGCACATGTTTGTACTAATTGCTCTGGGTTGTTACAATAAATACAGTAGACTTAGAAACATAGAAACATAGAAACATAGAAAAATGACGGCAGATAAGAACCTTTCGGCCCATCTAGTCTGCCCAATTACATGGATACTTTACCTGGATTTATCTTTTGTTTAGGATAGCCTTATGCCTATCCCATGCTTGCTTAAATTCAATTACTGTTTTGGCCTCTACCACTTCTACTGGAAGACTGTTCCATGTATCCACCACCCTCTCAGTAAAATAATGCTTCCTGATGTTACTTTTAAACCTTTGCCCCTCTAATCTAAGACTATGTCCTCTTGTTTTGCTATTTTGTTTCCTTTTAAATATACTCCCTTCCTCTACCTTGTGGATTCCCTTTACGTATTTAAATGTTTCTATCATATCTCCTCTGTCTCGTCTTTTTTCCAAGCTGTACATGTTAAGATCATTAAGCCTTTCCTGGTAACTTTTCTCCTTCAAGCCGTACACCATTTTAGTAGCCCTTCTCTGAACTCTCTCTAAGATGTCTATATCCTTCTTGAGATACGGTCTCCAGTACTGCACACAGTACTCTAAGTGAGGTCTCACCAGTGCTCTGTACAGTGGCATGATCACTTCCCTTTTCCTACTGCTAATACCTCTCCCTACACAACCAAGCATTCTGCTAGCATTTCCTGCTGCTCTATTACATTGACTACTTACCCTTAGATCCTCTGAAATAATGACCCCTAAATCCCTTTCCTCAGATGTTGAGGTTAGGACTGTATCAAATATTCTATATTCAGCCCTTGGGTTTTTATGTCCCAGGTGCATTATCTTGCACTTATCCACATTAAAACTCAATTGCCACAACTCCGACCATTTTTTTAGTTTACCTAAATCATTTGTCATTTGGCTGATCCCTCCAGGAACGTCAACCCTGTTGCAAATCTTTGTGTCATCAGCAAAAAGACATACTTTTCCATTAATACCTTCTGCAATATCATTAATAAAAATATTAAAGAGAATGGGTCCAAGTACTGACCCCTGAGGTACCCCACTGGTAACAAGACCTTGCGCCGAATAAACTCCATTTACCACAACCCTCTGTTGTCTGTCACTCAGCCACTGCCTAATCCAGTCAACAATATTGGAATACAAGCTCACAGATTGCAATTTATTGATAAGCCTTCTATGCGGAACAGTTTTAAAAGCCTTACTGAAATCTAAATAAGCAATGTCTACTGCACCACCTGTGTCTATTATTTTTGTTACCCAATCAAAAAAATCAATAAGATTAGTTTGGCATGATCTCCCCGAGGTAAACCCATGTTGTTTCTGATCCTGTAATCTATGTGTTTTTAGATGTTCAACAATCCTTTCCTTTAACATGGTTTCCATTAATTTCCCCACTACTGACGTAAGACTAACTGGCCTATAGTTCCCCGATTCCTCCCTACTACCCTTCTTGTAAATGGGCACCGATTTTGTGCACCGATTTTTTTTTCGGTTCGATTCGGTTCGCTCGAATTTTGTAAATTTTCGCTTCGGCTCGTTTCGGCCGATTTCCGTTAAAGATCATTTCGTTTTCGTTTCGTTTTTCGTATCGACCATTTTCGTATTTTCGTGTCACTTTGCTCGTTTTTTGTATCGATTTTTCATAATTTCGTAAATTTTCGTGTTTTTCGGAACGTCTGTTCTCCTCGTTTCAAAGTGTCTATTCGTTTTGACGTAAACTAATGGTTTTTCGGATCCGATATTTCTGTCGATACGATAATTCTGTCGATACGATAATTCTGTCGATACGATAATTCTGTCGATACGATAATTCTGCCATTGAGATTTCTCTGGTTTTACAAGAAGGATACATTGAGATGGGAATGATACAAAATTACAGAATCAGCGATATAACCAAAAAATATGTTGTCCGAAATTACTGAAATGGAACCGAAATCAGGAATGGAGCCGAAATTACGAATGGAACGAAAATGATTTTCGATTTTACACATTTCTAGTCCATTCTAAAATTCCGAAAAAAAAATCGTTTTGTTTCATAAAGTTTTCATTTCTGGAAAATTCGGATCTGAAAATTTCCGTAAAATCGGCTGAATCCGAATGCACGAATCGGGAAATTTTGTGAAAATTCCGAAACCCGAAACGCACATCCCTAAAAAAACAGCTTATTTTATTTCAGGTTCCAAGGTCTCAGTGCTCAGATAACTGTCTGCCGGGATACAGGAAAGTGCAGAAAGAAGGAGCACAAGCCTGCTGCTATGACTGTGTCCAGTGTCCAGAGGGGGAAATATCCAACAGAACTGGTACGTATTGGAAAACAATGAAAAAGTACATTTTTGTTTGTCTGTCCAGGAGAATGGGGACATATGGAAGCTCTGATGGAGACATGCAGAAGCAAAGTCACTGAAGTAGATGATTTATAGTCCACATAGTCCACAAACAATGTCTCTTGTAGCTGCAGAGTCAACTTCAGGGAAACAAACAACATCTAAAGAACAGCAAGAGGCATTGGAATTAATATTAGGGATCAGGAATAAGCTCACTCATGTAATATTTCTGTTGATGGGAATTTTTCTATTGATTGAGATTTTTTCCCAGTATGTTGCATATTGGCGAGCGCTTCAGAATGGTTTTTTTTTTTCTTCTTTTGGATCAACAGCAGTAGGTGATGTGTGAAAGGCTGAACACGATGGAGGCATGTGTGTTTTTCAGCCTATGTAACTATGTAACTATATAATCTGATGCCTGATGAACCTGTCCCCATGGTGTGGGAGGCCCATATGGCAGTCATCAGAGGCTTCCTTATTAGTAAGTGTACTGCTGTTAAGAAACGTTGCCAATCTCAGATCGCTGACCTGTTTGCGGAAGTCTGAACTTTGGAAACTCAACAAAACCTTACATGAGTAAAAATCAAAAGGACAGGGTGAAATCTTAAATCAGGAAAATGTGGTTTAGAAAGAACTATGAGAAGCAAAACTGGAGCTTACAGATGAAGGACCATCAATGTGTAATCATGAAACGTCAAGGATCTCGAATAAGTATAAACCAGGTCCCACTGTTCAGTGAAACACTTTTAAAATGTGCACCTCATCCAGTAGTAGCGTTATGCAAGAGCACAAACACCAAACATACAGATATGAAACTTCATTAGATTTGCATCTTCAGCAGATAGGCTTTGCTAAAGAAAAAAGCTGTCCAAGTGATGTTGCAGTGTGGTACCAGTGGTGTCACAAGGGGGCGGGGGGTGCGGCCCGCACCGGGTGACATCACCCCCTAGGGTGACACCCTAAAAAAATTTGCACAAAAATATTTTACCAGGGAGGATACATTGAGATTCTCTCATTTTTCAGTATGTCCTGGGTAGGCAAGGCCTAGGCTGGCACTTTCAAGGGGGCAGCAAAAAAAACACCACTAAAGGGGATATTCACAGAGCATCGAAATGAGACAGACATTTCAGAGTTCTGTTGTTCTCCGCACTTTGGGGAATCAAATTTCCCCGGTGAATTCACTGCAGGGTCCCTGAAGTGCAGGGAATCAGCCACCGAATGCCACCGCAAACCCGTCACCTGCTGGTTTCAAAAAAACTACTGAACGAAACTGTCTGGAATTAACATATAAGATCCTATGGATGATAATAAAAAGGGCTGTTACAGAAAAAAGAAAAACCGCTATTAGGAAATAAATGTCAATTATTTTTTGAAGAACGCCTAAAAAATACTAATAAATAAATCAATAAATATAATTATTACTACAGATTAAAGGAATAAACGGTTTATTAGATATTGCAGAAAAATGGGAATATTTTTAACATTCAAACCTATGGGGTTCGCCTGAATAAACCCGCCGAATGAAAAAAACGGACATCAGGACATTTCACTGCTGTTCGGTGTCTCTGACAAGATTAACCATTACTTCTATGGGGACTTTCACTGCCTTCGAACAGGCACCGTACTTGCTGACAGTTCAAAATTTGTGTGTGAGCATATGAGAGAGCTCCACAGCAATAAACCTCACAGTAATGTGCGCCGTGTATGAGCATATCACAGAGCTCCACAGCAATAAACCTCACAGTAATGTGCGCCGTGTATGAGCATATCACAGAGCTCCACAGCAATAAACCTCACAGTAACGTGCGCCGTGTATGAGCATATCACAGAGCTCCACAGCAATAAACCTCACAGTAATGTGCGCCGTGTATGAGCATATGAGAGAGCTCCACAGCAATAAACCTCACAGTAATGTGCACCGTGTATGAGCATATGAGAGAGATCCACAGCAATAAACCTCACAGTAATGTGCGCCGTGTATGAGCATATCACAGAGCTCCACAGCAATAAACCTCACAGTAATGTGCGCCGGGTATTATGAGCATTCAGTGTTATATGGGAGTACTGATTTATGAGTAAGTAGTTAAAAAAAAACCTGTAAAACTCGGGGAGGGGGTGACACCATAAGTCACTGCACCGGGTGACACCAACCCTAGTGACGCCACTGTGTGGTACAAAAGAGAGAGGACGCTTACAGTATGTTTCTTGCTAATTTGCAATGTAGAATCGATGACGATCACAGACTCTTCCACCATAACCCTTTTGGTTTGTGGACAATGCAAAGGAAGAGTCAGAGCTTTTTGGGAGACCCTTCCTGGGACAAAGACTGTCAAAGGGAATTCGTTCCTGTGTCAAGAAATGTTTGTCCTGGAAAGCATGAAGATCACTCAGAATTTGGTAAAGATTAAAACTTTCTGTATGAGGGATTGCGGGAGATACCATTCTGCAGATGCAAGGCACTAACGCACAAGCATTCTGGAAGCTTGCGATGGGGGATCAGCGAGATATTCCCCAGTTAGTATGGGAAAATAGTAATACAGGAGATGTGTGGGTCTCAATGTAGGACTTGCTTTGATAGTGTCCCAAAGGCAGAGTGTGCTAACTTATAATTGGGTGTTTGATACCATCATAAAGACCTTGGTACAAGATGGCTATGGGAAGGCACAAAGAGGTACAGTGGACTAACGCCAATCAAAGTCCAGCCATGGTCCACAGGGCTCACCCAGACGTGGTTTTGAGTCAGGTAAGTTTCCCTGTAGTAAAATGTGGCACAGTCGTATAGCACAGCCTAGACAGACATTTATTCCAGAGAAATCCAATAACTCATGAGCTGATCGATGCTTAAAAAGTGAAGCATTGAACTGTAATCAGAATGAGGAGAATTGTAGGTGTTGTTTCATTAACCCATTCACTGCTGAGTCATTTAACCCCCATAGACCCGCTTTGCATTTTGTGACTTATATCAGTGATTTATTTCTGAGATACCTTTAGAAGTTACACCTTGGGTTTATCAGCAGGTCCTTCTCCTTTTTCAGAAAAAAACGTTAGTCTGAGCCATTTCTGAAATATAGAAAAAAGACAAGCTATTATAGGCAAAACAAGTCAAATCTTGGGCCATTGTGATAGTGAACATCCTTAAAAGCAGCTTAGTAGACACTATCCATAAATAAATGATAACCCGCTACAGAAGTAGTGGTGATGACACACCTGAAATACACGAGATGAAACCAATGTAAATTGTGTCACAAGATGCTGGAGGTATTGAAACCCACTGAGTATGAAGAAAAAGCTGAACCACCGAACAAGTCAGTAGGAACACAATGCATCAGTGAAAAACAAAATGAAAAACAAATTTTATTAGGGCCAGAAGCCAAACTCTAAAAACCAAAGTATGGTGATCACCAGAACAAACACACACAACATGAAAGTTAAAAACAAGTATTTATGTTAGGTATAAGAATCAGCATATGTGTCCAGTATATAGTTCACTCACACATGTGACAATATGGAATACTTGGTACTGAGGTAGCAATGTGAGCTGGGGCAAGAAATCGTGCCTAGATGTCACAATTAATCACGTGTATTGAGAATGAAACCCCAAAGAAAAACCCCACAGATTCACTTCACTGATATTAGGCTGTAAATTAGTGGATGGTGAGGCTGAAATAGCGAGAACATGTGCCACGATGAGGTACAGAGTAATCAGCCACAAGCAGACACTAAAGCAGTAATGATAAGCCAACCACTGGCAAAATATTGAGAGAAGGGAGATTTGGGGGATAGGGTAAATAGCTCACAGCTACTAAAACGCACCAGACGCGAGATTCGCCTTGCACAGGCTCGTCAGGAATGCCAAAAATAATAAAAACATAAATTGTATGTATATTTAAACCCACTGATCAGTGGGCTCGTCCCATAATTAACCAATGAAATCGTTCAAATGCACATGATGTAATGATCGTCACTCAATTTAATGATTGGCAGCAGGGTAATCCAATAGCAAGGTGATGCTGACAACATACTTGGCCATCCGTATGATTGACAGGTATACAAGCCAATTAATGGCGTCTAATGCTCAAACTCCACCCCTATGTTAATGGCAATGATTCAAGACAGTAAAACAAACCATAGTGCTCCTATACCGTATATATAAACAGGCAGAATAAAGCTGCCTATAGCACCATGTCTAAAGAATTCCGCTGTGGTGACCAGATAAAAACATAAATAAATGGCGGAACATAGAAGAGATAATAAATAATGTAACCCATAATTGAATAGGCAAACATATTACCAATAAGGGGACAGGTATTACGGCGGGGTGCTGGTATAAATCCCCTGTAGCTCATGGATTGTGTTTTGGGATTCGCCGCAGTGTTGATTGGCAAGTATTCACTCCAATCAATAGCACCTATGGCTCATACTTAGCTCCACCCCTATATGATTGGCAATTAAAAGAGCTATGATAAAGAGCTGTGGATGCGCACACAATGAGAGCAAATATATATGTGTATAATGGATAATATAGCCCAGCTCAAATAGTCTATCCAATGCATTGCTGTAGAGGGGGCAGCTCGGGATATTAAATCCATCAAGAGGTGAGAGTATTTGTATAAAAACAGAAATCACTTAGAGCCAATGGATCTTGAAAATAATTGATCCATATAGAGTTTTAGGGAGATGAAAAAGCCGATGTAGGTGACAACCATTAGTTATGTTGGTAGAGAACCAATATTGATTTGGGACATGTAGTAAAGATAATAAACCCGCAATAACAAATGACAGTAATATAGAGCGGTGACATGGTGATAGAACGAGTAATAAATGTGAATATATACAAGGTATATAGTGTAATATCATCTCAGAGGAGACGTTAGATGAGATATATGGCAGAATTTAGATAAATGATGTATAATTGAAATCCTCATTCAAACCTAGAGGATATAGTGACTTGAGAGTATATATCCAGAACGAATCTCTGCGACACAGAAACCTGTCAAAATCCCCTTTTCTAAGTCTCTTATATTGTATTTCCTCTGTGTGACATTACTTTGGAAAGTGTTGGATTTTTTGAGAAACTTGCATGCCTTGCAATGTGTGCATTTCTAAGTGCCCTTTGGCTGTTGGAGCCGCGTATGTGGGGTTTTTTGTAGTTTTGAGAAAGCTATGTGTTAAGTGTTCACGTAAGTTCTTAGACCATCTGGCGGTAAAGGATGGTTTGATAGAGAGAATGGTATCTAGAGGCTTCTCCATTCGAAGAATAGGCCAACATTTTTCACAAATTGATTTGATTTTTGAACCAACCACTGTCATAAATGGCTATAAATCTAGACTCCGTTTTAGTTTCTTTTTTCCGATGGAGTAATAATTCCTCTCTGGGGGTATGGAGTGCTCTCTGATAGGCGCGTTTAAGGCATTTTTTAGGGTAACCTTTACTTAAGAACATATTTCTCAATAGATCTGCTTCAATTTGAAAATCAATGTCAGTTGAACAATTTCTCCTAGCGCGGAGATATTGGCCGATGGGGATGCCTATCTTCAAACTTGGTGGGTGGTGTGAGGTCCATTCGAGAAAGCTATTGGTAGCTGTTGGTTTTCTGTTTGGTTGTGATATTGGTGTTGTCAATCGAGATAAGCAAGTCCAGAAACTCAATTTTGTTTCCGCCTATCACTGAAGTTAATTTGAGACCAATATCATTATCATTTAAGATGGTAAAAAATTCATTTAGATCCTCGACGGTACCGTGCCAAAGTATCAGGATGTCATCAATATATCTCATCCACCTAATGATTTTACAGGTAAGATGAGATTTGTAAACACACATAATTTCTCCCACCATGCTAAATACAAGTTTGCATAGCTACTAGGGATGGCCAAGTGTGTTGTTAGCATCACGCTGCTATTGGATTACCCTGCTGCCAATCATTGGCGTTGGGACCCACCCCTTTTTTTTTTTTCTCCACCTAACTATGTGCAACAATTTCAAATGTATCTCCTTAATATCCCACCAGCGCTCTTTATATTGCATCACAGTATCAAACATTAAACAGTCCTATAGTACTTGCCCTCATGGAATGTCTTGAGATTTCTAAGTCATTAGACTGAGATTGTGTACATCCTCATGGTATAGGATCGCTATGGTTTGTTTTACTGGCTTGAATCAATGCCATTAACACAGGGGTGGAGTTCACTTTGAGCATTAGATGCCATTGATTGATTTAGGCCACAATAAAATTTGTTTATCATTTTGTTTTTCATGCATTGTGTTCCTACTGACTTGTTCAGTGGTTCAGCTTTTTCTTCTTTATCCATAAATATTTCATACATGCATTTTATGATTCCACGATTAGCATCACTTCATCTACAAAGGAGAACAGGAACCCAGGATACGTGCATATCTTTGTTTTAAAATATTAATTTAGATTTTAAAAAAATTGGATAAAAGTATCTATTTGCACCATCTTACTCTTTATATATGTTTCCTGTCTTTTTTCCGTATAAACACAATGGGCTCTATTACATTTTTCGCGCAAAAGCGCACGGCAGCGCATATTTTTTTGCGTGAAGCGCTAAACGTTAACGCACGAAAAATAACGGTGGTATTACAATCTGTGCGCATTTTTTCATCCGTCAAAAAATAATGCGGGTAAAAAAGACACGCAAAAACGCACACGCATTAACGTTGCACGCAGAAATCGGTGTGCGGACTGTTTTTTTTTTAACGCGATTCAGGCAATTAAGAACCAATTAAGAACCACAATTATCTCACGTTAGATTGATTTTGACAGGTGCAAAATCTGAGTATATATGCTGCAGCAATAATAAAAACACACGAAAAATCTTCATTTTATTGTTTGGGTATGAGTAGAATGTGTAACTATACTTTCCTTTTTTTTTTTTTTGTGCTGGTGTATTTGGTTTTGGTCAGGACGTTCAGATTTGCCGTTAACACCAGCTTTTTCAAAGACGTTAAAATTATGCGCGCAAACGTTGTGCGTTAAAATTTGCTCATCGATTGTAATACCATCCGCGTACCAGCGCACAAACGCATTTGCGTTCACAATGTTAAGTATAGGATGCGCGCAAATTACGCTCGCATAGGGTTCGCGCAGGTTCACCCTCGTTAGACGTTAACGCACATTTTTTGTGCGGACGTTGTAAAATGATGTTCAGCGCAAAGGGTTTTGCCCCTCGCGTTAATGCATTTTTGCACCGGCGCAAAATTGTGCGCGAAGAATGTAATAGGGCCCATTGTGTTTAAACTACAAAAAAAATTATATTTTCCCAGAGGTGTGACATGTGCCATTTAGACATTGTGGGCCCTATTACTTTCTTCATGCAAAAACGCACGTGCAACGCGTTAATTTGTGCACCAAGCGTTAACGTGCATAAATCGCCGCTGGAATTGCAATCCTCGCCCATTTTTTCATCTGTCGAGCAATAACGTGCGTAAAAGGAACGCGCACAAATGCGTGTGCATCAACATTGCGTGCAGAAATCAGTGTGCGGACTGTTTTTTCATGCGATTCAGCCAATCGGAATTAAGAACCACAATTGTCTCACGTTAAGTTTTTGCGCCTGTCAAAGAAAATCTGAGTATATATGCTGCAGCAATAATAAAAACACGCACAACTTCTCCATTTTATTGTTTGGGTATGTGTAGAATGTGTAACTATACTGTGCTGTATTTTTTTTGGGCTGGTGTATTTGGTTACGGCCAGGACGTTCAGATTTGCCATTAACACCAGCTTTTAGGAGTTGCTAAAATTATGCGCGCAAAGGCTGTGCGTTACAAACTGCGCATAGATTGTAATACCATCCACATACCAGCGTTCATTCGCGTATGCGCTCACAATGTTAAGTATAGGACGCGTGCAGTAATTTAAGCTCGCTCAGGTTCACCCGCGGTAGACGAATATGCGCGTTTGTTGTGCTGACATTGTAATACGACATTCAGCGCAAAGGGTTTTACCCCTCCCGTTAATGCGTTTTTGCGCCGGTCCAAACGTTTGCGCAAAGATTGTAATAGCGCCCTGTATGGGCTGGCATATGCTTCTCCAAATTAACTTATTAACTTATTTTAAATTATTAAATATAATACACCAATCACAAAACTGTGTGCATCACAATCACCAGAAATTGACACAATATTATCTATTGTTAAAATTAATGACAGAACTGAATAAGTGTACCACCTGCAATTGATTTGTCCCATAAATAAAGAGTTAAACCTGAGCCCCAGCACAAAATCACTATAAAATAAATGTGGCAGCTGCTGGCAAATGATCACTGTCACTATGATTGTCACATGACAACTATACATAAAGAAACATCTATTTTAGGTAAGGAAACCCTCTATTAAATAAAGGTCCATGCAATATATTTTTATAAGTAGGGTTAGATATTTAAAATACCTAGAATCTTATTATATTTATAACATTGTGAGTCATTTGTCATTGTACTACAAACCAAAGCCCAAACCAGAACCAAAGTTCAAGGGTGAATGGTGATCACTGTGATCCTGCTCAGGTAGTCCCACCCCCTTAATATAGGACTAAACCCAAAAATGTGTTGAACAAAAAAAAACAGATTAAGTAGCTGAGGCTACTCAGTACAGAAGGGGAGGATCAGAATAATTGCTGGAAATAAAAATCTTTATTAAACGACATTGTTAACCAGAAGGGATATTAAAACCAACATATAACAATTTAAACTGGCTCGTACAGTGGGGGAACATAACAGTAATTTGTAGGAAAAGGTATGGTAATGGTATTAATAACTGAATAATTCATCTTTTATGAAAACATTTGACAATTGAGTATGAAGTTACCACCACTTAAATACATAACATCAAATCATCATAGTAAGTAATATATCAGCAAGAGAAAAGATGCAGATACAGGGTTAAGGAATAATTGGCCCAACTAATAATAGCCAAAAAGGCTAACAACGTTTACCCTAGGGCCGGTTGATTTCTGTTTTTTCCCTGCCTCAGACAAATACCACTCCAAAAAATACAGGTTACCAAAAGCAGTCCCCGAAGTACAAGGAAAAGCCGCTGACAGAATCCGAAAAAACTGCCGCAAAACCACCGATTCGAATGCAAGAAACCGCAGCAAAACTACCGGAAAAAAGCCAAACTTACCTGATTATCCACTGCAAAACCACCGAAAAAAAGCCGAACGCACCCGACGAGAAAAAAAAATGGAGATCCGCAGAGCAGAGTGCCGGCCAGCCGCCACAAAAAGCCGACAAGTTGAAGAACAGGGGTAAAAAAAGACACAGCAACTTTTAAATGCTGTTTGTAAAATAGCAAATTAACGGAAAAGTCCGGAAATAGCATATAAAGTCCTATGAATAATAATAAAAAGGTGTGTTTAAAAAAAAAAAAAAATCAGAAAAAAATTGTTGCCGAAAAAATCTTGAAAAATGCCAAATGCCTAAACAATACTACAAAATAAATTAATAAAGAGACTTTTGCTGCAGATTAAAAGAATAAATCATTTAATAAATATTAAATAAAAAATAGAATATTTTTTACATTGAAGCCTACAGGATTCGCCTGATTAAACCTGCCGAATGAAACAACTGAACACCAGGGTATTGTACTGGCATTTCTCTGCTGTTCGGTATCTCTGAATAGATTAACCATTGCTTCTCAATGGTGATTTCACTGTCTTCGAACAGGCACCGTATTTTGCTGGCAATTCACCAAAATTTGGCTAATTGACAGCTTTTGAATAGCCAGAAAATTGCACCATACATGGAAATTCACAGTTCAGTGCAATTTTAGGGCCAATTCGACTTCTTTGAATAACCCTGATAGTTTTTTTAGCAGTCTGAGTTTTGCTGTCTGTCTGATGCATCCTGGGAGCTCTGGTAACCTGACGTTAGGATATGATATCTGGGCAAATCAAATAAATACATTTTTAAAAGAGAATTTACATTTATTTTTCTATTCTTTCTACTTAATTTGATAAACCTGTTAATAAATTATATAATTTTTCTCTGATTTTCCAGACAGTGAAAACTGCATAAAATGTTTAGACGCTGAATGGCCCAATGAGAAGAAGGATCAGTGTATTCCCAGACTGGAGGAATTCCTTTCATACAGTGATGTGATTACTGCTGTTTTCTCAGTGCTCTCAGCTTTATTCTTCCTTATAACTATTGGCATATTGGTCATTTTTATTATATTCAAAGACACGGCAATCGTCAAAGCCAATAACACGAGCCTCAGCTTCCTCCTCCTGGTGTCCATCATGCTGACCTTCCCATGTGTGTTTTTATTCCTTGATCGCCCTGTGGATATAACCTGCATGCTGCGTCAATCCACCTTCTCCATCGTCTTCTCCATAGCCATCTCCTGTGTGTTGGGGAAAACCACCATGATTTACATTGTCTTCAAAGCCACCAAACCTGGGAGTGTCTGGAAGAAGTGGGTTAATATGAAGATATCCAATGCTGTCGTCCTGACTTTCTCTTCGATTCAAGTCATGATTAATATCACATGGTTGGCTGCTTCTCCTCCCTTTCAGGAGCTGGACACACGTTCTTATCCAGGAAAGATCATTGTTCAGTGTAATGAAGGTTCAGTAATGGCCTTTTACTCCGTCCTGGGGTATATGGGGCTTCTGGCCGCTGTTAGTTTTATTATAGCTTTTTTAGCCAGGACATTACCGGACAGTTTTAATGAGGCCAAGTACATCACCTTCAGCATGCTGGTGTTCTGCAGTGTCTGGATCGCCATGATCCCGGCCTATCTGAGCACCAAAGGGAAGGACATGGTGGCTGTGGAGATATTTTCCATATTGACCTCAAGCGCTGGACTTTTAGGATGTATATTTTCCCCAAAATGTTTCCTTATTCTGTTTAGACCAGAATTGAACACAAAAGCCCATTTGCTTGGGGGCAAAAATAAAGTAATATCCACATAATAACAAATAATGATATCATTGTAGGGTATGAATTGTGCACTTATATTTGAACTAGTTGTTAAGCCTGCCCAGAGTTCAGTCTAGTGTTGTTGCCAGCTCGGAATTCATGTCCACATGTTTGTTTTTCCAATGTCCTATCCAAGAGTATCTCCCTATATAAAGGTGCTTGTAACGCATCTGGCGCCATCCCATCCGCAACAGGAGGGCCAAGTGAGCAGCTGTGATGGGGGCACGCGCAGCTGACAGAGCAGGTTCCTCTTCCCTCTTAGATTGCAAGCTCACAGGAACAGGACCCCTCTTAGATTGTAAGCTCACGGGAACAGGACCCCACTTACATTGTAAACTCATGGGGCCAGGACCCCTTAGATTGTAAGCTCATGGGATAGATTGTAAGTTCATGGGATAGATTGTAAGCTCATGGGACCCTTAGATTGTAAGCTCATGGGGACAGGCTCAAGGTGGTGGGGTGCCCAGTTGCAGGGAGGCCAATACTTACCTTGTTCCAGCGCCGTGATCAAGTCCCCAGGTCTCCGCCACGCTGGTTCCGGCATGCGGCGCCCAGAGCCTCCCCAGCACCAGCCACCGGGGGAGACTCAGGGCAGGGGTGATCCGCGAGGGAAAAAAAAAAAAAGATCCGTTGGAGAGGCGCTTTGAGCGCGCCTCTCCAACTGATTTTTGTGGTCCCTCATGCCAGGGGTGGATCCAGACACAGATTTCAGGGGGGGACATTCTACCAGTTTTGGCTAAGAGCTGGTGTTGGGTTCGCAGTGACAGGCAGAGTCGCGCCTAATCCCAAGATGTGCTCATTACACTCACTCTCCCCAGAACATTGCACAGGGTCTGTTCTCATGTGGCTCATGAGCCCTGCAAACCCTTTCCATATAAGGGGCCCATGGTACCCCCCTCCCAGCACATACCCCTTGAAGCTATGCAGTGTAGGGTTACCCAGGTGTGGGCTGCCCAGTGCACCCTTTCCATGCTGCCAGAACACAAGTGGCACCCCATCTGTGCAGCCCTGCGAACCCTTTCCATACCATTGGCCCAGGGTACCCCCCTCCCAGCTCACATAAGGATATATTTGCCTCCAGCTCACATGGATATATTGGCCCAGCTCACCTGGATCTATTGCCCCAGCTCACCTGGATCTATTGCCCCAGCTCACATGAATATATTGCCACAGCTCACATGAATATATTGCCCCAGGACAGATCACATGGATATATTGCCCCAGGCCAGCTCACCTGGATATATTGCCCCAGGCCAGCTCACCTGGATATATTGCCCCAGGCCAGCTCACCTGGATATATTGCCCCAGGCCAGCTCACCTGGATATATTGCCCCAGGCCAGCTCACCTGGATATATTGCCCCAGGCCAGCTCACCTGGATATATTGCCCCAGGCCAGCTCACCTGGATATATTGCCCCAGGCCAGCTCACCTGGATATATTGCCCCAGGCCAGCTCACCTGGATATATTGCCCCAGGCCAGCTCACCTGGATATATTGCCCCAGGCCAGCTCACATGAATATATTGCCCCAGGACAGATCACATGGATATATTGCCCCAGGCCAGCTCACCTGGATATATTGCCCCAGGCCAGCTCACCTGGATATATTGCCCCAGCTCACATGGATATATTGCCCCAGCTCACATGGATATATTGCCCCAGCTCACATGGATATATTGCCCCAGCTCACATGGATATATTGCCCCAGCTCACATGGATATATTGCCCCAGCTCACATGGATTTTCAAATCGCACAGTGTGAACGGGGCATCAAGGTTTTCACCTATCTGAATATCCCTGATACTATTATTGACTCAGCCTGAAATACTGAAGAGTGTTAGCTATAGTGAGCTAGCACAATGATTCAATAATACTATCAGAGTTATTCAGAGAGAGGTCAATTCTCCAGGTTTTCACAGGAGAATGAACAATCTAGACCAGGGTTTCCCAAACCTGTCCTCAGGACCCACTACAGGCTAGATTTTTCAGATCACCTTGGGGGAAAATGCAGACTGAATCCTGCAATCACTGAGCAGCAAATCATATTACCTTTGCTTCACATATCTGGCAAACCAGGCCGTTAGTGAGGAAAAGAGTTGAGAAACACTGATTCTAGACCAAATAGCCAATTGAAAAATCTACACCAAATAGCCAATTTGGAAAGTGAGATAAAATGGGAGAATTTTTCTGGTTTGACTATTTTGACCTAGAATTTTCACTTCTCCAGTCATTCAAGGTTTTCACCTCTCTCTGAATAGCCCTGTATCAGGGTTATTCAGAGAGCGGTGAAAAGCAGAAGACTGACCCCGATACAGGGCTATTCAGAAAGGAGGTGAAAACCTTGAGAATGACTGGAGAAGTGAAAATTCTAGGTCAAAATAGTCAAACCAGAAAAGTTCTCCCATTATCTCACTTTCCAAATTGGCTGTTCATTCTCCTGCCAATTCAAGGTTTTCACCTCTCTCTGAATAACCCTGATATTTCAGGCTCATAAAAAGGTTAACCCAGCGCTTGCCCCTGGAAAAACACACACAGATTGGAGATATAAATATACATAAACACAGCATGTGAAAGAATGGGTGTGTAAAGAGACTGGCACTGTAAGAACACACACACACTCACTCTATATGCTGCCCCTATAACAAAGTATTATTAAGAGGAGCCTGGCCACGTCCATTAGGTTTCCTTAAAGCACCTATACATTTTGCATCATTCATATTATACTGAAGGGAAAGCAAATCACTGACCCAACCTGACTTCTGCACACTGCAGGGCAGCACTTTCTGGCACTGACCAGGGAGCAAAAATGGAGATCTGACACCCCAGCCCAAAGCCAGTGACCCATGAAGCACACGCTGTGATCTGACAGCCCTGGTAGAAGAGGAGTGAGAGTCTTGCTGGCAACTTTGCATCTGCTGAGTCCCCCACCTGTCCTGTCCCTCCCCAGGCAGCCTGGCTAGAGGTACAATACATCATACAGATTGGCAGCTAAGCACTATCTGAACATCAGGAAATCAGCACAGAGGAAAGCCATGGCCTCTCCCTCCCCATCAGTAACCCTCTCTCCCCCAGTGAGGTCACTTACCTTGCAGCTGGGCAAAGAGGGCTTCTTGCTGCTGCTTGAATTTCAAAGGCTGCTGCACCCCCTCAGATCCCTCCTGGGGGGCAGATGTGTTGTGCATTCTTCCAGCCCCAGTTAGCAGACAATAACCAGCCTGGGGTATAAATGGGCATCCCCAGCTGATGCAGATCTGAGTGGCAGAGCAGGGCACCCCTGTGCCAGGCTCCTGGACTGCAGCTCCCCATGCAGCCAGTCAGGGGTTGTCCATCATGCAATCTTTTCACAGCCTGCATTGGAGGGCTGCCTGGCCTATCATTGACAGGAAGGGGCATGTCTAACTGCTAGAAGTGCCCCTTCCTGTCAGAGGCAGTCCTCTAATGAAGGCATTTTTTGGGAATGGCTTGGACCAATGGTGCTTTCCCATTGGTCCAAGCTTTTCCAATGCTCTATCAGTGCCTGTCAGTCTGTGCGGCACTAATGAGCAGTGATCATGAAATAGGCAGCACTTGTCTCTGACGTCTTGAGCAGTTTATGCAATTAGTGCAGCGGGGAAACGTCCTGCTATGCAAATTGCATTGGCTGGGAAAACTAATGCCTGCAGAGGCAGAGGACGGAGCTGACAGCGGGGAAGCAGGGGAATTTGTTTTTAGTTTATTAATTTATCACTTAATGGCAGGTGCGGCTCTGCCTACCCTGCCTCCACTGACTGCACATCCCAGCTTCAATGCCAAAAAATATTCCCCTTTTTAATCCAATATCTAATAAACCGTTGATTATAATATTCTGCACTAAGAAGTCTCTTTATTTATAGATTTTCTAGGATCTTTTTTCCATTTTTTTAAAATTGTTTTTCCTTTTCATTGGATTTTATATGTAAATGTTCGGCGGGTTGGCAGTGAGTGTTCGTCGGGTTTGCGGTGAGTTTTACTTGCACTTCGGGGACCCTGTGGTGCTTGCTGAATACACAGCAGGGTTGCTGAAATAGGATTGCCGAATGGGAGTACAACCTTTTGTTTGGCTTTTGGAAGCACCTCCCTACGGCCTTGATGACATTGTATTCCCATAATTTCACTGTCTGTGCTGGTCCCTGTACCTTTGCTGGATTAATCTCCTATCCCTTCTGTTTCATATGTGGAAGAAGCACATCAAGGTGTCCTTGCACTACCTCTTGTGAGGTGCCTTGGATCAAAATGTCATCAATATAATGTGAAATCTGCACTCCGTCCGGAGGAGGTATTTCATCCAAATGTTCTGCCATAATCCTGTGACAGATAGTAGGACTATGTAAATAGCCCTGAGGTAATCATGTGAAAGTCAATTGTCTACCTTGCCAGGTTACATAGTTATAGTTACATAGTTATATAGGCTGAAAAAAGACATGCGTCCATCGGGTTCAGCCTCTCCCACATAACCTACTGCTGTTGATCCAAAAGAAGGCAAAAGACCCAGTCTGAAATGCTTGCCAATATGCAACATACTGGGAAAAAATTCCTTCTTGACCCCAGAATGGCAGTCAGATTTCTCCTTGGATCAAGAAGCTTTTACCCACATATTAAATATTATAACCCTTAATATTCTGTGTCTGCAGGAAGTCATCCAGTCGTTTTTTAAAAGTCTGTTTTTAAAAAGTCTGAACTATTCCCAGTTCTCTCTCTCAATAGGAATGGTGAAAAAGGCATTAGCCAAATCCATGAAAACATACCGGGCTAAATTATGATCTTCACACAAACGTTAACGCTCACTTGCGTGAGCGTTAATGTTTGCTTCGGTGTTTACCGCATATATTACAATCCAAACGCAAAGTAACCCGTTTGCGTTTGGTATCTTGTGCTTTTCAGCACGAGGTTACTGTACTCTGCACCCCCTATACTTAACATGGGGAGTGCAAAGTGTTAATCAGCGCTGGATTACAAAGTCCCAACGCTGATTAACATCTGTCTGTGGTTAGCAAAAGGTTAACCACATCCAGGACTTGCTGTTAATGGATTCAACTTCTGCAGAATCCGTTAACGCCAGGCTAAAAAATAAAAAATAAATCACATACTCACCCTCTGTCCTGTGGCTCCGACCGCGGCTCCGACCGCCTCCTCCGTCCGGCGGGAGCAGGGAAAGACTGGGGAAAAAGTCCCCCCAGCCTCTCCCTGCATATCACTACACCGACCGGCCGGATCTCGCGAGGTGAGATCCGGCTGGTCATGTGACCGGAAGGGGGAAACTCAATGGAGTCCTATGGACTCCATCGAGTAGATGCTCGCGGCTGTGCAGGCAGAATTTTTTGCGCCTACATTGTAATCCAGCGTTAAAACGCGGACGCAAGGGGGAAAACTGCGGGCGCAGTTTTTCCTCCCTTGCGCCCGCGTTTTAACATTGAGATCGTACTTTAGCCCACCATGTTCCTGCATGCTTTTGAATGTTTTCAACCAAAGTAATCGTATATGGCACGGCTGCCATTAATGCAGGGGTATTCTTATTTATTTCTCTATAATAAACTGTCATTCGCCAACTACCCTCAGATTTTTTCACAGGCCAGACAGGGGTTTTCCAAGCAGTGGTGATAGATATCACTACTCCTGCTTCCAACAATTCCTGAATGGTCTCCCTCATTTCGTTGTGTCCCCCAGTAATTCTGTACTGTTTCAAACTGACAATTTTAGTAGCTGGGTGTAGCTTCACAGGGGGCATTTGTACATGGCCCACAAGAGCGGGTCTGGCTGAAATGTATGGTTTACAACCAAACTGGTATTGCCCATCTGCTAACTGAAGAGTTAGGCCTTTCAAAATGTCTATACCAATGATATATTCAGGTATCGGTACAACTAACACTGAATATTTCCTTTTGGGCAATTGTCCTATCTTCATTTCTAATGTTCTTTGTACTGAATGTGTTGTCTTCCTTCCTAAGCCAGTAATAGTCACCTGCTGGCCTTAAAACTTTTTGAAATTTGCTGAGTAGATCAATGAGGCCTCAGCTCCAGTGTCCACCAAGGCTGGGACATTTTGAATATTTTTAACATGCCAAAAAAATTCTATATTTACATAAGATCTAATATTTTTATGAGCCCATGCAATTACTGGAGCTTGACCTATTTCCTATTCCCAGTTTATGTCTGAGAGGAAGAGACAGGAGGGGGCTGGAGCAGTGGGGGCTGCTGCAGGCTCTGTGTTCTTCTCTGCTCTGCCTAAAGCCCCCATTTCCCCTTCCCATCCTGTGTAGTAACAATTAGATTGCCCGATTTCGTCTGCAAATCTTTCTACCTGTACAAGTTCCACAAGCTTGGGGTGTCATCTCCATCAATGTGACTCAATTGAACACCATCATTCAAGAGAGCCCTAAACAAATATTTTCTATTTAAGTGATTAGTCCCAGCCGTACCTGTTTTTCTCGCCTTGTCTGACCTTTTTCCCTTGTCATCCTCTGTCACCCAAGCTGTATCAGAGGCTCTACAACTTCAGACAAGAGATTACCTGTCTGGTTGAGCAGCAATCTCATAATAATATTTTTATAGGCCGGAGGAGCTAAACGTATAATCGTATTCCTTATTGTTGCAGATAATGCACAATCCATCAATTGATCAGCCTGTCTTACAAAAAGCAGTTTTCATTCCCTCTTCCTTTAAGCAAAAGATGACATCCCTTAAAGCATACCATGGTTTATCATTGGGAGGCTAGTTAGTTAGTTTCCATTGGGTATTTGGCTGTGCATCCATCCACCACCAGTTGCACCAATGATGGCAGCCCTCCACCTCCATACCTACAAAAATGATCTTGTACTACAGGGTCTGTCATAATAAGACAAAACTTTGCAGCATCCCCATGGTCTAGTTCAGGGGTGGGGAACCTTTTTTCTGCCAAGGGCCATTTGGAAATTTATTAGATCATTCGAGGGCCATACAAAATTACCAACTTAAAATTTAGCCAGCTATATATTTAGGAAGAAATTAATTAACTCACCCCTAATGTGATGGCTGGAACTGCTTCTCTTTGGTGAGGCGTGTGATGTTAACTGGTACAGATGATGTTGTTACTTACAATTTTCCAGGTTTGTGCCCCTCCCCATTTAATTAATTTCACCCCATCCCCATTTAATTCACTTCACCTCTCTCCCCATTTAATTTAACCCTCCCCTTGAAATTCTTCACCCTCTCCATCTAATTAATTTCACCCCATTTAATCTCGCCCCTTCCCCATTTACTTAATTTCACTCTCCCCCTCCAATAGATTTCACCCTCCCCTTTCCATATAATAAATCTCAACCCATCCCATTCCCTTTTATCTCACGCCCTCCCCATTTAATTAACGTCACTCTCCCCCTCTAATTTCATCCCCCTTTCCATTTAATTAATTTCACCCTCCCCCTTTAAAATTAATTCCAGCCCCACCCACCCACCCCGCGGCCCTTTTATCTCACCGCGGCGAGTAGCAGAATGAGGGGGCCATAGAGCACCACAGCAAGGGGGTGCAAATTCCCTCTCCTGCGGCCCTTTTACCAGACTGCAGCAAGTAGCAGAATGAGGGGGCGGGGATTTTCCCCGCTCCCTTCACTCGCTGAAGCGCACTGGATCCTCCTTCATGCTGCACCCGGAAGGTGAGGGGCGCAATGTATTGGGAGATCCGGCGCACAGCAGCTAGTGAGGGAAGCAGGGATAATCCCCGCCCCCTCATTCTGCTACTCGCCGCGGTCTGGTAAAAGGGCCCCGGGAGAGGGAATTTGCACCCCTTTGCTGTGGCGCTCTGGGGGCCGGACCAATTGACATCGTGGGCCTTATACGGCCCGCGGGCCGGATGTTCCCCACCCCTGGTCTAGTTGAACTCCTGCAGCCCCACTCTCATAATTACAAACCATCCAAGAAATCAAAGGTTAGCCAGGTCTCGATTTAAACCTGTCATGTAAGTCATTAAGCTGCTGCTAATTATAATCTTCTAACATATCCAAATTAACCCCTCCCACTTTAACAGGGACATTCTGTATCTTTCTTCGGAATATTGACTGTGCCTGGTAACCAGGCTCCCTATCAGTACCCTCTCAATCAGAGGAGTCCGAAGAATCCCATATATCACCATCCCACCAGTCAGGGTCCCATTTTACTCCTGCTTTAGATATAGTCATCTGAACCAATCTCTTATTTACCTTTTCTTTTTGTTTTTGATATTTGTACTTGGCTACTCTCACTGTTGCTTTTTCTACCACTTTCTGATATGTATCCATTTTTTCCAACAGTAGAAGGTTTTCACATTGTAACATTGTCACCACGTTCTGTAATTTACAATTTTGCTTTTCTGTGAAATAAAGTCTACCTGATTAGTTTTAATTTTATGCAACTGACAATATGCTGAAATCAAAGCCAGCCCCATCTACCCAAAGCGCTCAATTCTTTTTCTTTTGTCACAGGTACTTTTTGCAAACACGCAACAACTTGCGCGGGCTCAGAATCGTGTAATGCTGACTCCCAACTTTCACTTAATCCTGAACATCGAGAATATTCACGAGCAAGACAGTCATATGGAGTTTGTTCTCAGCTGGGGATGTCAATAACATCATTGTTTGTTACATTCTTTTTCCTCCAAAACATTGCACAAATCTGTTCATATCTTGCTCGCAGCGCTGAAAATGTATTGCCTAATCAATTCATTAGTTATGATAGTCAATTAACCCTTTGAACTGCAATGCAAATGGCTGAGAGTAATGAGACACACATGGATGACATTAAACAATGGCAAATGACAACAAAAGAACCTGCTACAAATTTGTTAAGTATATAAACACAAGACGCTGGTATTATTAGTATTATTAGTATAAATGACTAAGCAATATACACTTGTAACTGATAACAATTAGTATAATAATTATTAGTACAGAATAATAACAAAAACTAAATACTTAGAGGTTAATTAAATACTAATACAAAAGTGAAATAGTCAATTAATACAATACCGAGAAAAGCTTCATCATTCTGGATATAAGGCTGATTTGGGGTCTCATTTGCAAGAGACTTCAAAGAAAAGTGCCGCGATCCAAAGCAAGTGGGAGCCTGCTGCCGTTTCACTCCACGAGTACACCACATGGAGGGGACACTGCAATCCCAAACACATATGGCAGAAGATAAGGCAGGTACTCAAGCGGAAAGAATAGCCAGTGGAAGTTTATTGAAGGGGGTGAAGCAGACCCCACTAAATAAGATGTGACCTTTCGGCCTTCTGTTCTTAATCATACATCCATGTATGATTAAGGCCAGACGTCTGAAACGTCATGTCTGATTTAGTGGGGTCTGCTACACCTCCCCTTTAATAAACTTCCACTGGCTATTCTTTCCGCTTGAGTACCTGCCTTATCTTCTGCCTCATTTGCAAGAGAGACCTGTGATGAGCTCTGAGACTTCCTTCTTTCCCCCTTTTCCTGCTGCTGACCATTAGAAATCCCTTGACCTTTATATCATTCCAAACACGTAAGAGACACTCATCGTCACAGCATGAGAGAACGCTGACCAGATGTTCCCAGGGTCTGACAGTAAGAATTCACTTGCATGTTTAATTGTGTATAAAATTCAGCTGTCTTTAGATATATTACCAATTATTACAAGTAGGGAAACTAGAAATTGTCTTGCAATCAGATAAACGTTACACCCATCTGGTTTCCTCTTGCATCTTATCCCCGTATTGTTAATTGTTAGTATGTAAATATCGCCATGGCATCCTGACTTCTCAGACACTATGCTGAACCAAAATTAACCCTAGACCATGAGAATCAGACAGTCAGTAGTATCTGACCAATTAATTTATCATATTAGGCTTATAGATTGTGACGTGAAAATGCTACAATGAACATCCACTGAGTATTTTCTGCTTCCTGTAGGTGGGAATACGGGACCTCGGACGAGAGCAATTGCAAATGCCGGCACGTTGACATCAGCTTGGTTCATCTGCGCAAGTTCTGGCTACCTGTGTTCCTGCTGCCATGAATGTCGAAGAACTTCAGTGCAGTCCAACAGCACCCCGAATTATGGGACTCCACATTTGCAGACTATAAGGACAATCAGAACTAGTGATGGGCCGAACACCCCTGTGTTCGGTTCATATTCGAACATTAGAAAAGCCGAAATGTTCGAATACGAACTCGAACACAATGCAACCCAATTGGGGTCGAACATGCAAAATGTGTTCACAGTTCTCCTAAATGTACTGGCAGCTTCCGGTACATTTAGGAGACCTGTGGCTGCAGCCCCCTGGCCCCCATACCTCTGCTGTCCTGCTGCTGTCCCGGCCCCCTGTTCCTCCGGTCTGTCTGCTCCTCCGTCTAGCCGCGGCTCCTCTGCCCCATGCCTAGTCTTCATGCTGAGCCCTGATTGGGCAAAGTCCTGCACCTGACCTGGACTTTTCCCAATAGGGGCTCAATATTGAACTAGAGCCCTGATTAGGCTCAGCAAGCATGAAGACGAGGCATGGGGCAGAGGAGTCGTGACCAGACAGAGGAGCAGATGGACCGGAGGGCCAAAAGGCACAGGGGCCGCAGCCACAGGTCTCCTAAATGTACTGACAGCTGCCGGTACATTTAGGAGAACTGTGAACGCATTTTGTATTATGGAATGTCCACGTTCGAACAGACCGCGAACATCCCATAATGTTCGGCATTCGCCAAACACTTGAACGGCCGATGTTGGATTCAAATTCATGTTTGAATCGAACCGGCAGCCCATCCCAAATCAGAAGAAGGGGAATGTCTGGAGTGATGTCGCCATAGAGAGGTTCGAGGATTATGATACCTGGTTTGAAAATTAGCAAAAGATCCAGAGAATTTACAATTTTTTGTACATTGACATTCAATGGCCTATGATACATTGTCCATTTGTTTGTCAGGATGCCAAAAGAGCTTTCCACATAGCGCCTAGCTTGTGAAAGTCGGTAGTTGAAGACATGCTTCTTTTCACTCGGTTGTGTTCCAGAATGCGGTCGCAGTAAATTAATTGACTATCCAAATGCTTTGTCAACCATAAATGCAAATGGTACTGCAATGTCCATGCCAGGCAACTTTATGGGTCTTGGCATGTTCAGGTTCCTACTCTGCATTTGTTCCCAGAGTGTGGACTTATGGAACACAATAATATCTGAGTCCTTCTAAAAAGATCCAACATCCACATACATGTAGTTTGCATCAGCTACAGCCAGTAGTGTAATGGAAAAAAATGCTTATAGTTCATGTATAGTGAACAACTCAGCTCTGGCTTTACAACCCATATGTGCTTCCCATCCACAGCTCCAAGACAGTTGGGGAAATTGGCTCTATCATTAAATCCTTTTGCTATATGGGCCCATGTATCTTCAGTGGGTGTAGGGATATATTGGTCTTTCAGTGCATCCCAAATCATCTGACACACTTTATGTACCACTTGACCAGCTGTAGCTCTTCCAATATGGAAACTGTAGTGGATATCCTGCAAACTGCAGCCACTTGTAAGATACCTGCAAAAAATACAATGTACAATGATTTGGGTTATGAGTACATTCAATTAACTTTCCTTAAATTATTATTTTTATGTGTATTTAGTACAAGATGTCATGTTCAAATGGCGCACTGTGAGGTACAAATACATCCTTAATTTGAGGTGGCAGTAGTGATGTCTGGGTCAGGGGCCAAGAGGATCAGACATATATCTATGCTGAACGGTTGGCATTTCTAAAAAAGTTTGGAGCCCTGTGTGATAGTCAGCAGCATTTGAGCCAACACCATCTGGCTCAAAAGATCCAGCACCGACCCCACCAAACACAACACCCAGCCTCTCTGTTGACCCAGAGCCGGCAGAAGGAGAGTTGGAGGGTCCGGTAGAAGAAGGAACCCATAGAAGGTCCTGCAACTGCTGCAGCTCCAACAACACTGTCCAGCCGTAGAAGGGGATCTAATCTGGAGCAAGCAAAATTTATGGAGGCACAGAAACCCCAGGTTGAGGAGGATGGTGATCTGGCTTTTCTATATTCTGTCCTGCCTCTGGTCTGAAGAATGTCGCTGGATCAGAAGATTGATTTCCGCATGTAGGGCATGCAAACAATCCACAGCATTCTTACCCCGCACCCAAACCCTCCCATCTCCCATGCTGCAGGCCCTCAACCCCAGACATTAACATCCTTTAGCAGTGGCTACTACACCAAATTAATGGCAGAATCGTTAGACCGGATATGCCAGAATATGCAAATTTGTAAATATGTTTTTTATGTTGTTTGTTTAAAAGGTATATTTTTAATAAGTATACTTATTGTTGTTAAAAGACAAAAAAGTATTTTTTTTAATAAAACAAAAAGTATAAAAAATGCAGGCATCTGTTACGGATTGTGGTACCCTTAAGCTTGGGAACCTCCGTCTGGGCGCCCCTTTCCACTGTACAAGAAGGTGCTTGTATCCACACAGAATAGATGACATATAGACTGTAAAATTATAGATATAACCTTTGTAGCGCATCAAAAATAGATTTAAAGGTAGACTTCAACAAAGAGGTATATCAAACATAAAGTGCTTCAGTCTTAAAGTGACAAATATTCAATCAATGTACACATATAAAAGTGCAATGTGCCATAAAACACAGTAATTGCAACAATATATAAAATTCCAGCAGTGCGATGGGTATAAGAGAGTCTATAAAGTGCAACAGTGTCCGAATGTGCAAAATGTGCAAATTCAATGATATTCAATACAACAGTATGATACCAGTGGGAAAAATTCCATAAAATTTACTTCTCTTTCTGTTCAAGCGATGCACAAATATAGTCCTCCTTTCTTGGTCTGTGTATCTCTTGCCGTCTCTCAATAGTGGAGAGGATAGCCATTATAAAAAAAAGGAAAAAAAGGATTCGAGCGGAGAGAAAAAATGAAGAGATAATCGTGCAGAAAATCCCAATTAAATATGGCAAATAAATCACTCGTAGGAATATGGAAACTCACATTTATAAGAGCCCAAAAAATCCCTGGCTCTAGGTTTAGGAGCTTCCAGCCATATAGAGGGTGGCGTATCACTTCTTAAATCTTCAACTCTGGTTGCGATGGCAGATATGGAGCCTCTTCCACACAGGCTCACTCAATACAGCGTCAGGTACACTATGTTGGATACCCAGAACCTCTTCTCAACCGTCTGAGGGCCAGATATCAGGAGCTTCCAAGCGGTGGCAAGTATATATTCAAGGAGAGTAGTCAATAGAATATAAACCATATAAAATTTATTAAAAAATTAATTGCATATTAAAAAATGGACAGATGCGTTACCGAGATGCGTTTCGGCATTAACAGCCTTCCTTAGTCGGTATATTTAGGTGCACTATTGTCCAAAAAATCTCCAAACAGGTGCAAAAGACATATAGACATACAGACTGTGATGATTGCCGCTTGCACACCAAATGCAAAATGTCTTATTTACAAGTTTTCAGGTACAGACACATTCAAACATAAAAACCACACCCCTACGTTACTCTATACCAGATCCTCCCTAAGCCTCCTCCTCCCCCCAAACATGCCCAGCTTTAGAACAATGGCTTAAAAGTCAGATAACAATCATCTGTAGTGAAACTTGTTGTTGGAGGGGGGGAGGTGTGGGTTGATGGAAGCATGTGAAGACACAGGAATCATTACTTACAGGGGGGGGTAAAGCAGACAAAAGGTTAGATTGCAAGCTCTTGAGCAATGAAATTCAAGGAAAAATAAATGTAAATAAACATTTGTCACGGAAGGGACATAGGGGCTCGGCGCAGCGAGACCCAGGACTCAAACCCAAGACATTTTTAAAAGGACCTTGTTTTCCTTTGAACGTTTGCAGTGTGCGTTTCAATGTATGAACAGTTTATTTTCCTTGCTAGATGTGGTTTTACTTGATGTGCTGTATTAAGATGTACCCTGTGTGATTGTAACTGTATTAAGTGTAAGAAAATGTCTGTATGTGTTTTTCCCCGTCGCCATTTTGCCCATTCCAGCATGGTTACACCAGACAAAGGATCTCCTGGCCCCAAGATAGAGGATGCAGCAAGCCAGCTGCTTGGAGGCTTTTCCAAGACCTCATCTGCCTAATCCCTGGACAATGGGAAGGCTGAAAGGGACCTGAGAGGGAACAGGAGGCTGGGAAAGGAGCCAATCAGTGCTGGTTGTGTGGGTGGGGGAGTTGGTTAATCTGTTTGTATGAAGTTGTATAAATGAGCCTGTTGAAACCCATTAAAAGTTAGTTCATCTGAGTGTTTGATACATGCAGCTTCGTCTGGTGTTGTCATTTTACGCCGGCTATATATCACCACCGCCCAGGAACGGGTCACTCTAACTCCGCAGCAGAACATCGATTCGCCGCGCCGTTGCGCCAGCTTGGATCGGTACCTCGGGATACCGCAACCACCCCGAATCGGGACCCCGACTCAGCGCCGTACCCCGCATCTTCAAGGAGACTCTACCGAACCGCGGTTCGCCACGCAGACTGTCTCCAGCCTCCCAAAGGTCAGTAGATCCGCTGCTCGAGACGCCGAGTGCCGTGCCACTCGGTAGTCGGGCGGATTTCCACCGTGGCTGCCCCATATACTCTCCAGATCTCCACCGCCACGTGGTCTTCTACCCAAGCCGCTCAAAACGCCGGGTGCCGTGCCACTTGGTAGTCGGGCTTGGCAACACCAAAGAGGGGGTCAGATAGAGCAGGACCGCAGGCGGATACCCCATTCCGCCACACTGGTGGCAGCGGTGGGATAAGCTCTCTGCAACCTCCAAGAAGACCCTTACCAATCTCCTAGATTGTGAGTTCCTATGGGAATAGGGCCCTCATCTCCTCCTGTACTGTTTGTCAAATGTTGTTCAATGTATTGTAACCCTGTCTGTACTGTGCTTATTGTACAGCGCTGCGGAATATGCTGGCGCTTTATAAATAAATAATAATAATAATAATAATGTTCATGGGATTCGGCCTCACCCCCTCCGAGGACGCGGTGAAAAGACTGATGATGGTCTTCCAAGCAGATGAGGAGAAGAACCGTCAGCACGAGTTGCGGATGGCGGCGCTCCGTGTGAAGAGTGATGAACATTCTGACCCCGTCCCCAAACCCGTAGAACCCTGGGTCGAGGTTTACAGCCCGACTGGAGCTTCATCCCGGGAATCTACACCCCCCAGCGATACTGTCACGGTGGCCCCCGCACCCCCCCGGCGCCTGGCAGCGGCTTCCTCGCTGCTCGCTGACCAGGCGCCGAGTGATATCGCGGTAGGGTTCCGCACACGTGGGACGCCGGGGGGCGGGGCTAGGCGTATGACGCGGACCCGCCGAGTTTAAAACCCAGCTTCACTATTCACCGGTGCCCTGACGTGGTAGTTACTTCCCGCAGAGCTCTTGTATATTTTTGCAATACTACCATTCTGTGTATGACCCCTGGCATTGGCAAACGAACCATTCTGTGTGTGACCCTTGGCATTGGCAAACGAACCATTCTGTGTGTGACCCTTGGCATTGGCAAACGAACCATTCTGTGTATGACCCCTGGCATTGGCAAACGAACCATTCTGTGTATGACCCCTGGCATTGGCAAACGAACCATTCTGTGTATGACCCTTGGCATTGGCAAACGAACCATTCTGTGTATGACCCCTGGCATTGGCGAACGAACCATTCTGTGTATGATCCTTGGCATTGGTGAACGAACCATTCTGTGCATAACCCCTGGTATTGGCATTAACTCTTCTAATTCTGGTATTGAGGTCAGTCTGTGTGGCACCCTAAGCACACATCAGACTACCCCTTGTATTGTTAGGGTCTTGGAAGAGCTAATTATTCTAAGGTCTTGTGTATCGTTCTAGTGTCATTTCTGTGGATACACTATCTTGTCATATTCTGTGTCTGTCTAGTCGTGCCGACCAATCTAAGGATCGGAAGGGTAGAGAGTGTCCTGCGTATAGGGACCACTAGTCAGATAAGCAGAGGGATCCGTGACATTACGTCAGGGCCAATGGATCCCGCAGACCTCTCTAATCAGTTGACACGTATTGCAGCCAGACAAGAAGAGCAGGACCATAGGATGGACCAGATTGCTCTTGCCCTGCAAACCCTGTTAAATCGATCCAGTTCTGGAACTGCAAGCCCTCCAGACCCAGTAGTGCCTAGGGTCAGTTCGGCCGCTCCCGAGGGATGTAGGCTCAGTATGAAGGCACCCGTACGCTATGATGGAACACCAAACTTATGCCGGGGCTTTCTGACCCAACTCGAGATCTTGTTCGAGAACAATCCAGGGTCCTGTATGTCTGATAAAGCCAAAGTAGGCTATCTGATTAATCATTTAACCGAAAAAGCTTTATTATGGGCCACGCCCTTGTGGGAGAATAAGAAACCCATCATCTATGACTATGAGGCTTTTACCTCTGAGTTAAAGCGTACCTTTGACCCCTCTAGAAGGGCTACCAATGCGGGTAGGTCCTTGTTTCACATCAAACAGGGTAATAGGAGGGTCTCCGACTATGCCATAGAGTTTAAGACTTTGACTTCTGAGGTGCTCTGGCCGAACGACGTTTTAACCCTAGCCTTTACCGAAGGCCTGAACGAGGCTTTTATGTTTGAGTTGGCTCCCTTAAAATTACCAGAACATCTGGATCATTTGGTTGATTTTTGCATTGCCATGGACGATCAAATCAGGGAAAGGAGACACCCCAGAGATAGACCCAGAAGGGTCCTGCCTCCTTTACCCTTAGTACCCAGACACACCACTACGTCAGGTAACCCGGAGACCGCAAAGACTGATGTACCGGCCGTTGAACCCATGCAGATAGGAAAAACGGGTATTTCAGAGGCAGAAAGAGCTCACAGAAGAGAAAGGGGGCTCTGCTTTTATTGTGCCGGGGCAGATCATTTCCGCCTTCAATGTCCTCAGAGACCCAGGGGTAGCAGGGGTGAGAATGGCAAATCAGGTCAAAGAACAGCTAATACCCAGGTTATCGGTTCTCTGTATGCCTCCTTTGTGGATAATGAAAAAAAAAAAAACCCGGATTCTGGTACCCATCTCCCTCACCTGGGAGGGGGTTCACCTCGAGACTGAGGCATTCCTAGACTCTGGAGCCTCAGGTAATTTTATGGACAGATGTTTTGCCGCCAAAAACCTCTTACCTCTGGTTCTAAAGGAGAGGCCTCTAATGGTGGAAGCCATAGACGGAAAACCCCTGTCATGTCCCCATATCACTCACGACACTATTGATGTATGCATGAATACAGGAATTCTGCACCGTGAAACCATACGATTCCAGATTATCGACTCTCCCTCATGTCCTGTCGTTCTTGGGTTTCCATGGTTAACAGAGCATAACCCGGTGATTGATTGGGTCCAGCGAGACATAAAATGTTGGGGTCCTAGTTGCCAGTCAAAGTGCCTGGGCAGGGTAAATGTGATTGGTAGCCTCAATATTGCCACAGCACCTCCTTTGTCCACCGAAGTCCCTGAATGTTATATGGCGTTAAAGGAGGTGTTCTCTAAAACCAGGACTGAGGTCCTACCACCGCATCGTCCATATGACTGTGCTATAGAGTTACTCCCTGGTACTATGCCTCCTAGAGGACACGTATACCCTTTGTCACAAAAGGAAAACGACATTATGGAGGAATATATAAGGGAGAATCTAGAGCGAGGATTTATCAGACGATCCTCCTCTCCAGCAGGAGCAGGTTTCTTTTTCGTCTCCAAAAAAGAGGGTGACCTGCGACCTTGCATCGATTATAGAGGTTTGAATAGGATTACCATAAGAAATGCATATCCCATACCTCTTATAACAGAATTATTCGACCGACTAAAAGGGGCCCGTATATACACGAAGCTCGATTTACGCGGAGCCTACAACCTAGTAAGGGTTAAGAAGGGGCATGAATGGAAAACGGCTTTTAATACACGTAGCGGGCATTATGAATACCTGGTGATGCCCTTTGGTTTATGCAATGCGCCAGCCGTTTTTCAGGACCTCATAAACGACACCCTAAGGGACTTTCTGCAAGCGTTCGTCATAGTATATCTGGATGACATCCTGATATACTCTCCTGATAAGGACACTCATCACGCCCATGTGCAACAAGTGTTGAGAGAATTATTGAGGCTGGGTTATATTGTAAGCTAGAGAAATGCTTATTCGACATAGAAACAGTGCACTTCCTTGGGTATATAATAACCCCTGAGGGTTTTCAAATGGATCCTAAAAAACTCTCAGCGATTCTTGACTGGCCTCTACCCCAAGGGCTTAAAGCCATCCAGAGGTTTCTGGGGTTTACTAATTACTACCGGAGGTTCATTAAAGACTTTTCGGCCTTGGTAGCCCCCCTCACGGCTATGACAAAGAAAGGGGTGGGAAATCAGAAATGGACACCCCAGGCCAGTCAAGCCTTTGAGGCACTTAAACAGGCATTCACAACTGCCCCTGTTCTCCGACATCCAGATCCGGCTCTGCCTTTCCAGGTTGAAGTTGACGCCTCCGAGCTAGGTCTTGGTGCAGTCTTGTCCCAAAGGGAGGCACCCGACAAACCCTTGCATCCATGCGGCTTCTATTCCCGAAAGTTGTCCCCGGCAGAGAGGAACTATGATATCGGAAATAGAGAGTTGTTAGCAGTTATCGCAGCCTTGGCGGAGTGGAGATACTTATTGGAGGGGTCTAGGGACCCCATCGTTATCATAACCGATCATAAGAATCTTACGTACATTGGAGACGCTAAACGGTTAAATGCCAGACAAGCGAGATGGTCATTGTTTCTTTCAAGCTTTAATTTCGTCCTCACATATAGACCTGGGTCAAGAAACATTAAAGCAGACGCATTGTCGAGACAGTACGAATCCTACGAACATAACATCCAAGATCAGCATCCCATTGTACCCCAGGAAAGGATTATAGCCTTTACCACGATTAGTGTCTCGTCTCCTCTGATGATAAGATTGCAGACCGCCCAGGGTACAGCTCCTGGGGAGACCTCCTGCGAAACTCTTTGTACCTGAGAACGAGAGAGAAGAAGTACTAAAACTTTATCATGATAACAAAACCTCTGGGCATATGGGGATCACCAAAACAGTGTCTAGTATACGTAAACTCCTCTGGTGGCCCACGGTGCGCCGTGATGTTAAAGATTACATAACCGTGTGCGAGGTGTGCACAAGACATAAAAGTCCCAAAACAGCGCCCATTGGTTTACTCCAGCCTCTGCCAATCCCCGAACGACCATGGTCGCATTTAGCTATGGATTTTATAGTAGAGTTACCCGAGTCTAGAGGGAATACTGTAATACTCACGGTCATAGATCGATTCTCCAAAATGGGTCACTATGTTCCTCTTCGGAAACTACCTTCGGCAGCCGAACTGGTGCCCATTTTCATTACCAATGTGGTCCGCATACACGGTATTCCTCTTGGGATTGTCTCTGATAGGGGGACCCAATTTGTCTCCAGATTCTGGAAAGGGTTTTGCAAGAATGTGGGATAGACCTATCCTTCTCTTCGGCCTATCACCCCCAGACCAACGGAGCAGCAGCAGAACGAGCCAATCAAAATATAGAGAAATATCTCAGGTGCTTTGTATCCGAACGACAAGATAACTGGTCAGACCTGATACCTTGGGCAGAGTATGCCTTGAACAGTGCAGTGAGCGAAGCCACAGGACATTCCCCTTTCTTCACTGTTTACGGTTTTGATCCTCCCGTGCTCCCCGCTACGTTTCCTGATACCGCGATTCCTGCTCTGGATGAGCATTTGGCGTCATTGAAAGAAACTTGGGGAAGGTTAAACGGGCACTGGAGGATAGCAGTGTTGTCCAGAAGATCAAGGCCGACAGACACAGGAGGCCGGCACCCGTGTATCAAGTCGGGGACAGGGTTTGGCTTTCTTCACGGAACATCAAGCTCTTAGTACCCTCTATGAAACTGGCACCCAGATACATAGGTCCCTATAAGATTCTGCGGCGAATCAATCCGGTCTCCTATGCTTTGGCACTGCCCCCCATATCAGGATACACAATGTGTTCCACGTGAGCCTTTTGAAACCACTCTTGTGTAATCGGTACACCAGGGCCCGTGTCCCCCCTCCTCCTGTCTCTGTGGAGGGCGAGGAGGAGTTTGAAGTTGAGGCCATCCTGGACGCCAGGATTTCTAGGGGGGTCCTTCAGTACTTGGTTGACTGGGTGGGCTACGGTCCAGAGGATCGCTCTTGGCTCCCGGCTACTGAGGTCCATGCTCCTCGGTTGGTGAGGGCTTTCTATTTGGCTCATCCCCGTGCTCCTGGGGGTCGTCCAGTGGCCGCCCGTTGAGGGGGGGTTCTGTCACGGTGGCCCCCGCACCCCCCCGGCGCCTGGCAGCGGCTTCCTCGCTGCTCGCTGACCAGGCGCCGAGTGATATCGCGGTAGGGTTCCGCACACGTGGGACGCCGGGGGGCGGGGCTAGGCGTGATGACGCGGACCCGCCGAGTTTAAAACCCAGCTTCACTATTCACCGGTGCCCTGACGTGGTAGTTACTTCCCGCAGAGCTCTTGTATATTTTTGCAATACTACCATTCTGTGTATGACCCCTGGCATTGGCAAACGAACCATTCTGTTGTGACCCTTGGCATTGGCAAACGAACCATTCTGTGTATGACCCTTGGCATTGGCAAACGAACCATTCTGTATGACCCTTGGCATTGGCAAACGAACCATTCTGTGTATGACCCTTGGCAAACGAACCATTCTGTGTATGACCCCTGGCATTGGCGAACGAACCATTCTGTGTATGATCCTTGGCATTGGTGAACGAACCATTCTGTGCATAACCCCTGGTATTGGCATTAACTCTTCTAATTCTGGTATTGAGGTCAGTCTGTGTGGCACCCTAAGCACACATCAGACTACCCCTTGTATTGTTAGGGTCTTGGAAGAGCTAATTATTCTAAGGTCTTGTGTATCGTTCTAGTGTCATTTTTGTGGATACACTATCTTGTCATATTCTGTGTCTGTCTAGTCGTGCCGACCAATCTAAGGATCGGAAGGGTAGAGAGTGTCCTGCGTATAGGGACCACTAGTCAGATAAGCAGAGGGATCCGTGACAGATACCCCCGTTCGGGACTTGCAGCTCGCCTGGAGTCTGATTGGGGAAAACCGCACATCCAGCGACCACTGGATGGAAGACTTACAGCTCGTCTGGAGCTGCATCGAGGACGCCACATTCCATCGAGGAGTGGTTGCCCCGTGCGGCACCCTCGCCGACATGGCACTGAAATTTCCAAAAAGGCTGCAGGAGGGCCCGGCATCGGTATCTCGGGTCCGCAGTTGAGCCCACTGGGCCTGAGTGGGGGACGAGATTCGCCAGGAGCTTTGGTATGAGCGCATACACCATGAAAGGACTGCCACGGGGTTGATGTCCCTTCAAACGCTATCATTTATCAGGTGCAGTACAATGCCAGAGCTGCATTCCTGAAGGGCCGACCCCCGGACGAGTGGGAGGCCGAGCTCCAAGGCCTGGTGCGGCAAGAGATGGCCCTGGACGCCGCGTACCGCGCGTTCCGGTGGTTAACCGGTCCCCTGACACCCCGCACTCTCAACGGCGCTGCCACCGCAGGTCTCCACTACGGCGGCATAGGGCTGCTCTACGCCAGGATGGTCGACGACCCTGGGTTTGGAGAAGAGTCGGAGGAGTGGTTCGAGGAGATCCTGGAGCGACGGGAAGAGGAAATCCTGTACGAGAGCCGGGACGTCGAGCCAGAGGAGTTGGAGTTCCTGGTGGAGCGAGAATGGGAGCTCGAGAAGGCCTACAGGAGATTGTTGGACAGCGTTCCGCAGTTAGGTCTGAGTTCCCTGTCCTGGGACTGTCCGGCTGAAGAAACCGACAGTCCAAGAGACCCCGAAGTATGGGAGGCCAAGCCGCTCCCATGGGTCCTCGTTGGGGCCACAGCAGAAGAAGCGATTCCCTCGAACCCGCAGGAAGACACGGTGGCCGAGTCCGCGGGTCCAGCAGAAGAGCTGGCCATGAGGCAGAGCGCCGCTGGCCTCTGCCCACTTCCCACAGTCTGCCAGGAGGAGTAGACAGATGGTTCCCCCGGGCTGGGTTGCTCGCAGCCATTGATCGCCCTGGGGATGGAAGAAACCATCCTCCCGCAAGGAGAACCCCACCCAGCCGAAGAGCTGGCCACGGGGCAGAGCGCCGCTGGCCTCTGCCCACTTCCCACAGTCTGCCAGGAGGAGCAGACAAATGGTTCCCCCGGGCTGGGTTGCTCGCAGCCATTGATCGCCCTGGGGATGGAAGAAACCATCCTCCTGCAATGAGACCCCCACCCAGCCGAAGAGCTGGCCACGGGGCAGAGTGCATCTGGCCTCTGTCCACCCTCCGACATCTGTCCCGAAGGGCAGAAGGAGGATTTCCCCGGGCTGATTGTTGTGCAGCCCTTGACCCCATCTTCCCCGCTGGATGTTGCTACCGCACCCGCCTGCCCAGCAGAAGCGCTGGCAACGGGGCCGAGTGCATCTGGCCTCTGTCCACTCTCCCTTATCTGCACCGAGGAGCAGAAGGAGGATTCCCCTGAGCGGGTTGATTTGCAGCCACCAACCCCACCAGAGATGGAGGACGTCCTTCTCCTGCCGGGTGGTGCTTCTCCAGCATTCACCACCCCAGCCGACGCGCTGGTGACGGAGCAGAGCCGGTTGCCAACCTGCCCCTCTTTGCAACCCTTTGGTCCGGAGGCCCCCTGCAGCCACCATTTTATCACCGGCTGACAAGGCACTTGGGGCACGTGCCTTTAGCCCCCTTTTTTCCGAGTGCCCGAGACCACTGGAGATGGCACAGGTGGTACCTCTCCCCAACCACGGGACACTTATTCCGGAGGGGGTACCCCGAAAGACTTACAACCTGCCAGGCACGGCCGCGAGCACCACTGGAGAAGCCTGGCGGCTCGCCTCTTGCCCGCGGACTATGGGCCGCAGAGACTGCACCGACTCCCCCTATATGACCCGTGTGGGTCCAACCGGGCTTGTCGGACTTTGGAAAGGGGGAGGAATGTCACGGAAGGGACATAAGGGCTCAGCGCAGCGAGACCCAGGACTCAAACCCAAGACATTTTTAAAAGGACCTTGTTTTCCTTTGAACATTTGCAGTGTGCGTTTCAATGTATGAACAGTTTATTTTCCTTGCTAGATGTGGTTTTACTTGATGTGCTGTATTAAGATGTACCCTGTGTGATTGTAACTGTATTAAGTGTAAGAAAACGTCTGTATGTGTTTTTCCCCGTCGCCATTTTGCCCATTCCAGCATGGTTACACCAGACAAAGGATCTCCTGGCCCCAAGATGGAGGATGCAGCAAGCCAGCTGCTTGGAGGCTTTTCCAAGACCTCATCTGCCTAATCCCTGGACAATGGGAAGGTTGAAAGGGACCTGAGAGGGAACAGGAGACTGGGAAAGGAGCCAATCAGTGCTGGTTGTGTGGGTGGGGGAGTTGGTAATCTGTTTGTATGAAGTTGTATAAATGAGCCTGTTGAAACCCATTAAAAGTTAGTTCATCTGAGTGTTTGATACATGCAGCTTCGTCTGGTGTTGTCATTTCACGCCGGCTATATATCACCACCGCCCAGGAACGGGTCACTCTAACTCCGCAGCAGAACATCGATTCGCCGCGCCATTGCGCCACCTTGGATCGGTACCTCGGGATACCGCAACCACCCCGAATCGGGACCCCGACTCAGCGCCGTACCCCGCATCTTCAAGGAGACTCTACCGAACCGCGGTTCGCCACGCAGACCGTCTCCAGCCTCCCAAAGGTCAGTAGATCCGCTGCTCAAGACGCCGAGTGCCGTGCCACTCGGTAGTCGGGCGGATTTCCACCGTGGCTGCCCCATATACTCTCCAGATCTCCACCGCCATGTGGTCTTCTACCCAAGCCGCTCGAGACGCCGGGTGCCGTGCCACTCGGTAGTCGGGCTTGGCAACACCAAAGAGGGGCTCAGATAGAGCAGGACCGCAGGCGGATACTCCATTCCGCCACAACATTGAAGCAGCCATTTCGTTACATATCTCCCCCTTCCAGATCATCAGGGCGAGCTTAGATCCCAACAGATCGCTTGCCACTTGGTGCCGCTTTGTCCCTTTGCTGCACCATTTGTGAAAGTTCCAGGGTGCTGGAACACAAGCACCATCAGCGGGGTATGCCCGGTCATTGGCCCATAATCGTGGGGTAAGAGGCAAGCCAATTCTCTTGGCCAGTGTCTCCAAAGATTTAGTGCAGCAGTGTGTGCCATGTAAAATGCCATTATAGTCCACAGAGAAAAATTGTTCGTTAGTGGGCTGTGACGGGAACCACTCTCTGCCGTCTGTCCTGACTCCCCCAACACCCCCTCGTTGCAGTCAGCCTGGCTACTGGGAGGTCCTCAGCGCCTCGAGCAGCTTGACCCGCCTGCTTCTGATTCTCTGCCCTGGAGCCATTATGAATTTCCAGAGGGCCGCTCTGTGCCTTCTGATGTTGAGTGTAGTGTAGGTATCGTAGCTGAATGAGACACCAGACAAGCTGTATGTTCAAACAGGATTCTCTCTCTGTGTCCTTTAATGAACAAAAATGCCACTATTTATGCGGAGATCCAACAGCCATAATTTGCATAAATGACGCACATTGACCTACTAAAATGCTAATTACATTATGTCAGTTAGATATTTACAATAAACATTCCTTTTTCTTCCTATCACACATCATTTATATGATCTATTGTTCCAATAGATCAGATTAAAGCCAGACTCTTGAATGCTCAAACATGCAACTAGATAAGGGGAAAACTCATCTGGCATAATCACATGGTACTCAAACTTGTTTACGTTCTACACAAAAACACATCTCTAAATACACATTCAGTAATAAAGTACATATAAAACTAAAGCTAAGCAATTTACACTATACTAATTTAAACTAAAACCAAGCAATTTACAATATATTTAAAATCACACCACACAATATAATTGAACATAAAGTCTATTGGGGTTTGAAGCGTGGAGCGCTACGTCAGTTCCATGACATGGGCACACTGGGCATCCTCTCCACATCTCTTTTTCTCCAAGATATTTCTGCAAAACCAGAACCCAGTCAGCATTTACAGTCCCCAGTCTCTCCTTCTGCTGATGTCCACCTCACAAACATTCAAAAGGAGCCCACCCCATGGCAATTCCCTCAATCCCCAAGGAGTGCACTTCTTCCTGGGACCAGGAACTTGGTAGCTTCTCAGAGTGGTCACTCACCGGTCTCCTGGGCAGGTGGGAAGTGATCTACATATTCCTCAATGACCCAGCACACTCTGTTGTCAACACAATGTCCGGCTCCAGTAGCACAGGTACACTCGCCACTGGGTAGCAAGGCTGACTGCCTCCTCTCCGTGATGCTCGCTCTGCGACTGGCTCCTCACCTGGGGCCATGTTCAGCTCCCCTGGCAATGAGAGGCTGTTCTCTTTTCGCAGCGCCTCTGTCCGGTGTAACTCCTCCCCAACGGCATGCAGCCTGACAATCTGGGTGTCCAGTTGCACCTCTAGCTGTATGGTCCTTGCTTCCAGTTCAGCAACTGATGCCAGCAGCTCGGCCTGGATCTGTTGATGCCGCACAGTCTGGAGTCTCTCGTTTTCCATCTGTTGGTGGGCAACATGCAGCATACTTTCGGATTGTTGGAGCTGCTCACCAATACTGTGGCATTGCTGGGTCTCTGTCTCAAGCTGCTCCTGAAGCTCTTGATGGGCCTTTTCGAGCAGCTGGGCCTTGACTCACTCTGCCTCCCTGTCTGCTCTCAGCTGGTTAATCTGCAGCCTGGCCTTCGAGATCATCACCTACTTATTCAGCGTGATTCTGCTTGACTTTTAATTGGTCTTCCAGCTGCTGTATCTGGCCTTCCAGGAGGCACTTTTCCTCCCGGGCTGCCTGGACTTTTTAAGCACCAAAGTCTATGGCCTCATCTCACTCCCGAGCAACATGTTCCTTGGCTCGATCAGCAGCCTTAAGTAACTCCTGTAAACCAGTCATCTCCATTTCCAGGCACTGTACATTCCTCTCTGCAGCATCTCTGAATAGTGTCACCTCATCCAACTCTCTATGACCATCTTGCAGCTGATCTTGTGGCCGGAGCAATTGCAGGCTAGTCTAGTTGCCACTTCAAAGTCTCTACATCCCTTTGGAGCTGGTCATGTAGTTTGCCCTCTCCCTCCAGCACCACCATTTCTTTCACCCGCCTACCCCTCTGCTTCTTTTTAGTCTTACTTGTGGGGGGGTGGGTTGATGTTCATGTTTGGCGCTGAGGCCTATTTTATCTAGGTGCATGGGTTAGTACCCAGCCAGTTCTTCTCCTGGCCAAATCTTTCAGCGTTATCCATTTCAGGCGCAGGTAGACGCTCACCATTCAGCATTTCAGGTGTCTATAAGCTCCCTTCAGCTGGAAAAGGAAATCCCACAGTGCTGCCAGCAGTGTTACGGACCGTGGAACCTCAATCTGGGTGCCCCTTTCCACTGTACAAGAAGGTGCTCGTATCCACACAGAATAGATGACACATAGACTGTGAAAGCTTATATAGAAAGGTAAAATATTGTGTCTTATGTATGGCGCCAACAGTTCAATCACGACGTGGTATTAATATTAGTATGTGCAGCCAAGTGCGGAAGCGTAGGGTATGCACAACAATGATACAGATAGGATACAGTGTATCCATTAAAAACACTGAAAGCCCTGCTGCTAGTGTCTAGTTGTTAGGCACAGAGCAATGTGAGTATTAGCCTAACGCCCACCAAGATAAAAATTGCACAGCAAAAGACAATCTGCACAATTTTGTGTTTTTCTGTGGTATACATCCCAGACAAACAGGAGGGAGAGAAAATTTACCGAGCACGCTCGTGGGAAGCAAAACGGACATACCAACTAGATTTGGTTAGTGTGGAGACACTGAGCGCCTCCTCTCTTTGGGGCCAGCGTTCGGCCGGGTTCCGGCCGATCGCTGGCCCCCCCGGGGCGGGCTGACATCCTCGATTTCAGCCCAGCACCCGGAACCGCCGCCGGAGTAATTAGGTGTCATCGCGGCGGCGCGATGACACCTAATTCAGGTGCCCCCCCCCCGCATGTGTGGAGGAGGCGCCTGAAAGGGAGGGGGGGAGGTCCTTCGGACCTCTCTCCCTCCCGATTGGCGGCATGCAGGGGGTTATCCCAGGCACCGTTTGGAAGGGCACAGCCCTGAAAAGCGCCGGTTCGTGATCCTTTCCCAGAGAACTCCCCCTGAGGACTGGCGTCATCGTGCATAGCATATATGCATAGCACGATGACGCCAGTCCTGGAGTTAACCCCTAGCTGCCACCAATGGTGGAGATAGGGGGTTCCAATGAACCCTCTATCTCCCGATCCGTGGCAGCTAGGGGTTAAAGTTTGGTACTGTTGTATCGGCCAGAGCATGGCCGTTCCAATGATACCAAACACGACTGTGAAATTTTTTTTTTAAAAAAAAAAAAATTAAAAATAAAAATAAAAAAATATTTTAAAAAAATTATAAAAAAAAATAAACAAGTTTTTTTTCTTTTTTTTGGTTTGTTAATGCAGCAATATTGTTCCCATTTCAATTATAATGTGAACAATGATGCTGCACTAATGATTTTTGTATGCGGTGCGTTTGTTAAAAATCGCGTAATTTTCCCAAAAAAAAAATGTAACGAGACCCATCTCTTATTTTTTTAACAAACGCACCCCATACAAAATATAACCACAATTGCTTGCATGTTAAAATGTGAAAAAAAAACACTTTACATGTTGTAAATTATTGAAAATTCATATTTTATTGCATTTTTTGTTATAATATACAGACAGGACATGACGTATACTTATAATAATGACATATTATGAATCTGCCGAGTCTGACGGAAAGAACGATATATTATATGTCTAGGTCATATACTAAAATAAGCCTTCAAAACACGTTTAAACATGATGAGAGAAACCAGTAAAAATGAGCTCAGCACAGAGGCGGGAAAAGCCTCAGCAGCGAAAGGGTTAAAGACAATTGTTACTGTGACCACTGGAGGGCATTGCAAACATATGTATGTATTTAAATGACTGTCTAAATGAAAAAGTCTATTTACTTGAAGCTAAAGGAACGATAATTATTAGTATCAATACAGAGTTTATTGCATATATAAATAATCCTAATGATGAAAAGACTTTTGGACCATCATATATAAGGATATGCAATTTATTTGTATGTGTACAAATTGTTTTGCACCGTAAGGAAGTTTCTTCTTTTTCATGACACAGACTGTGATGCTTGCTGCTTGCACACCAAATGCAGAATTCTTTATTTACAGGTTGTCAGGTACAGACACATTAAAACATAAAAAACACACCCCTACGTTACTCTATACCAGATCCTCCCTAAGGAGGCGCCTTGCAGCGCCGAAGTGCGGCCTAGCTGCGGTGGGGCCCGCCATCTTGGATGGCGGCTCCACCCCCGGGTCCCCCCTCACTGCCTGACATCCTCACCCATAGCGTGATGATGTCAGATAGCCGGGGAACCCCTAGCTGCCCGGAATCCCCAGGTGGAGATAGGGGGTTCATTTGAACCACGATATCTCCAGAACAGTGGCAGTTAGGGTATAAAGTAAACTTGACCAGGTATAAAGTAAATAAATAAAAATAAAAAATAAAAAAATAAGTGTATTTTTTTGTGTGTTATTTTTATTAATGCAGCATTATTGTTCACATTTCAATTATAATGTGAACAATGATGATGCACTAATGATTTTTTTCTATGGTGTGTGTTTGCTAAAAATCACAAAATTCCCTCTAAAAAAGTCCCCATTTCTAATTTTTGTACAAGCGCACCCCATAGAAAATATAACCGCAAATGTTCATGTGATAAAAGGTGAAAAAAAAGACTTTACATGCTGCAGATGATTAAAAATTCAAGCTTTATTGAATTTTTTTGTTATAATATACAGGCAGAACATGACGTATACATATAAAAATGATATACTATAAATCTGCCGAGTCTGTCAGAAAGAACGATATATAATATGTCTGTGTCGTATAATAAAATGTGGCTTCAAATCGCGTTTAAACATGGTGATCGAAAGCAGTAAAAATTAGCTCAGCACACAGCGGTGAAATGCCTCAGCCAGCAGTGAAAGGGTTAAAGGAACAGTGAGTTTTCCATAAAATAAGGGTTAAAAATAAAAACAAAAAAATTCCGTCAAATATCGTGCCTAGGAGGTCCCCATAACCTGCCCGTGAAGTGGCGGATTTCTAGGATGTATGGAAACATCGCCATCACAGACCCACACATGACACCTAGCACTCTCAGTCTGCATACAATGTATCAAATTCATGAGAACGGACTAATTAGAAGCACGTGTTATTTCCAAACACTAATTAAACACCTGTTGTTTACGCCGTTTGAGAGCACAGGTCATTTAGAGGTGAGAATCTTTGCACCTAGACATTAGTTTTTAATTCAATATCTAATAAACCGTTGCTTATAATATTCTGCAGTAACGAGTCTCTTTATTTCTCGATTTTTTAGTATTTTTTAAGCATTTTTTATACTTTTTTCAAAATTTTTTTCGAACTCGAACCGAACACGCCAAAAAGTTCGAAGTTCGCGAACTTTCGAACTGCCGATGTTCGAATCGAACTCTGAACTGATCGAACCGAACAGCTCATCCCTAGTGTGGGCTGATGGAACCATGTGAAGACAAAGGAATCCATTACTTACAGGGGGGGGTGAAGCAGACAAAAGGTTAGATTGCAAGCTCTTGAGCAAAGAAATTCAAGGAAAAATAAATGCAAATAAACATTGAAGCGGCCGTTTCGTCACAGCATCAAAATTTATTGTTGGTGTTGGCTTCATAAGATATTGAGTAAGCCTGATCCAATGAGTTGCCTGAGAGTGTGTAAGTATGTATGTGAGAATGAGTGTTAGTGTGTGAGCATGTCAATACAGATTTGAACATTTGTGCATGATCCGTTCTGCTCAGGCACGGCAGAGCATCTGTAGCTGAGAATGCTCACTGTTGCAGGCATTATGAGAGGCTCAGCACACAGATTTGCACAAATCCACCACTTCACCATGTCGGGTCAATGGATATTACAAGCATAGTAATATAAATTTAATTTTAAATTATAAAGTACTTACCATAATGTGATGACCATCATCTCCTCTGGTGGTATAGCGGTCCTCATAATGGTGTCCATCTTTGTCAGCCGCTCTTTCACACAACGGCCAATAGTTTGTCAAAGGAGGTTATGGACATCCGGAGGTAATTCATAAACTCACCGGGTATTTCTCTCTCAGTGGGCTGTATAGTGTCTCAAACTGCCTATGTGTGTATCTGATGGAGTTTATGGGATGAGCCCACAACGTTCTTTAATTTGTTTCTTGAAATACGCATTTGCCATTAGAGTAAACACCACAGCTTCTTCTCTATCAATCTTGGAACAAATACCACCCACCACAAAACAGCTTTTTTTTTTCTTTTCTTTTCCCCCCTCATTTTTTCAACATCCAGCAGAACTAACGGATCGTCTGGTGTCCACAGTGTTTACCGTTAATAAGTGCGTTCGTTTTAACGGACGCACTGTGTGCGGCAGAGTGCTCTCGTCTGACCATGGCCTAAGACATGATGCCCTGGTGCGTAATTAGAAACCTCACGGCCCCAGTGTGACAATCCATGACTCTTTCAGGGTTATCCAAAGAGATTTGAAAAGTCACTGCACGTTCGGTGACTTTTCGTTCTCTTCAATTCGGTTCCTTTTGCCGATCCCATTTCGGCGACCCTGCGGTGTATTCAGCAAGCACTACAGGGTCCCCGAATTGCAGGGAAAGGCCACCGCAAACCTGACGAAGATTAACCGCAAAACCTGCCGAATGCACGCCGAAAACCCGCAAAAACATCTGAATTAACCCGTCGAAGCCGCCGGGAAAACCCGAGCAGGAGCCGATCACACGCAGCGAAGCCGCCGGAAAAAGCCGAGACCGCAGACAGAGGGAGGTGAATAAATTAGGGAAACAGTTTGTATGATTGTGTGAAAGTGAAACGCTGTTTGCAAAGAAACTACTGAGCGAAAATGTCTGAAATTTACACAGGAGGTCCAGGGAATGATAATAAAAAGGGCTATTACAGAAAAATAAGTAAACTTAAAAAAATATAAGAAAAATGCTTAAAGTATCCTAAAAAAATCTATAAATAAAGAGACTTTTTGCTGCAGAATTTTATAATGAACGGTTTATTAGATATTGAATTAAAACGGGAATATTTTTAACATTGAAGTCTATGGGATTCTCCTGAATTAACTTGCCGAATTAAACCACTGAATGACAGGGCATTAGGGGAACCTTTCAATGCTGGTTTGTGTTCTCTGAATAGCCGAAGCAGTGCTTTTTCATGGGGATTTCACTGCCCTCAAACAGGCACCGAACAGGCACCGTATGTGCAGGCAATTCGCCAGGATTTGACGAATTGCCTGCTCTCTGGATAGCCGAATGGCCAGGAAAGGTAACCGTACACTGATTTTCAGCGTTCGGTTACCTTTCTCAAGCAATTCGGATCTCTTTGGATAACCCTGTATGTATATCTGAAAGAGCTCCACAGCAATAAAACTCTCAGCAATGTGTGTGGTGCATTTGAGTGTATCACAGAGATCCACAATAAAACTCTCAGCAATGTGTGTGGTGTATTTGAGTGTATCACAGAGATCCACAATAAAACTCTCAGCAATGTGTGTGGTGCATTTGAGTGTATCACAGAGATCCACAATAAAACTCACGCTCGTACACAACACACATATTACTGTATTACAGAGCTCCAAAGTAAAACTCATAAATAAGTATAAAATAAAATATTATTAAAATAATTAATATATTGAAATAAGATTTAATTTATTTTAAGACAGTTAAGATAAATATAAAAAAATATTATAATAGCATATTTTATATTATTAAAAATAATATATACTTGTTACCTTTCCTAAATTTTTTGCAAGGAGGGGGCTGAATTCCTCTTTGTCACGGACCTGACATGGCGCTCCCCTGCTTGAATCCACAGACAGACTTTATTCCCAGGGTTTTCCTCTGTGGAATCTATATTGCAACTGCTACCCCCCCAGCCCCTTTCCTGTTTGGGAGCTCGCTCCCCGTTAAACAGACTATTCCCCTGTGACGTGCGCCATTTGAATTTGGAGATGTGTTTTGGATGTGCAGGTCTCTCTTTGTGCACAATGTTTGAGTAATCTGTGATTATGCAAGAATGCTATTGTCTGTTTATCTGCTGCATGTTTGAGGAGTTGTTAATCTACCCTTGTCACAGGCAAACACTGTCCTAATCTGATTTATTGGGACAATGGTTTATGTAAATGACCGTGTGTGATCACTGATTGCGAATTTGTGTGCTTCACCCGGTTATCTGTTGCTGAGGGAAGTTTGAATGCTGTACCATAAATACTAGGGATGAGCTGTTCGGTTCGATCGGTTCGGAGTTCGATTCGAACATCGCTTGGTCGCGAACGACGAACATTTCCGCGTGTTCGCCGCATGTTCGCCCACAATGCACCGCAATGGACCACAATGCACTTTTCCACTGGCCTGAAGCTTGTAATTGGCTACAGCCTTGCACCTGACCACAGGTCAGTTGCAAGACAGGTGCAAGACTATGCCAATCGTGGCTCAGAGTCCTGATTGGGCAAATTTTGCCCAATCATGGGCTCACAGAGCTAAGTCCCGCAGCACACTATATAAGGCTTCACACAGCCTTCAGCACATGTTTTTTGAGAGGAGATTGTTGTGTTAGTGTGTGTTCTCACTGCCAGTCTGCCAGCAGCTATTGTGGGGGGGTATCATTTCTACAAAATATCTGGAAATTGTTCTAATCTTTGTGTTCTCACTGCCAGCAACAATTGTGGGGGTCCCATTTCTACAAAATATCTGGAAATTTTTCTAATCTTTGTGTTCTCACTGCCACCAGCAATTGTGGGGGTCAGTCATTTATACAAAATATCTGGGAATTGTTGTAATCTTTGTACCAGATTTATATCATTTAAATTTTTTGAACCGTATGGGTCCAACCCTGCACTCTTCCACAATACCACAAAAGGGTTACGGTGTGAAGGCACTTGCTGCCACCAAAGACACAATATTTGGCTGCACTGACACTGATGCCTATATTACAAGATTTATATCATTTTAATATTGGACCGCAGGGTCCAACCCTGCACTCTTCCACAATACCACAGAGAGGTTACGGTGGGACGGCACTGTTGCCGACACTAAAGGCCCAATTTTAAAGCACCTATTGTTACTTTCATCCAAAGCCAGCATAAGTTTCAACATAATTTAGCCAAAAAATCACTAAACTTGTTCTGCGTGTCCTAAAGGTTTCCTCTTTTCATACAGGCTGCCGCCCCAAGCAGATGTTTATGAATAGATTAAAGGAAAACCATTTACCGTCATTTGAAACATAATTTTTTTTAAAAATGTTTCTATACATCCTACAAATCCGTCACTTCACGGGCAGGTTATGGGGACCTCCTAGGCACGATATTTGAAGGAATTTTTCGTTTTTATTTTTAACCCTTATTTCATGGAAAACTCACTGTCCCTTTAAAAACGTTTTTTTAAAAAACGTTTTGTCCTTGTTTCCTGTCCCCCAGGGCACTACCCGGACCCCCATATACCTTTTATGGCAAATATCTTGCATATATGCTCTCTTGTAGGGCACTCTAAAAACCGAACTTTTGAGTCCCATTGACTTGCATTGAGTTCGGTTCGTGTTCGAACTCGAACTTTTGAAATTGTTCGAGTTCGAATGCGAACCGAACACAGGGGTGTTCGACTCATCTCTAATAAATACCTGTGTTTTGCACTGTATAAAACAGTCTTCTGTTGGAACATACAGCTTGCCTGGTATCTCATTCAGAGCTACAGCCCTCTGATCTGGGAAGGCACTTAGCGGCCATCTGAAATCCATATGCTGGATCAAGAGAGTTGATTGAAAGAGCGGATCAGCTGCTCGGGGCATTGAATCTGGAGCGATTTGAAGGCCAGACTAATCTTGGTGAGCGAGTGTCTGGAGAGCCGGACAGGCAGGTAATAGGGGCCCGTGACACTCTTCATCCAGTGGAAAAGCCTAGGTGAAGTCAGCAGCTTAGGCGAGGCTCCAGCTAAGAGTCTGGCCCAGCCTAGGCCCTGACCCCAGTCCAGGCTTCAGTCCAGTCCCCAGCTGAGGCCCTGGCCTCAGTCCAGGCCCGGGCCCAGGCACAAATCAAGGCCCTATTCCAGGCCCAGGTGTAGGCCTCAGTCAAGGTCCAGGCTCCAGTCAAGGCCCAGACCCCAATCGAGGCCCAGACCCCAATCGAGGCCCCTGTCCAGACCCTGGCCCCAGGCCCTAGTCATGGCACTGCACCATGCTCTAGTTGAAGCCAAGGCTTTAGACAAGTCCCCAGCCAAGGCCCCACGTGCACGCAAGGCTCAGTGCCCAGTCAAGGCCCAGGCCCTGGCCCCAGGCAAGGCCCTGGCAAAGGCTCAAGCCCAGACTCCATTCGACGTGCCAGTCTAGGCCCAAATCAAGACCCCTGTCTAGGACCTGGACCTTGCTGCAGTTGAGGCCCAGGCTTCAGGCAAATCCCAGCCAAGGCACCTTACCCAACCAAGATGGAGGGTCCCTTCAAGGCCCAGGCCCCAGTCGAGGCCCAGGCCAAAACCCCAGTCAAGTGCGTTGTATCAGACGAGGCACTAGATCATGTCCCAGTAGAGGTCCAGGCATCAGGCAAGTCCCCACCTGAGGCCCCAGCCTAGCCCCAGGTGAGGCCCATGCTTCAGGAGAGTCCCAGGCGAAGGCTCCAGCGCAAGGCAAGGCTTTGGCCAAGGTTCCACCTCAGCCCAAGCCCTGGCCCCAGTCCAGGCCCCAGCTCAGGCCCAAGCCAAGACCCCAATTGAGGCCCCAGTCCAGGCCTAGGCCAAGGCCCTGGCCCCAGTCAAGGTCTTGGGTGTTGTGTGAGACAAGGTCCAGGCTTCAGGTGTTTCCCTGTCCAAAGCCATGGCCTCCAGACAAGGCCCAGGCCCAATTCAAGGAGGCCCCAATCTAGAAAGGCCTGGGACCCAGTCGAGACCCCAGTCCCAGTCGAGGCCCCAGTCTGGTCCCCAGTCAAAGTCCAGGCCAAGGCCCCAGTTGAGGCCCTGACTTCAGGTGAGGCCCCAGTCAAGCTCCAGGTGAGGTTCAGGCTTTAGATGAGTCCCCAACAAATGCCCCAGCCCCATTGAGGCCCTAGCCAATGTTCTGCCCAATTTCAGGCCACAGCCTAGGCCCCAGCTGAGGCCCTTGCCCTGGACAAGGCCCCAGTCGAAGCACAGTTCAAGGCCCCAGTCTAGGCCCTGATCTTGGCCCTGAACCAGGTCCAGGCCAAAGTTGAGGCCCAAGCCCAGACCCAAATCGTGGCTCTTGTCCAGACTCAGAGCAAGGCCCCAGTCCAGACCATGGCCCCAGTCAAGGGCCTAGACCATGCTCCCTTTGAGTCCCAAGCTTCACACAAGTCTCTGGCAAAGGCCCTGGCCCCCAGGCAAGGACTCATTTGAGGCTTTGCCCCTAGTTGAAGCCCATGCCCTGGTCCCAGACCATGCCCCAGTCAAGGCCCAGGTCAGACCCCAGTCAAGGCCCAGGCCCTGGCCACAGTCAAGGCCCTGGCCCTGGTCCAGGCTCCAGTCAAGGCCCAGGCCCTAGTCCCAGTCAAGGCCCTGGCTCAGGTTCAGGCCCAAACCCAGACTCCAATCGAGGCCCCAGGCCAAGGCCCATGTCAAAGACCAGGGCCATGCTCCAATCGAGGCCCAAGTTTCAGGTGAATCCACGGCCAAGGCACTGACCCCCAGGCAAGGCGGAGCCCCATTTGAAGGCCTGACCCTGGTTGAGTCCCAGGCCAATGCCCCAGTCAAGGTCCAGGTTTCAGGTAAGTCCCCAGCCGAGACCCCAGCCCAGCCCCAGAGGAGATCCATGCTTCAGGCAAGTCCCCAGCAAAGCCCCCGCAAAGGCCCCAGTTTCAGGTGATGCTTCAGCTGAGGTTCTGCCCCAGTCCAGGCCCAAGCTCAGGCCCCAGCCCAAGTCCAGGCTGCAGTGAGGAACATGACAAGGCCTCATTCAAGGTGCAGGTCTAGGTCCCAGCCCAGGTCCAGGCCCCATTCGAGTCCAAAGCCCAGACCCCAATCGAGTCTCCAGTCCAGGCCCTGGCCCAAGGCCCCAGTCCAGGCCCTGGCCCAAGGCCCCAGTCCAGGCCCTGGCCCAAAGCCCCAGTTAAGGACCTGGGCCTTGCTCAAGTCAGGGTCCAGGCTTTAGGTGATTCCCATCCAAGGTCCCAGCCCCCAGGCTAGGCCCAGGCCCCATTCAAGGACCTTGCCCCAGTCAAGGTCCCTGCCCAAGTCAGGCCCAAGCCAGACTCCAACTGAGGCCCCAGTCCAGGCCAAGTCCCCAGCCCATGCCCTGGCCCCAGTCAATGCCCTGGGCCATGCTCCAGTCAAGGTCCAGGCTTCAGGTCAATCCCAGCCAAGGCCCCAGCCCCCAGGAAAGGCCCAGGACCCAGACGAGACCCTGTACCCAGTCGAGGAGCCAGTCCGGTCCATAGTCAAGGTTCTGTCCAAGGCTCCAGTCAAAGACCTGGCCCAAGGCAAGGCACAGGTCAAGGTCCCAGTCCAGGTCTTGGCCATGGTCATGGTCCAGGCCCTAGTTGAGGCCCAAGCCCAGACCCTAATCAAGGCTCCAGTCCAGTCCTGTGCAAAGGCCCCAGTCCAGACCCTGAGACATGTTGGAGTCAAGACCGCAACTTTAGGGTAGTCCTTGTCCAGGGCCAAGTCTCCAGACAAGGTCTAGGCCCCATTCTATGCCCTGGCCCCAGTTGAGGCCCAGACCCTGGCCCCAGTCAAGGCCCAGACCATGGTCCCAGTCAAAGCCCAGGTTCTGTTGAGGCCCAAGCTCAAACCCCAATCGAGGACCAGCCCAGGCCCAGGCCAAGGCCTCAGTCCAGGCCCCGGCCCCATTGAAGGGCCTGAACCATGCTCCATATAAGACCCATGCTTCACACGAGTCCCAGGCCAAGGCCCGGCCCCCACACAAGGCCTAGGCCCCATTTGAAGCCCAGTCAAAGTCCAGGCCCCAGCACCAGTGGAGGCCCAGGCCCCAGTCAATGCCCTGGCCTGGGCTCCAATTGACAACTAGGCCAAGGGCCCAGTAAAGGACCTGGACCCAGTTGAGGCCCTGTATCTAGCCAGAGATGGGGCCCAGGCTTCATGTGAGTCCTTGGTGAAGGCCCCGGCCATAGGCAAGATCCCAGCCAAGGCTGCGTCCCAGTCCAGGCCCCGGTAAGGCCCTGGCCAAGGCCCCAGTTGAGGCCCAGGTCCAGACCCCAGTCAAGGCCCAGGCCTTGGTCACAGTCAATGCCCTTGCCCAGGTCCAGGCTCCAATCCAGACCCAAGTCCAGACCTCAATAGAGGCCCCAGTCCAGATCCAGGTCATGACCCCAGTCATGGCACTTGGCCATGCTCCAGTTGAGCCTCAAGCTTTCAGCAAGGCCCCTGTCAAAGACCTGGGTCATGCTCCAGTCGAGGCCCAGGCTTCAGGCGAGTTCCCGGCCAAGTCACAGATCCCAAGGCAATGCCCAGGCCCCAGTTGAGGCCCAGGCCAATGCCCCAGTCAAGGACCTGGCTTCAAACAAGGCCCCAGATCATGCCCCAGTCAAGGTCCAAGCTTTGGGTAAGTCCCTGGCTGAGATCCCAGCCTAGCCCCAGGTGAGGCCCATGCTTCAGGCAAGTCCCCGCGAAGGCCCAGTCCCAGGCAAGGCTTCAGCAGAGATTCTGCCCCAGTCCAGGCCCCAGTTGATACACATGTCAAGGCCCCATTCCAGACCTAGGTCTAGGTCCAGGATCCATTTGAGTCCCAATCTCAGACCCCAATCGAGGCCCCAGTCCATGTCCTGGCTCAAGGCCCCAATCAAGGCCCTGGGCCTTGCTCGAGTCCTGACCCAGGCTTTAGGGGATTCCCTATCCAAGGCCCTGGCTGTCATGCCCCACTCCGCGGCCCGCTCCTGGTCCGGTCCGCCATGCTGGGAGAGATACCATACTCACCCAAGGTCCCTCGTAGCGCTGCTCCAAGTTTCCGGTCCGCAGGATGGAGAGAGGAACCCAGGAGATGCCCCACGCCGCCGGCCAGATCCGAATGCCGAAAGTGAAAGCGCGCATGCGCGAGTACAAACTCTCCTAAGTAATGTAAAATCTGGTACTCTGGTGCCCTTGACAGGCCGATTAGGGGTACTGCTTGACATCTGTTCTGGAGATCCTCGTATTCCTCCCATTGACCTACCAAAAGCTCTGGTACCTCAACTCCACCTACGATACCCAGGTGAAAGGTATTCCCATGATCCTTTGAAACCTATTTAAATCCGCCGCCCTTCTCAACACATTATCCAGGTTCTACTGTTGCCTTCCACTTCAGTTTTAGTAGTGCTTCCTCGTATTCCTGACCACGTTGCCTTTCTCTGATCATCGAACCGGATTGCTATATCGACTACGCCGCCTTCTCCTGCCCTTCGACCCGGATTGCCATATCGACAATACCACCTTCTCCTGCCCTTTGACTTGGACTGCCATATCGACTACGCTGCCTTCTTCTGCCCATCGACCTGGATTTCCATATCGACTACACTGCCTTCTTCTGCCCATCGACCCGGATTGCTGTATCGACCACGCTACCACCTTCATTACTATTTTGTTATTATTCTGGAACTTTTGTTACTTGGTTTACATTCTTTTCCTAGTGCCACGAATCCCTACTTCTCAAGAAGACCATTCCAGCTGTATCATTGTTCTGGACTTAAGTTACCTTCCTTGTTTCACTAAAGATTATTTATTTCTACATGGTTTTCTGAATTTCTTACTCCTTCGCCTTGCCATCGGGTTCCATACTCATACTACACAGGGGTCTCAAACCCTGTATTACGCTGCCAGGCTGGACCAAGGCACCATTCAGGGACCCATCCCAAGTCAAGCCCAAGGCTCCAACTGAGTCCCCAGTCCAAGTCAAGGCCCAGTCCATGTCCTGGGACATGCTTCAGTCAAGGTCCAGGCTTCAGGCAAGTCTCATCCAAGGCCCCAACCCCCAGGAAAGGCCCAGGCCCCAGTCGAGACCCCGGTCCCAGTTGAGGTGCCAGTCCAGTCCACAGTCAAGGTCCAAGCCAAGGCCCCAGTCAAAGATTTGGCCCCAGGCGAAGCCCCGGATCATGCCCCAGTTGAGGCCCTGGCTTAAGGTGAGGCCCCAGCCAAGTCCCAGGTGAGGCCCAGGCTTCAGACGAGTCCCCGACAAAGGCCCCAGCCCCAATAATGGTGCAGACCATGGTCACAGTCAAGACCCAGGTCCTGTCTAGGCACACACCCAAACCCCAATAAAGGCCCAGTCCAGGCCCTGACCCCAGTCAAGGGCCTGGGCCATGCTCCATTTGAGTCCAAGGCTTTACACTAGTCCCAGGCCAAGGCCCCGGCCCCAGCGCAAGGCCTGGGCCCCATTTGAAGCCCCAGTCTAAGTCCAGGCCAAAGACCCCAGTCAAGGCCCAAGTCAAGTACTTGGACCCAGGCGAGACCCTGGATCATGCCCAAGTCGAGGTCCAGGTTTCAGGTGAGGCTCCAGCCTAGTCCCAGGCGAGGCCCAGGCCCCAGTTGAGGCCCCACCCCAAAGTTAGGCCCCGGCGACTGATTGTGGGTCCCCCGAACTCAAGGACTCGGGTGCCGTGGCACCCACTGCACCTATGGTAGTGCCACCCTGATGACACCCTTGTATTGTACACATTAGTATTTCATATATCAGTTACCTGATAGTTATGCTTTAGATTATCTTCACACAGGCCCGGACTGAGACATAAAATAGGCCCGGGCATTTTAAGTTGAGCAGCCCACTTTACAATTAGGGATGAGCCGAACACCCCCGTGTTCAGTTCGCATTCGAACAATTTTGAAAGTTCGAGTTCGAACGCGAACACAAACGGAACTCAATGCAAGTCAATGGGACTCAAAAGTTCGGTTTTGAGAGTGCCCTGCAAGAGGGAATATATGCAAGATATTTGCCATATAAGGTATATGGGGGTCTGGGTAGTGCCCTGGGGGACAGAAAACAAGGACAAAAAGTTTTTTAAAAAAACATTTTTAAAGGGACAGTGAGTTTTCCATGAAATAAGGGTTAAAAATAAAAATGAAAAATTCCTTCAAATATCGTGCCTAGGAGGTCCCCATAACCTGCCCGTGAAGTGGCGGATTTGTAGGATGTATAGAAACATTTAAAAACAAAAAAATGACTTTTCAAAAGACGGTAAATGCTTTTCCTTTAATCTATTCAAAAACAACTACTTGGGGCGGCAGTCTGTATTAAAAAAGGAGACATTTTCGGACACGAAGAACAAGTTTAGTGATTTTTTGGCTAAATTATGGTGAAACTTATGCAGGCTTTGGATGAAAGTAACAATAGGTGCTTTAAAATTGGGCCTTTAGTGTCGGCAACTGTAACCCCTTTGTGGTATTGTGGAAGAGTGCAGGGTTGGACCCTGCAGTCAAATATTAAGATGATATAAATCTGGTAATATAGGCGTCAGTGGCAGTGTACCCAAATAATGTGCCTTTCATGGCATCAAGTGCCTTCACACCGTAACCCTTTTGTGGTATTGTGGAAGAGTGCAGGGTTGGACTCTGCGGGTCAAAAAATTTAAATTATATAAATCTGGCACAGGCGTCAGTGCAGCCAAATATTGTGCCTTTTATGGCAGCAAGTGCCTTCACACTGTAACCCTTTGGTGGTATTGTGGAAGAGTGCAGGGTTGGACCCTGCGGTTCAAAAAATTAAAATGATATAAATCTGGCACAGGCATCAGTGCACCCAAATATTGTGCCTTTCATGGCAGCAAGTGCCTTCACATCGTAACCCTTTTGTGGTATTGTGGAAGAGTTCAGTGGTGGAGGTTTTGTGAATGCAGAAGAGATCCCCGATCTATTCAGTTACGTCAGCATCAGGGGATTGATAGCTGCTGATCCAGGTCTGATTCAATTTTATAAATGACAGCCGGTCTACAGAGTCGGTGGACAGACGCACTCTTTTGTCTGTGACAAAACCTCCAGCGGCACTGAACATACTTTCAGACAGCACGCTGGATGAAGGGCAACCTAGTAGCTGCATAGCATATTGGCTAAGTTCTGGCCAGTGATCCAATCTCAACACCCAGTAAGCCAGTGGATCATCTGCTGGAAAGGTATCCAGGTCTGCCCTTGCCCCTAGGTAGTCCTGCACCATACGGTGAAGACGCTGGCAATGGGTGCCTACAGTTGACGTCCCTGGGTATCGTGGACTAAAAGAAATTAAAATGGAATCAGTCAAGCGACCCCGGCCTTCACCACTATTCCTTTGATCATCCGCAGCCACAGAAGCATGTGTGTCATCACGTGGTAACCTACCAGTGCCTGGAAAGGTGTTACACAAGTGTCGCTTTAGAGTGTCCTCAAGTTTTTTCATCCTGTGCTCTCTCTGTGCGGGCAGGATGAGCTCTGCAACTTTACCCTTGTATCGTGGACCAAGAAGGGTTGCCAACCAGTAATGATCCCGCTCCTTGATAGCACGAATCCTTGTGTCCTTTACAAGGCTTTGCAGGATAATGGAGCCCTTGCACATACTAGTACTTTTGTTTCTGGGCACACAAAACCCTCCCTTGAGGAATCCCCACCTTCGATGCCCCCACTACTTATATATTCCTCCTCCCCCTCATACTCCACCTGTCTGATCTGAGGAGGACCCGCTGGAATGCTGTCTGCGGAAAGACTGGGGCCTACAGAGCTAGGGAAGGCCTCCTCTTCCTCCCGTTGCTCTTCCTCTAGAGCCACATGTATAGTTCGCCGCAGAGTGTGTGCCAGCAGGAACACTAAAGGAATTGTGTCACTGATGCATGCACTGTCCCTGCTCACCATCCTCGTTGCCTCCTCAAATGGTAACAGTACAGTGCATGCATCCTTGATCATCAGCCACTGCGGGGGGGAAGAAAAAACAAGTTGACCTGAACCTGTACTTGTGCCATACTCACACAGGTACTCGTTGATGGCCCTCTGCTGCTTGTGCAGATGCTGCAGCATTGCTAATGTCGAGTTCCACCTGGTGGGCATGTCACAGATCAGATGGTTTGTGGGTAGGTGGAATTCTCTTTGAATTTCTACCAGGCGAATGCTTGCTGGGAATGACCATCTGAAGTGGCTGCAGACTTTTCTGGCATGGCTGAGAAGCTTTGCCAGCCCTGGGTACCTGGTTAGGAAATGACGTACCACCAGATTTAGGACGTGTGCTAGGCATGGTACATGCATCAACTTACCCAGGCGTAGGGCGGAGAGAAGGTTGCTGACATTATCACAGACGACCAATCCCAGCTCAAGCTGGTGTGGTGTTAACCATCTCTGCACCTGCCCCTGCAGAGCTGACAGAATTTCTGGCCCAGTGTGGCTCCTGTCCCCTAAACAAATGAGCTCAAGCACAGTATGGCATCTTTTTGCTTGAGCCATTGCGTAGCCCCTGTCACGCGTCGGTTTAACTGTCACTTCGCCAGAGACAGAGAAGGAGGAGGAGGAGGAGGAAGAGGGAGAGGCTAAAAAATTAAAAAAATGAATGCTTTACTCACCTCCTGTCCTGCGGCTGCAACCGCCTCCTCCATCCGGCGGGAGCAGGGAAAGACTGGGAGAACGAGTCCCCCAAGTCTCTCCCTGCGTATCACTAGCCCGACCGGCCGGATCTCACGAGGTGAGAACCGGCTGGTCATGTGACCGGCAGGGGGGAACTCAATGGAGTCCTATGGACTTCATTGAGTGGATGCTCGCGGCTGTGCTCAGAGCTGCGGCGAGCATCCAGGATTTTAACGCCTGGTAACAATGCAGGCAATGTTTTTTGCGCCTGCATTGTAATCCAGCATTAAAACGTGGGCGCAAAGTGGAAAACTGTGGCGCAGTTTTTCCTCCCTTGCACCCGCGTTTTAACGCTGAGATCATAATTTAGCCTTAGGTTTACTGGGCCCTGGTCATAGGAGCTTGCAGTCTATTTAGACACTCCAAGATATGCACCCCTATATGCAGTCACTGTATATACACACCCTACACACCCATATTATACACTTATACAGGCACACACTGCAATAAAACTCACAGTAATGTGTGCAGTCTATGAGCATATCACAGAGCTCCACAGCAATAAAATTCACAGTAATGTGCACTGTATATGGGTGTATATGAGCTCCACAGAAATAAAACTCATGCTCATACACACTGTACTTTACTGTGATACAGAAATGTGCGGTGTGTATGAGTGTATCACAGAGCTTCACAGCAATAAAACTCACAGTATTGAATAGTGTGTAATGTGTATGACTATGAGTTTTATTTCTATTTCTATGGAGCTCATATACACTGCAGATTACTGTGAGTTTTATTGCTATGGAGCTCTGTGATACACTCATACACACCACACATTACTGAATCATAGCAATAAAACTCATAGTAATGTGCAGTGTATATGAGCTCCACAGAAATAAAACTGCTGCTGCTCATACACACTGTACAATACTTTGAGTTTTATTGCTGTGGCGCTCTGTGGTACAGAAATGTGCAGTGTGTATGAGTGTGAATTTTATTGTTGTGGAGCTCTGTGATACGTTCATACACAGCGGCGCACATTTCTGTATCGCAGAGCTCCACAGCAATAAAACTCACAGCCAAGTGCATTGTGTATGAGCGTATCACAGAGCTCCATAGCAATTAAATTTAAAATAATAGTATTTTCAATTAAAATACACGTTAAAAAGCAATTACACTATAATAAATGTAAATATTTATTATATATTATTAAAATATATATTAAATTATATATTAATACACTAGTAAAATAAACATACTTATTTAAATATATATAAAAAATATATATTATAGATTTTATAGAATTATTTTAATATTAAAATAAATAAATAATTTAATAATACATTTTTTGAAATTCTACATTTTTTATTCAGAAAACATAAAGTATAGGTACATAGACATCCATATAAACAAAGGAATACACAACTTACACATGTAATAGAAGGTAATACATTAAGAATATAAGAAAAGGAACACATTACAAAAGAAAGGGTAAAGGTCTCCACTTCCCAGGCTGTCCTCGATATAGAGGACTTCAGTGAAAGTCAGGAAGTCCATCCCCCTATGTCCTCCAGGTCTAATTCGTAAGCGAAGGAGGCATAAAAGTAATAAGCACTACTATGTTAGGTAGCTCATAGAACCATCCACACATCCCACGGCATCAGCCTTAATAGGATCCTTGTACTATCCTGTTCCTTCAATGGGAAAGGAGAGAGTGCGAAGTAGAATGGAAAAGAGGGGAGGAGCAGCGAGGTGAGAAAGAGAGGAGAGGAAAAAGAAAGAGAAGAGAAGGAGGGGAATGGGGAAGGGGTAATCAACATAAAATAAAAGGTAGGGGAAGGGGAAGGAGAAAAGAAAAGAAAACGAAAGAAGAAAAAAAAAGGGTGAAGGAAGGGTAAAGTTAACCTGCTCCGTTAAAGTAATGTCATCACATGGCTCCATCCCGAAGAACCCCAGACACAACCGCCCGATTAGGGAGCAGAGCTAGAGGCTCAGAAACTCGCAGTATATCGGTCCCAGTAGAATGTACTGAATCATCAGTTATTCCACGATGCTTCGCATCTAGCAAGTCAATGGAGCGATACTCCTCAGCTCGGGCAATCCATTCCATAATAGTGGGAGTCTTCATTGACTTCCATAGAGCAGGGATCAAGGCCTGAGCAGCAAAAAGCATAAGAAGTAGGACTGAGCACTTAAGGGTTTTGAGGGGGAACGGAAGATGGAGGAGGAGAAAACATGCAGGGGTCAGAGGCAGATCCTCATCCGTGACCTGAAGTATCGCATCCTGAACCCGAATCCAGAATGGCTGCAGGTTGGGGCAAGTCCACCACATATGGAGATATGTGCCGTTGTCCGTTTAACAGCGCCAGCAGTGAGGCAGACTCGACAGGTAAACGTGATGTAGAAAACTAGGGGAGCGGTACCAAAACGCAACAATTTTATATAAAGTCTCCTGGATACGCGTTGCGCTGCTACCCCTGTGGATCAAGGCAAACATATTAGACCACTGTTCCTCCAAGATGGTTGTGTCAAGCTCACGATCCCAACGAGAAATAAAGGAGGGGACAGTAGAGTCACTGGCCTGTAGTAGATCATGTAGGGTAGAGACCCCATGAGCTAGGGCTTTCCCTGCATGACAGAGTGATTCAAACGGGAGCAAGGGGCAGCTTAGGCTGTAGCCGCAGTTAAGGCTTCTCTAGTACGACTTCAATTGGAAAAAATTAAATCTATCTAGCACAGAGAGAGGCCATCTCGGAGATGCAAGCGGCAAGACCTCCAGGTTGCCGTCAGCAGGTAGATCCATCACACGCAGCCTGTTCCCATCCGTTAGACGGGTCCTCAAGGATGGTTGTCCCAACTGTGAGGGCCGGGTTATGAACCAAGGGCAGAAGAGGGGAAATGGCTGTGGAGAGGCTGTAAATCAATTTAATCTTGTGCCACATATGTAGCGTCACCGACACCGGATCTGGATCAGCTCCCTGTGATCTAAGTGGGTGAGGTGGGAGCCATGGGAGCGTCCAGAGCGGGCGCCCCGCCAGGGCAAGTTCAAGGTCCAGCCACCGTTTATTGGGGGTCATCGATGACCAGTCCACTAACCTCACTAAATGACTGGCCTGATAATAACGTCTGGGATCCGGAAGGGCCAACCCCCTCTATGTTTCGGGCGGCTCAAAATCGCAAAGCTGACCCTGGGTCTGCCCTTTGGCCAAATGAATTTGAGGAGCGTCGTCTGCAGGGCGGTAAAGAAAGAGTGGGATCATAATCGGGAGGGCCCCGAAAAGATAAAGGAGCCTCGGCAGTAAGTTCATCTTGAGGGCTGCTATTCTGCCCATCCAGGATATCATACGGCTATTCCAATCCGCCATATCTGCGTGAAAACATAGTCAGAATAGCCGTGAAGTTGAATTCTAACATCTGTTTGGCGGAAGGTGCCAGCCATACTCCCATATATTTCATCCGGTGAACGCAGTATCGAAAAGGATAGCCCCTACAGACGGCACCTAGAGCGGTCTGCTCCAGCGAGATATTAAGAATTTCTGATTTGTACCGGGTGATCCTGAGTCCGGCCAGCTCTCCATAGGCTTCCAGGTCTCTCGTAATTGCCGGTAGTGTAGAGTCTGGGTCCGTGATGAAGAACAAGACGTCATCGGCATAAGCCGAGACCTTATGAGTCGAATCATATCCCTGTATTCCTTTAATGGCCACATTACGTCGGATCGTTTCCAGAAGCAGCTCCAGTGTCAAGGCAAATAAAAGGGGAGATAATGGGCATCCCTGACATGTTCCGTTATGGATGGCGAATGGGGCAGATAGCGCACCATTAGCACGGACCCGAGCCATGGGTTTGTCGTAGATCGCCTGCATCCATCCCATAAAACACAACCCATAGACACAACCTCTTCGCCCGAGATCGGTTCGTCCAAAAAAGAAGCCATGGCCGAGGCAAGAGTACCGGTTTTCTTATCAGCTAAATAAGTCTCAATTGCCTCCTGGGAGGGTCCTGAGCCAGATGTCTGGTCCAGGTCATAAAGGTCACTATAGAAGCGTTGAAATTCATCCAGGATTAGATCTGGGCGGGAGGTAATATTCCCATTAGGGAGTTTAATCCGTGAGATGTATGCTGCATTTTGATGTTTCCGCAGGATATGGGCAAGGAGCCTGACAGGTTTATTTTCAAGGAGGGCGAAGTGGCATTTAGCTTTTTGGGCAGCATATCGGACACCCTCGTTGAGCATCCCGTTAAATTCTTGTCTCTTAGCTAACAGCAGCTCGTAATCCGAACTCAGACTCGAAGTGTGATGCTGTAATTCAAGGTCTCTTATTACACTCAACAAACCCTGTATCTGATCTGATCTGGCCCGTTTGAGAGCCGTAGCCCGGCTTATAAGAACACCACGGACCACTGCCTTATGTGCCTCCCAAAGGGTAGGTGCAGACACATCTGGCGTATCATTTTCTTCAAAATATGTACTGAGACATGTGTTGATATCCGCAACAAGGAGTGGGTCCACTAATAAAGATGTATTAAGCCGCCACTGTCGCTCTGAAGGATGGAAAAGCAGCGAGGACAGAACTGCTAGCAGGGGGCAGTGGTCCGACCATGTCTGTGCCATACTAGAAGCTTCCTCCGTCAGGAGAATGTTTCTTTGCTGCACAAATAAATAGTCAAGTCGAGAGTATGAGGTATGCACATGGGAGAAGAAGGAGTAATCCCGCTCTCCAGCATGGAAAGCCCTCCATACATCCACTAATTGAAGGTTATCAAGTGAGCGACGCATATGGCACAAGACCCCAGGGGGCACTGAGGAACGGCCCGTCGAGGTGTCTAAACGAGGATCTAATGGTACGTTCAAGTCTCCCGCTACCACCAAAGTACCGCCATAAAGGAGGAGAGGCGTCTCAGTGTGGATCTCAAGCAACGGTGTTGGTTGACATTCGGAAGATATATTGAAGCAAACGTGTATTGCTGTTCTGCTATTTTGCATTTCACAAACAAAAAACAGCCATCTCGGTCCTTCATGATCTCGTCCAAAACCATAGGGACGGATTTGGAGAAAAGGATCGCCACTCCACGTCTTTTCCCACTGTGAAAATTGCTAAAGTATCCAGTAGGGAAATCGGAGTTGCGGAGCAATGGGGCTGAACCTTGTCGAAAGTGCGTCTCTTGCAAAAAGAGCACAGAAGCGTGAAGCGCCCGGGCCTCACGGAGGAGACGTCGGCGCTTCTCAGGAATATTAAGTCCTTTTGTGTTATAAGTAAGGAAACGAAAGGAGCTATGTGTAAATCCCTCAGGTGGAGCCATATCCGTAAAGCAAAAGAAAGTAAAGGGAGAGGAGAAGGAAGAAAAAAAAAAACAGACGGTGACGGGGAGGAGGGGGGGTAGGGTGACAGAAAAGGAAACAGAAGCAGATGAAGAAAGTCAAAAAAGAGTTAACCGAGAAAGAAACAAATAGGAAAAAGAGTGAATAGAGTAAGTCTATGAAGTATAGGGCGTCCCGAAGGTGGATCTACACGTATCTGGTCTACAGGGATCGTGTGCCACCCCTGAGCAAAAAACGACACCTGGTCCTCGTGGGCGGCAACGACCTATCCAAGGACTGAGTCCAAAGCAACCAACTGATAGGAATACCAGTAACAATATATACAAGAAAAATAAGTCACTATATAAAGAATAAAACAGAGCCCCCTCCGAATTCAGGGACTGTAGTGGAGAAAATGTAAAGATAATTTAAGAATAAAAAAAAATAAAAAAAATAATTAATACATCCCCCTGCCACCCCCCTCCCAGATCGCTACGAAACCTTCCCTCCCGCTCCCTCCCCCTTCATAGCATAGTCAACCCCCAAACACATATACAGTATGGGCTCCCAGTGGGATCATGTCGGCGAAGGGTAGGAAAAATAACCGGTCGACATGTATGAGTAGGTGTTTAGGCAAAAGTCAAGTGTGACATAGATCGAGCAGTGTCAATGACATGTATTAAACAATGAGGGGGGGGGGAATTCCGTGTCCTGCGGAGCCGTGAGGTACAAAAACTATAGCAAGAATTTTTAAGAGGAAAGTATATCTCTAACCTCGGCGTCAAATAGCAAAAGGCGAGAGAGAACAAGATCCACCGAACCGCCACCCTCTCCACTTCGGGGTTCTCCCCTCGACTCCCACCTCACACCCAGTTCAGTCAACCCTCAAATACACTTAACAGATTCCTGTTAGGGGTCATAACAGTGGAAGTCAGTAGGCGGGAGCAGGAAAAAATTCTACCCTATTGTCGCTCATAGTCAATAACCGGTCGACATGTATGATTAGGTGTATAGGCAAAAGACAAGTGTGACATAGATCGAGCAGTGTCAATGAGATGCATTAAACAACGAGGGGGGATTCCATGTCTTGCGGAGCTGTGAGGTACTGAAACTATTGCAAAAATTTAATTTTTTTTAAGAGAAAAGCATATCTCTAACCTCGGCGTCAAGTAGCAAAAGGCGGGAGAGGGCTAAATCCACCGAACCCCCACCCTCTCCACTTCGGGGTTCTCCCCCCGACCCCCACCTCAATCCCAGTTCATACAACTCTCAAATACACTTAACAGATTCCTGCTAAGGGTCATAACAGTGGAAGTCAATAGGTGGGGGTAGGAAAAATTTCTACCCTATTGTCCACTCGTAGTCTACCGCCATCTCTTAAAAGGTATAAACCCATTGTAACAGCCCATCCACCCTCCACCCAAACCACCCCAGAACTTCCCGTCCCGATTCCCACCTCTCCCCTAATGTGTACAGCCTCAGATGAAACAGAGTAAATTCCCACTAGGGGTCGTAGCAGCAAAAGGTAGGAGGCAAAGATAGGGGTAACAGCTTCCTCTCGCCTTCATACCCTCCATCACTCCTCTTTGAGTTTTAACTAATTGCATCACAGAACCGGACATCCCTGGGCAGGGTTGCCACTGCTCCATGTCTCAGTAATCACAAATAAGTGCTCAGGGAGAGCCAAAGGTTATGGAAGACAGTCAGCGTCAACAATGAAGAGTATACAGGGATGGGAGGGGTGGAGGAACTATGCCTCGCAAAACAGCGAGATGCAAAAATTACCGTCGAAAAATTAAGGGGTTAACTGTCCAGCTTTGGTGAGCCGTGGTGGAAGGAGGGGATCTGCATCCCGACAGGCAAAACAATTAGCTGAGGGCAAAGCAATCCTCAGCCACAAAAATTACCACGAAAATTTCAGGGGGTCATCTCCCTAGCTGTGGTGAACCAAGGAGGAAGAAGAGGATCTGTGTCTCAGACAGCACAGCAAACAGTTGAGGGCAGATTAGCCTTCTTTTTGATGCGGAGGTCCATCCAGTGGGTGTTCCATAGCAGGGTCATGTACCGGTGAGAGCCACTGGCGTCTGCGAGGTCGTCGTGGACGGCGCTGTGATGAGGGCGTAGGATCGTCTCTGCGTTGGTCTGACTCACAATTCCACACACTCATTCCGGGCAATTCCATCTCGGTAAGGAATTCCTTCACATCGGCGGGGCGCTGAATCACGTGGCGAATTCCGTTCCACTCAGCCGACAGGGCGAAAGGAAATCCCCAGCGGTTCTGGATGCCCGCTTGCCATAGAGCCTGTGTGACTGGCAACAGACATCTTCTGGCTGCTAGAGTAAAGGGAGAAAGGTCGTGAAAGAGTTCCAGGCGATGCTCGTGGTAATCCCATTGCCGGGAGGTGCGGGCGCGTTTCATAATTTCCTCCTTAAGAGAATAGTCGACCAAGTGGCAAATTATGTCTCGCGGAGGGGCAGTTGACGGAGGTCGGGGTCGCAAGGCTCTATGTGCTCTGTCTATGGGAGTGGGGGAATCAGAGTCACGGCTTAAAATCAGATTAAATACCTCCCTCAGCGTGGTTTGAAGATCTTCAGGCCATCCGTCTCAGCAAGCCCTCGGATGCAAATGTTGTGTCGATGGCCTCTATTATCGAGGCCCTCCACCCGACGCTGGAGATCGGAAAACTCTTCCCGGGTATGTGTCTGGGCCGGTTGGGGTGGGTGATGCGCCGTTTCTTCTAGTAGGCCCACTCTGCTTGACAAGGCCTCCACGTCTGCACATACCTCTCTGACCTCGCGGCCAAATCCTTCTCTCAGGTCAGCTATAATATCAGAAAGGTCTGTTTTCGTGGGGAGAGCATAAATCATTCGCTCCAGTCGGCATATCGCCTGTATAGAGTCCAGAGCGTGGGCCGGAGACGAAGGCGCATCCGCCATTTTGACAGTCTCCTCGTGCGGGGAGCGCGGCGGGGCAATACTGATAAAAGTATCCAGCGGGCCCATTCTTCGGGTGGCGCGGTGTCCGGGTGTCTTGGGAGTATTCAGCTTCCCTTTACCTTGTACCATGACCCAACAAGGAGCTGTAAAGCTGAGGTGTATCGGAGGGGGCTCAGGAGCTCAGCTAACATGCGGCCATCTTGGTCAGAGGTCAGGACACGCCCCCTTAATAAAACATTTTAACAATAAAATATACATTATTCTATTATTAATATACTAGTTGTAAAGCCTGCCCAGAGGGCAGTCTATTGTGGATATACTGCCCCTGCTCATGGATACTGCCCCAGCTCGTGGATACTGCCCCAGCTCGTGGATATTGCCCCAGCACGTGGATACTGCCCCAGCACGTGGATATTGGCCAGCACGTGGATACTGCCCCAGCACGTGGATACTGCCCCAGAACGTGGATACTGCCCCAGCAGGTGGATACTGCCCCAGCACGTGGATATTGCCCCAGCACGTGGATATTGCCCCAGCACGTGGATATTGCCGCAGCACGTGGATACTGCCCCAGCACGTGGATATTGCCCAGCACGTGGATATTGCCCCAGCACGTGGATTGATACTGCCCCAGCACGTGGATACTGCCCCAGCACGTGGATACTGCCCCAGCACGTGGATGGATACTGCCCCAGCACGTGGATGGATACTGCCCAGCACGTGGATACTGCCCCAGCTCGTGGATATTGCCCCAGCACGTGGCTACTGCCCCAGCACGTGGATATTGCCCCAGAACATGGATACTGCCCCAGCAGGTGGATACTGCCCCAGAACATGGATACTGGCCGCAGGTGGATACTGCCCCAGCACGTGGATATTGCCCCAGCACGTGGATATTGCCCCAGCACGTGGATATTGCCGCAGCACGTGGATACTGCCCCAGCAGGTGGATACTGCCCCAGCACGTGGATATTGCCCAGCACGTGGATATTGCCCCAGCCAGCACGTGGAATATTGCCGCAGCACGTGGATACTGCCCCAGCAGGTGGATACTGCCCCAGCACGTGGATATTGCCCCAGCACGTGGATATTGCCCCAGCACGTGGATATTGCTCACAGCACGTGGATACTGCCCCAGCACGTGGATACTGCCCCAGCACGTGGATATTGCCCCAGCACGTGGATATTGCCGCAGCACGTGGATACTGCCCAGCACGTGGATACTGCCCCAGCACGTGGATACTGCCCCAGCACGTGGATATTGCCCCCGCACGTGGATACTGCCCCAGAACGTGGATACTGCCCCAGCACGTGGATACTGCCCCAGCACGTGGATATTGCCCCAGCACGTGGATATTGCCCCAGCACGTGGATATTGCCGCAGCACGTGGATACTGCCCCAGCACGTGGATACTGCCCCAGCACGTGGATATTGCCCCAGCACGTGGATATTGCCCCAGCACGTGGATACTGCCGCAGCACGTGGATACTGCCCCAGCTCGTGGATACTGCCCTAGCACGTGGATATTGCCCCAGCACGTGGATATTGCCCCAGCTCGTGGATACTGCCCCAGCTCGTGGATACTGCCCTAGCACGTGGATATTGCCCCAGCACGTGGATGGATACTGCCCAGCACGTGGATATTGCCCAAGCTCGTGGATACTGCCCCAGCTCCTGGATATTGCCCCAGCACGTGGATACTGCCCCAGCACGTGGATACTGCCCCAGCACGTGGATACTGCCCCAGCACGTGGATGGATACTGCCCCAGCACGTGGATGGATACTGCCCCAGCACGTGGATACTGCCCCAGCACGTGGATACTGCCCCAGCACGTGATACTGCCCCAGCTCGTGGATACTGCCCCAGCTTGTGGATACTGCCCCAGCACGTGGATACTGCCCCAGCACGTGGATACTGCCCCAGCTCGTGATACTGCCCCAGCACGTGGATACTGCCCCAGCACGTGGATACTGCCCCAGCTCGTGGATACTGCCCCAGCTCGTGGATATCGCCCCAGCACGTGGATATCGCCCCCCCCGCTCGTGGATATGCCCCCCCCCGCTCATGGATATGGCCCCCCCGCTCGTGGATATGGCCCCCCCGCTCGTGGATATACTCACCTACATCGGCCCTCCAGCGATGGCGGTCCCGCTTCCAGCGTCCTCTCTCGCTCCGTTGGTCGCCGGGATGACGTCACGAAAGCCTTTGACCCCGGGGTCAAAGGCTTTCGTGACGTCATTTCGGCGACCAACGGAGCGAGAGAGGACGCTGGAAGCGGGACCGCCATCGCTGGAGGAGCTAAGGGCCGATGTAGGTGAGTATGTGTCCCCCTACATTGGCCCAGAGCCTCAGCGGTGGCTGTCGCAGGCTGCTCGGCCGGCCTCCAGGCTTAGGCAAGCCCCCGGCTCGGCTGGGCCTGTAGGCCCAAGCCAAGCCGGGGGCTCGCCTGAGCCTGGAGGCCGGCCGAGCAGCCTGCGACAGCCGGAGGACAGTCACCGCTGGAGCTCAGGGCTAATGTAGGTGAGTATGTGCTCTCCACACCCACCCTGCTTACTCGGCCGGTATCCAAGCTTAGGCGAGCCCCCGGCTTGGGCCTAGAGGCCCAGCAGAGCCGGGGACTCGCCTGAGCATGGAGGCCGGTCGAGTTGCATGCTCGGCCGTCCTCCAGGCTCAGGTGAGTCCCTGGCTCGGCTGGGCCTCTAGGCCCAAGCCAAGCCGGGGGCTCGCCTGAGCCTGGATGCCGACCAAGCTTAGGCGAGCCCCCGGCTTGGCGTGGGCCTAGAGGCCCAGCTGAGCCGGGGACTCGCCTGAGCCTGGAGGACGCCCGAGCATGCAACTCGACCGGCCTCCATGCTCAGGCGAGTCCCCGGCTCGGCAGGGCCTCTAGGCCCAAGCCAAGCCGGGGGCTCGCCTAAGCTTGGATACTGGCCGAGCAAGCAGGGTGTGTGTGTAGAGCACATACTCACTACATCAGCCTCGAGTCCTCCACCGGTTCCACACATACTCACCGACATCGGCCCTTAGCTCCTCCAGCGATGGCGGTCCCGCTTGCAGCATCCTCTCTCTCTCCGTTGCTCGCCAGGATGACGTCACGAAAGCCTTTGACCCCCCGGGGTCAAAGGCTTTCGTGACGTCATTCCGGCGAGCAACGGAGAGAGGATGCTGCAAGCGGGACTGCCATCGCTGGAGGAGCTGAGGGCCGATGTCGGTGAGTATGTGTTAGGCAACATCGGCCCTGAGCTCCAGCGGTGACCTCCTCCGGCCGAGCAGGCTGCTCGGCCGGCCTCTACGCTTAGGCGAGTCCCCGGCTCGGCTGGGCCTGTAGGCCCAAGCCAAGCCGGGGGCTCGCCTAAGCCTAGAGGGCCGCCGAGCAGCCAGCGGCAGCCGGAGGAGGTCTCGCTGGGAGCTCGGGGCCGATTTTGGGGTGTATTTGTTTGGGAACTTCGGCCCCGATCCTCCAGCGGTGACCTTCTCCGGCTGCCGCTGGCTGCTCGGCGGGCCTCTAGGCTTAGGCGAGTCCCCGGCTCGGCTGGGCCTGTAGGCCCAAACCGAGCCGGGGGCTCGCCTAAGCCTAGAGGCCCGCCGAGCAGCCAGCGGCAGCCGGAGGAGGTCTCCGCTGGAGCTCGGGGCCGATTTTGGGGTGTATTTGTTTGGGAACTTCGCCCCGATCCTCCAGCGGTGACCTTCTCCGGCTGCCGCTGGCTGCTCGGCGGGCCTCTAGGCTTAGGCGAGTCCCCGGCTCGGCTGGGCCTGTAGGCCCAAACCGAGCCGGGGGCTCGCCTAAGCCTAAAGGGCCGCCGAGCAGCCAGCGGCAGCGGAGGAGGTCTCCGCTGGAGCTCGGGGCGATTTGGGGTGTGTTTGTTTGGGAACTTCGGCCCGATCCTCCAGCGGTGACCTTCTCCGGCTGCCGCTGGCTGCTCGGCGGGCCTCTAGGCTTAGGCGAGTCCCCGGCTCAGCTGGGCCTGTAGGCCCAAACCGAGCCGGGGGCTCGCCTAAGCCTAGAGGGCCGCCGAGCAGCCAGCGGCAGCCGGAGGAGGTCTCCGCTGGAGCTCGGGGCCGATTTTGGGGTGTGTTTGTTTGGGAACTTCGGCCCCGATCCTCCAGCGGTGACCTTCTCCGCTGCTGCTGGCTGCTCGGCGGGCCTCTAGGCTTAGGCGAGTCCCGGCTTGGCTGGGCCTGTAGGCCCAAACCGAGCGGGGTCTCGCCTAAGCCTAGAGGGCCGCCGAGCAGCCAGCGGCAGCCGGAGGAGGTCTCCGCTGGAGCTCAGGGCCGATTTTGGGGTGTTTTGTTTGGAACTTCGGCCCCGATCCTCCAGCGGTGACCTTCTCCGGCTGCTGCTGGCTGCTCGGCGGGCCTCTAGGCTTAGGCGAGTCCCGGCTTGGCTGGGCCTGTAGGCCCAAACCGAGCGGGGTCTCGCCTAAGCCTAGAGGGCCGCCGAGCAGCCAGCGGCAGCCGGAGGAGGTCTCCGCTGGAGCTCAGGGCCGATTTTGGGGTGTGTTTGTTTGGGAACTTCGGCCCCGATCCTCCAGCGGTGACCTTCTCGGCTGCCGCTGGCTTCTCGGCGGGCCTCTGGGCTTAGGCGAGTCCCCGGCTCGGCTGGGCCTGTAGGCCCAAACCGAGCCGGGGGCTCGCCTAAGCCTAGAGGGCCGCCGAGCAGCCAGCGGCAGCCGGAGGAGGTCTCCGCTGGAGCTCGGGGCCGATTTTGGGGTGTATTTGTTTGGGAACTTCGGCCCCGATCCTCCAGCGGTGACCTTCTCCGGCTGCCGCTGGCTGCTCGGCGGGCCTCTAGGCTTAGGCGAGTCCCCGGCTCGGCTGGGCCTGTAGGCCCAAACCGAGCCGGGGGCTCGCCTAAGCCTAAAGGGCCGCCGAGCAGCCAGCGGCAGCCGGAGGAGGTCTCCGCTGGAGCTCGGGGCCGATTTTGGGGTGTGTTTGTTTGGGAACTTCGGCCCCGATCCTCCAGCGGTGACCTTCTCCGGCTGCCGCTGGCTGCTCGGCGGGCCTCTAGGCTTAGGCGAGTCCCCGGCTCGGCTGGGCCTGTAGGCCCAAACCAAGCCGGGGGCTCGCCTGAGCCTGGAGGCCCGCCGGCAGCGGAGGAGGTCTCCGCTGGAGCTCGGGGCCGATTTTGGGGTGTGTTTGTTTGGGAACTTCGGCCCCGATCCTCCAGCGGTGACCTTCTCCGGCTGCTGCTGGCTGCTCGGCGGGCCTCTAGCTTAGGCGAGTCCCCGGCTCGGCTGGGCCTGTAGGCCCAAACCGAGCGGGGGGCTCGCCTAAGCCTAGAGGGCCGCCGAGCAGCCAGCGGCAGCCGGAGGAGGTCTCCGCTGGAGCTCAGGGCCGATTTTGGGGTGTGTTTGTTTGGGAACTTCGGCCCCGATCCTCCAGCGGTGACCTTCTCCGGCTGCCGCTGGCTGCTCGGCGGGCCTCTGGGCTTAGGCGAGTCCCGGCTCGGCTGGGCCTGTAGGCCCAAACCGAGCCGGGGGCTCGCCTAAGCCTAGAGGGCCGCCGAGCAGCCAGCGGCAGCCGGAGGAGGTCTCCGCTGGAGCTCGGGGCCGATTTGGTGTATTTGTTTGGGAACTCGGCCCGATCCTCCAGCGGTGACCTTCTCCGGCTGCCGCTGGCTGCTCGGCGGGCCTCTAGGCTTAGGCGAGTCCCCGGCTCGGCTGGGCCTGTAGGCCCAAACCGAGCCGGGGGCTCGCCTAAGCCTAAAGGGCCGCCGAGCAGCCAGCGGCAGCGGAGGAGGTCTCGCTGGAGCTCGGGCCGATTTTGGGGTGTGTTTGTTGGGAACTTCGGCCCCGATCCTCCAGCGGTGACCTTCTCGGCTGCCACTGGCTGCTCGGCGGGCCTCTAGGCTTTAGCGAGTCCCGGCTCGGCTGGCCTGTAGGCCAAACCAAGCCGGGGCTCGCCTGAGCTGGAGGCCCGCCGGCAGCCGGAGGAGGTCTTCGCTGGAGCTCGGGGCGATTTGGGGTTGTGTGTGTTGGGAACTTCGGCCCCGATCCTCCAGCGGTGACCTTCTCCGCTGCCGCTGGCTGCTCGGCGGGCCTCTAGGCTTGGCGAGTCCCCGGCTCGGCTGGGCCTGTAGGCCCAAACCGAGCGGGGGGCTCGCCTAAGCCTAAAGGCCGCCGAGCAGCCAGCGGCAGCCGGAGGAGGTCTCCGCTGGAGCTCGGGCCGATTTTGGGGTGTGTTTTTGGAACTTCGGCCCCGATCCTCAGCGGTGACCTTCTCCGGCTGCCGCTGGCTGCTCGGCGGGCCTCTAGGCTTAGGTGAGTCCCCGGCTCGGCTGGGCCTGTAGGCCCAACCGAGCCGGGGGCTCGCCTAAGCCTAAAGGGCCGCCGAGCAGCCAGCGGCAGCCGGAGGAGGTCTCCGCTGGAGCTCGGGCCGATTTTGGGGTGTGTTTGTTTGGGAACTTCGGCCCCGATCCTCCAGCGGTGACCTTCTCCGGCTGCCGCTGGCTGCTCGGCGGGCCTCTAGGCTTAGGCGAGTCCCGGCTCGGCTGGGCCTGTAGGCCAAACCAAGCCGGGGGCTCGCCTGAGCCTGGAGGCCCGCCGGCAACCGATGGAGGTCTCCGCTGGAGCTCGGGCCGATTTTGGGGTGTGTTTGTTGGGAACTTCGGCCCCGATCCTCCAGCGGTGACCTTCTCCGGCTGCCGCTGGCTGCTCGGCGGGCCTCTAGGCTTAGGCGAGTCCCCGGCTCGGCTGGGCCTGCAGGCCCAAACCGAGCCGGGGGCTCGCCTAAGCCTAGAGGGCCGCCGAGCAGCCAGCGGCAGCCGGAGGAGGTCTCCGCTGGAGCTCGGGGCCGATTTTGGGGTGTGTTTGTTTGGGAACTTCGGCCCCGATCCTCCAGCGGTGACCTTCTCCGGCTGCCGCTGGCTGCTCGGCGGGCCTCTAGGCTTAGGCGAGTCCCCGGCTCGGCTGGGCCTGTAGGCCCAAACCGAGCAGGGGGCTCGCCTAAGCCTAAAGGGCCGCCGAGCAGCCAGCGGCAGCCGGAGGAGGTCTCCGCTGGAGCTCGGGGCCGATTTTGGGGTGTGTTTGTTTGGGAACTTCGGCCCCGATCCTCCAGCGGTGACCTTCTCCGGCTGCCGCTGGCTGCTCGGCGGGCCTCTAGGCTTAGGCGAGTCCCCGGCTCGGCTGGGCCTGCAGGCCCAAACCGAGCCGGGGGCTCGCCTAAGCCTAGAGGGCCGCCGAGCAGCCAGCGGCAGCCGGAGGAGGTCTCCGCTGGAGCTCGGGGCCGATTTTGGGGTGTGTTTGTTTGGGAACTTCGGCCCCGATCCTCCAGCGGTGACCTTCTCCGGCTGCCGCTGGCTGCTCGGCGGGCCTCTAGGCTTAGGCGAGTCCCCGGCTCGGCTGGGCCTGTAGCCCCAAACCGAGCAGGGGCTCGCCTAAGCCTAAAGGGCCGCCGAGCAGCCAGCGGCAGCCGGAGGAGGTCTCCGCTGGAGCTCGGGGCCGATTTTGGGGTGTGTTTGTTTGGGAACTTCCCCCGATCCTCCAGCGGTGACCTTCTCCGGCTGCCGCTGGCTGCTCGGCGGGCCTCTAGGCTTAGGCGAGTCCCCGGCTCGGCTGGGCCTGTAGGCCCAAACCAAGCCGGGGGCTCGCCTGAGCCTGAGGCCCGCCGGCAGCCGGAGGAGGTCTCCGCTGGAGCTCGGGGCCGATTTTGGGGTGTGTTTGTTTGGAACTTCGGCCCCGATCCTCCAGCGGTGACCTCTCCGGCTGCCGCTGGCTGCTCGGCGGGCCTCTAGGCTTAGGCGAGTCCCTGGCTCAGCTGGGCCTGTAGGCCCAAACCGAGCCGGGGGCTCGCCTAAGCCTAGAGGGCCGCCGAGCAGCCAGCGGCAGCCGGAGGAGGTCTCCGCTGGAGCTCAGGGCCGATTTTGGGGTGTGTTTGTTGGGAACTTCGGCCCCGATCCTCCAGCGGTGACCTTCTCCGGCTGCCGCTGGCTGCTCGGCGGGCCTCTAGGCTTAGGCGAGTCCCCGGCTCAGCTGGGCCTGTAGGCCCAAACCGAGCCGGGGGCTCGCCTAAGCCTAGAGGGCCGCCGAGCAGCCAGCGGCAGCCGGAGGAGGTCTCCGCTGGAGCTCGGGGCCGATTTTGGGGTGTGTTTGTTTGGGAACTTCGGCCCCGATCCTCCAGCGGTGACCTTCTCCGGCTGCTGCTGGCTGCTCGGCGGGCCTCTAGGCTTAGGCGAGTCCCCGGCTTGGCTGGGCCTGTAGGCCCAAACCGAGCCGGGGTCTCGCCTAAGCCTAGAGGGCCGCCGAGCAGCCAGCGGCAGCCGGAGGAGGTCTCCGCTGGAGCTCAGGGCCGATTTTGGGGTGTGTTTGTTTGGGAACTTCGCCCCGATCCTCCAGCGGTGACCTTCTCCGGCTGCTGCTGCTCGGCGGGCCTCTAGGCTTAGGCGAGTCCCCGGCTGGCTGGGCCTGTAGGCCCAAACCGAGCCGGGGTCTCGCCTAAGCCTAGAGGCCGCCGAGCAGCCAGCGGCAGCCGGAGGAGGTCTCCGCTGGAGCTCAGGGCCGATTTTGGGTGTGTTTGTTTGGGAACTTCGGCCCCGATCCTCCAGCGGTGACCTTCTCCGGCTGCCGCTGGCTTCTCGGCGGGCCTCTGGGCTTAGGCGAGTCCCCGGCTCGGCTGGGCCTGTAGGCCCAAACCGAGCCGGGGGCTCGCCTAAGCCTAGAGGGCCGCCGAGCAGCCAGCGCAGCCGGAGGAGGTCTCCGCTGGAGCTCGGGGCCGATTTTGGGGTGTATTTGTTTGGAACTTCGGCCCCGATCCTCCAGCGGTGACCTTCTCCGGCTGCCGCTGGCTGCTCGGCGGCCTCTAGGCTTAGGCGAGTCCCCGGCTCGGCTGGGCCTGTAGGCCCAAACCGAGCCGGGGGCTCGCCTAAGCCTAAAGGCCGCCGAGCAGCCAGCGGCAGCCGGAGGAGGTCTCCGCTGGAGCTCGGGGCCGATTTTGGGTGTGTTTGTTGGGAACTTCGGCCCCGATCCTCCAGCGGTGACCTTCTCCGGCTGCCGCTGGCTGCTCGGCGGGCCTCTAGGCTTAGGCGCAGTCCCCGGCTCGGCTGGGCCTGTAGGCCCAAACCAAGCCGGGGGCTCGCCTGAGCCTGGAGGCCCGCCGGCAGCCGGAGGAGGTCTCCGCTGGAGCTCGGGGCCGATTTTGGGGTGTGTTTGTTTGGGAACTTCGGCCCCGATCCTCCAGCGGTGACCTTTCCGGCTGCTGCTGGCTGCTCGGCGGCCTCTAGGCTTAGGCGAGTCCCCGGTCGGCTGGGCCTGTAGGCCCAAACCGAGCCGGGGGCTCGCCTAAGCCTAGAGGGCCGCCGAGCAGCCAGCGGCAGCGGAGGAGGTCTCCGCTGGAGCTCAGGGCCGATTTTGGGGTGTGTTTGTTTGGGAACTTCGGCCCCGATCCTCCAGCGGTGACCTTCTCCGGCTGCCGCTGGCTGCTCGGCGGGCCTCTGGGCTTAGGCGAGTCCCCGGCTCGGCTGGGCCTGTAGGCCCAAACCGAGCCGGGGGCTCGCCTAAGCCTAGAGGGCCGCGAGCAGCCAGCGGCAGCCGGAGGAGGTCTCCGCTGGAGCTCGCGGGCCGATTTTGGGGTGTATTTGTTTGGGAACTTCGGCCCGATCCTCCAGCGGTGACCTTCTCCGGCTGCCGCTGGCTGCTCGGCGGGCCTCTAGGCTTAGGCGAGTCCCCGGCTCGGCTGGGCCTGTAGGCCCAAACCGAGCCGGGGGCTCGCCTAAGCCTAAAGGGCCGCCGAGCAGCCAGCGGCAGCCGGAGGAGGTCTCCGCTGGAGCTCCGGGGCCGATTTTGGGGTGTGTTTGTTTGGGAACTTCGGCCCCGATCCTCCAGCGGTGACCTTCTCCGGCTGCCACTGGCTGCTCGGCGGGCCTCTAGGCTTAGGCGAGTCCCGGCTCGGCTGGGCCTGTAGGCCCAAACCAAGCCGGGGGCTCGCCTGAGCCTGGAGGCCCGCCGGCAGCCGGAGGAGGTCTTCGCTGGAGCTCGGGGCCGATTTTGTGTTTTGTTTGGGAACTTCGGCCCCGATCCTCCAGCGGTGACTTCTCCGGCTGCCGCTGGCTGCTCGGCGGGCCTCTAGGCTTAGGCGAGTCCCCGGCTCGGCTGGCCTGTAGGCCAAACCGAGCCGGGAGGCTCGCCTCTAAGCCTAAAGGGCGCCGAGCAGCCAGCGGCAGCCGGAGGAGGTCTCGCTGGAGCTCGGGGCCGATTTTTGGTGTGTTTGTTTGGGAACTTCGGCCCGATCCTCCAGCGGTGACCTTCTCCGGCTGCCGCTGGCTGCTCGGCGGGCCTCTAGGCTTAGGCGAGTCCCCGGCTCGGCTGGGCCTGTAGGCCCAAACGAGCCGGGGGCTCGCCTAAGCCTAAAGGGCCGCCGAGCAGCCAGCGGCAGCCGGAGGAGGTCTCCGCTGGAGCTCGGGGCCGATTTTGGGGGTGTTTGTTGGGAACTTCGGCCCCGATCCTCCAGCGGTGACCTTCTCCGGCTGCCGCTGGCTGCTCGGCGGGCCTCTAGGCTTAGGCGAGTCCCCGCTTGGCTGGGCCTGTAGGCCCAAACCAAGCCGGGGGCTCGCCTGAGCCTGGAGGCCCGCCGGCAACCGGAGAGGTCTCCGCTGGAGCTCGGGGCCGATTTTGGGGTGTGTTTGTTTGGGAACTTCGGCCCCCGATCCTCCAGCGGTGACCTTCTCCGGCTGCCGCTGGCTGCTCGGCGGGCCTCTAGGCTTAGGCGAGTCCCCGGCTCGGCTGGGCCTGCAGCCCAAACCGAGCCGGGGGGGCTCGCCTAAGCCTAGAGGGCCGCCGAGCAGCCAGCGGCAGCGGAGGAGGTCTCCGCTGGAGCTCGGGGCGATTTTTGGGGTGTGTTTGTTTGGGAACTTCGGCCCCGATCCTCCAGCGGTGACCTTCTCCGGCTGCCGCTGGCTGCTCGGCGGGCCTCTAGGCTTAGGCGAGTCCCCGGCTCGGCTGGGCCTGTAGGCCCAAACCGAGCAGGGGGCTCGCCTAAGCCTAAAGGGCCGCCGAGCAGCCAGCGGCAGCCGGAGGAGGTCGTTCCGCTGGAGCTCGGGGCCGATTTTGGGGTGTGTTTGTTTGGGAACTTCGGCCCCGATCCTCCAGCGGTGACCTCTCCGGCTGCCGCTGGCTGCTCGGCGGGCCTCTAGGCTTAGGCGAGTCCCCGGCTCGCTGGGCCTGTAGGCCCAAACCAAGCCGGGGGCTCGCCTGAGCCTGGAGGCCCGCCGGCAGCCGGAGGAGGTCTCCGCTGGAGCTCGCGGCCGATTTTGTGGTTTGTTGGGAACTTCGGCCCCGATCCTCCAGCGGTGACCTTCTCCGGCTGCCGCTGGCTGCTCGGCGGGCCTCTAGGCTTAGGCGAGTCCCCGGCTCAGCTGGGCCTGTAGGCCCAAACCGAGCCGGGGGCTCGCCTAAGCCTAGAGGGCCGCCGAGCAGCCAGCGGCAGCCGGAGGAGGTCTCCGCTGGAGCTCGGGGCCGATTTTGGGGTGTGTTTGTTTGGGAACTTCGGCCCCGATCCTCCAGCGGTGACCTTCTCCGGCTGCTGCTGGCTGCTCGCGGGCCTCTAGGCTTAGGCGAGTCCCCGGCTTGGCTGGGCCTGTAGGCCCAAACCGAGCCGGGGTCTCGCCTAAGCCTAGAGGGCCGCCGAGCAGCCAGCGGCAGCCGGAGGAGGTTCCCGCTGGAGCTCAGGGCCGATTTTGGGGTGTGTTTGTTTGGGAACTTCGGCCCCGATCCTCCAGCGGTGACCTTCTCGGGCTGCCGCTGGCTTCTCGGCGGGCCTCTGGGCTTAGGCGAGTCCCCGGCTCGGCTGGGCCTGTAGGCCCAAACCGAGCCGGGGGCTCGCCTAAGCCTTAGAGGGCGCCGAGCAGCCAGCGGCAGCCGGAGGAGGTCTCCGCTGGAGCTCGGGGCCGATTTTGGGGTGTGTTTGTTTGGGAACTTCGGCCCCGATCCTCCAGCGGTGACCTTCTCCGGCTGCTGCTGGCTGCTCGGCGGGCCTCTAGGCTTAGGCGAGTCCCCGGCTCGGCTGGGCCTGTAGGCCCAAACCGAGCCGGGGGCTCGCCTAAGCCTAGAGGGCCGCCGAGCAGCCAGCGGCAGCCGGAGGAGGTCTCCGCTGGAGCTCAGGGCCGATTTTGGGGTGTGTTTGTTTGGGAACTTCGGCCCCGATCCTCCAGCGGTGACCTTCTCCGGCTGCCGCTGGCTGCTCGGCGGGCCTCTGGCTTAGGCGAGTCCCCGGCTCGACTGGGCCTGTAGGCCCAAACCGAGCCGGGGGCTCGCCTAAGCCTAGAGGGCCGCCGAGCAGCCAGCGGCAGCCGAGGAGGTCTCCGCTGGAGCTCGGGGCCGATTTTGGGGTGTATTTGTTTGGGAACTTCGGCCCCGATCCTCCAGCGGTGACCTTCTCCGGCTGCCGCTGGCTGCTCGGCGGGCCTCTAGGCTTAGGCGAGTCCCCGGCTCGGCTGGGCCTGTAGGCCCAAACCGAGCCGGGGGCTCGCCTAAGCCTAAAGGGCCGCCGAGCAGCCAGCGGCAGCCGGAGGAGGTCTCCGCTGGAGCTCGGGGCCGATTTTGGGGTGTGTTTGTTTGGGAACTTCGGCCCCGATCCTCCAGCGGTGACCTTCTCCGGCTGCCGCTGGGTGCTCGGCGGGCCTCTAGGCTTAGGCGAGTCCCCGGCTCGCTGGGCCTGTAGGCCCAAACCGAGCCGGGGGCTCGCCTAAGCCTAAAGGCCGCCGAGCAGCCAGCGGCAGCCGGAGGAGGTCTCCGCTGGAGCTCGGGGCCGATTTTGGGGTGTGTTTGTTTGGGAACTTCGGCCCCGATCCTCCAGCGGTGACCTTCTCCGGCTGCCACTGGCTGCTCGGCGGGCCTCTAGGCTTAGGCGAGTCCCCGGCTCGGCTGGGCCTGTAGGCCCAAACCAAGCGGGGGCTCGCCTGAGCCTGGAGGCCCGCCGGCAGCCGGAGGAGGTCTTCGCTGGAGCTCGGGGCCGATTTTGGGGTGTGTTTGTTTGGAACTTCGGCCCCGATCCTCCAGCGGTGACCTTCTCCGGCTGCCGCTGGCTGCTCGGCGGGCCTCTAGGCTTAGGCGAGTCCCCGGCTCGGCTGGGCCTGTAGGCCCAAACCGAGCCGGGGGCTCGCCTAAGCCTAAAGGGCCGCCGAGCAGCCAGCGGCAGCCGGAGGAGGTCTCCGCTGGAGCTCGGGGCCGATTTTGGGGTGTGTTTGTTTGGGAACTTCGCCCCGATCCTCCAGCGGTGACCTTCTCCGGCTGCCGCTGGCTGCTCGGCGGGCCTCTAGGCTTAGGCGAGTCCCCGGCTCGGCTGGGCCTGTAGGCCCAAACCGAGCCGGGGGCTCGCCTAAGCCTAAAGGGCCGCCGAGCAGCCAGCGGCAGCCGAGGAGGTCTCCGCTGGAGCTCGGGGCCGATTTTGGGGTGTGTTTGTTTGGGAACTTCGGCCCCGATCCTCCAGCGGTGACCTTCTCCGGCTGCCGCTGGCTGCTCGGCGGGCCTCTAGGCTTAGGCGAGTCCCCGGCTCGGCTGGCCTGTAGGCCCAAACCAAGCCGGGGGCTCGCCTGAGCCTGGAGGCCCGCCGGCAACCGGAGGAGGTCTCCGCTGGAGCTCGGGGCCGATTTTGGGGTGTGTTTGTTTGGGAACTTCGGCCCCGATCCTCCAGCGGTGACCTTCTCCGGCTGCCGCTGGCTGCTCGGCGGGCCTCTAGGCTTAGGCGAGTCCCCGGCTCGGCTGGGCCTGCAGGCCCAAACCGAGCCGGGGGCTCGCCTAAGCCTAGAGGGCCGCCGAGCAGCCAGCGGCAGCCGGAGGAGGTCTCCGCTGGAGCTCGGGGCCGATTTTGGGGTGTGTTGTTTGGGAACTTCGGCCCCGATCCTCCAGCGGTGACCTTCTCCGGCTGCCGCTGGCTGCTCGGCGGGCCTCTAGGCTTAGGCGAGTCCCCGGCTCGGCTGGGCCTGTAGGCCCAAACCGAGCAGGGGGCTCGCCTAAGCCTAAAGGGCCGCCGAGCAGCCAGCGGCAGCCGGAGGAGGTCTCCGCTGGAGCTCGGGGCCGATTTTGGGGTGTGTTTGTTTGGGAACTTCGGCCCCGATCCTCCAGCGGTGACCTTCTCCGGCTGCCGCTGGCTGCTCGGCGGGCCTCTAGGCTTAGGCGAGTCCCCGGCTCGGCTGGGCCTGTAGCCCAAACCAAGCCGGGGGCTCGCCTGAGCCTGGAGGCCCGCCGGCAGCCGGAGGAGGTCTCCGCTGGAGCTCGGGGCCGATTTTGGGGTGTGTTTGTTTGGGAACTTCGGCCCCGATCCTCCAGCGGTGACCTTCTCCGGCTGCCGCTGGCTGCTCGGCGGGCCTCTAGGCTTAGGCGAGTCCCCGGCTCAGCTGGGCCTGTAGGCCCAAACCGAGCCGGGGGCTCGCCTAAGCCTAGAGGGCCGCCGAGCAGCCAGCGGCAGCCGGAGGAGGTCTCCGCTGGAGCTCGGGGCCGATTTTGGGGTGTGTTTGTTTGGGAACTTCGGCCCCGATCCTCCAGCGGTGACCTTCTCCGGCTGCTGCTGGCTGCTCGTCGGGCCTCTAGGCTTAGGCGAGTCCCCGGCTCGGCTGGGCCTGTAGGCCCAAACCAAGCCGGGGGCTCGCCTGAGCCTGGAGGCCCGCCGGCAGCCGGAGGACGGTCACCGCTGGAGGATCGGGGCATCTGGCCGTGTAAACACACGGGTAGCTGCGCGCGGCTCGTGCCGTTTTTTTTTTTTTTTTTTTTTCACGCGGCCGGCACGCGCAGCTACCTGTGTGTTCTAACGGCCGCTTTCAAATGTCCGTCGCGCATGCGCAGTAGGGTTTTGGCGACGGACAGTTTTTAGCTTATTCTTTTATAGTATAGACTAGGTGTAAAGCCTGCCCAGAGGGCAGTCTATTGATAAGTGTGGTGCCGTTTACTGTGCTCAGTTCTGTGCTCAGCTCTGTGCCATTTATTGTGCTCGTCTCTGTGCTGTTTACTGTGCTTGGCTCTGTGCTCGGCTCTGTGCCGTTTATTGTGCTCTGCTCTGTGCCGTTTATTGTGCTCTGCTCTGTGCCATTTATTGTGCTCTACTCTGTGCCGTTTATTGTGCTCTGCTCTGTGCCGTTTATTGTGCTCTACTCTGTGCCTTTTATTGTGCTCTGCTCTGTGCACTTGTCGGTGCTCTGTTCTTGTGCTCTGTTCAGGGATCTTGTACTCTGCTCTGCGCCGTTTATTGTGCTCTGCTCTGTGCCGTTTATTGTGCTCTGCTCTGTGCTCTTGTGCTCTGCTCGGTGCTCTTGTGCTCTGCTCGGTGCTCTGGTCGGTGCTCTTTTGCTCTGCTTGGTGCTCTGCTCTGTGCCGTTTATTGTGCTCTGCTCTGTGGTCTGTGCCGTTTATTGTGCTCTGCTATGTGCCGTTTATTGTGCTCTGCTCTGTGCTTGGCTCTGTGCTCTTGTGTTCTGCTCCGTGCTCTTATCGGTGCTCTTGTGCTCTGATCGGTGCTCTGCTTGGTGCTCTGCTCTGTGCCGTTTATTGTGCTCTGCTCTGTGCCGTTTATTGTGCTGTGCTCGGCTCTGTTGCGTTTATTGTGCTCTGCTCTGTGCTCTGCTCTGAGACGTTTATTGTACTGTGCTCGGCTCTGTGCCTTTTATTGTGCTCTGCTCTGTGCTGTTTATGGCTCTGTGCTCAGCTCTGTGTCGTTTATTGTGCTGTGCTCGGCTCTGTGCTTGGCTCTGTGCCATTTATTGTGCTCTGCTCTGTGCTCTGGGCCGTTTATGGTGCTGTGCTCGGCTCTGTGCTCGTGTTTTGCTCCGTGCTCTGATCGATGCTCTTGTGCTCTGCTTGGTGCTCTGCTCTGTGACGTTTACTGTGCTCTGCTCTGTACCATTTATTGTGCTGTGCTTGGCTCTGGGCTCTGTGCCGTTTATTGTGCTCTGATCTGTGCGCCGTTTAATGTGCTGTGCTTGACTCTGTGCCGTTTATTGAGCTCTGCTCTGTGCCGTTTATTGCTCTGTGTTGTTTATTGAGTTGTTCTCGGCTCTGTGCTTGGCTCAGTGCCGTTTATTGTGCTCTGCTCTGTGCTCTGCGCGTTGCTGTTTATGGTACTGTGCTCGGCTCTGTGCCGTTTATTGTGCTGTGTTCGGATCTTTGCCGTTTATTGTGCTTTGCTCTGTGCCGTTTATGTCTCTGTGCTGTTTACTGTGCTCGGCTCTGTGCTTGGCTCTGCGCTGTTTATTGTGCTTGGCTCTGTGCTGTTTACTGTGCTTGGCTCTGTGCAGTTTATTGTGCTCTGGTCTGTGCTCTGCTCTGTGCCGTTTATTGTGCTGTGCTTGGCTCCGTACTTGGCTCTGTGCCGTATATTGTGCTGTGCTCTGTGCCGTTTATTGTGTTGTGCTCGGCTCCGTGCCGTATATTGTGCTCTGCTCAGTTCCGTTTATTGTGCTCTGCTCGGTGTTCTGCGCCTTATATTGTGTTGTGCTTGGTTCTGTGCTCGGTGCCGTTTATTGTGCTGTGCTCGGCTCTGTGCCGTTTATTGTGCTCGGCTCTGTGCCGTTTATTGTGCTGTGCTCGGCTCTGTGCTCGGCTCTGTGCTCGGCTCTGTGGCGTTTATTGTGCTCGGCTCTGTGCCGTCTATTGTGCTGTGCTCGGCTCTGTGGCATTTATTGTGCTCGACTCTGTGGCATTTATTGTGCTTGGCTCTGTGCCGTTTGATCTCTTGTGTTCGGCTCTGTGCTCGGCTCTGTGCTGTTTATTGTGCTTGGCTCTGTGCTGTTTATTGTGCTTGGCTCTGTGCCGTTTATTGTGCTCTGCTCTGTGCCGTCTATTGTGCTCTGCTCTGTGCCGTCTATTGTGCTCTGCTCTGTGCCGTCTATTGTGCTCTGCTTGGCGCTCTGCTCTGTGCTGGGCTCTGCGCTCGGCTCTGCTCTCAGGTGCTGGGCTCTGCGCAGGGCTCTGTGCTCAGGTACTGGGCTCTGCGCTTGTCTCGGCTCTGCGCTCAGGTGCTGGGCTCTGTGCTGGGCTCGGCTCTGTGCTGGGCTGGGCTCTGCGCTGGGCTCGGCTCTGCGCTGGGCTGGGCTCTGCGCTGGGCTCGGCTCTGTGCTCAGGTGCTGGGCTCTGCGCTGGGCTGGGCTCTGCCCTGGGTTCGGCTCTGCGCTGGGCTGGGCTCTGCGCTCAGGTGCTGGGCTCTGCGCTCGGCTCTGCGCTCAGGTGCTCGGCTCTGTGCTGGGCTGGGTGCTGGGCTTGGGTGCTGGGCTCGGGTGCTGAGCTCAGCGCTGGGCTCGGTGCTGGGCTCGTGTGCTGGGCTCGGGTGCTGGGCTCGGGTGCTGGGCTCTGGGCTCGGTGCTGGACTCGGCTCTGGGCTTGGTTCTGGGCTCGGTGCTGGGCTCGGGTGCTGGGCTCGGTGCTGGGCTCTGGGCTCGGTGGCGTTTTTGCGCGTTTTCGCGCGCTTTCAACATTGGTGGTCCTGCGGCGGGAGGCGCGTGGCAACCTCCATAACAGGCTTTGGGAGTGCTGCGGCGGGAGGCCGCACGCGCACGCGACTGTACGCGCATCCAACCTCCGTAAAATGCTTTGGGCGTGCTGCGGCGGTTGGCGCGCGTGCTCCCGGATGCGCACGCATCCAACCTCCACAGCACCCTGTGGGCTGCCGCGCATGCGCAGAGTAAGGCTTGGCGACGGACACGCCAAGCCTTACTCTATAATAGAGTAGATTAATTATTGCCCCCTCTCTCCTGCTTACCTTTGTTCAGGGAGGGGGCAAAATCACAGGTGGGCAAAGGTGAGAGCGGGGGGGGTCATTATTTCTCCCTGGTGGTCCACTGCTGTGCTATGCTGAGAACACTGGGCATGTCTCCCTGATGGTCGGGATGGGAGAGGCCCAGGCTTCTCTCACGCTGGCTCCTGAGTGACAGTGAGTCCCACCCCGCACGCTGATGACATCATCAGCGTGTGACGAGCGCTCAGAGTCCCTTAGAGTAGGGGAGCTCAGTGGGAATGCGGTCTATGAGTGATTGCAGCACAAACCGCATTGCTCCGAGGGAGCAGGTTGCCTACGCCTATGCTGACCGTACGGTGGCCAGAAGCCCTTGAGTAGTGCGAAGCGGTTAGCAAACTCAAGGGCCGCCAGCCAACCGGCCTCAAAGACCATCGTCCTACTGTGCAAACACCCGGTACGCCCCATGGCCAGTCCAGGCCTGCCTTCACATGATGTCACTAACATCATTAGTAATGTCATTGGAGATGTAATCAACAGTGTCATGTATGATGTCATCAGTGACATCACAGAGGAGTGGAGGCAGTATATATTTGAGAGAGATTGTATCCACTGGCTTTAATGTATGTTGTTTATCAATAAATATAGTATAAATGTGAGTGATATCAAAATAGTTTGATACTATATATCACTGCGTTAAAGAAAGATATTTAGAATAAGGTTTCAGAATATTTTGATTAACTTTTTTGTGAGCAATATCTAAATGAGTTAAGTGGTTTGTTTAGGGTCTCATGTGGACAAAACACTATATTAACCCTCTGTAGTCCATTCAGGAGTCCACTTGATGTCATGTTAATAATTCTTTATATTTTCGCCGCTCTATGTGTTTGTCAGTTACTTTTCAGTGTTGGTTATTCACTGGGCGCCGCGCTCAGATCTCTGATTATTATAATTACTGGTTTCCTTTTCCAGGTTAGAATAATTATGGATCTTTGCTGACTCAGGATCCAAACAGGCCTCACTGGCCATCCCCTGATGTGACGCGTGTTAATAACATCTGGAGGCATTGAAACACATTGTGCTGTAACTGTATAAAGAGGAGCGGAGGATCAGGATACATTTCACTCGCACATAGATGCTGCAGGTTACGCTGACGCGTGTCATGTCTCTGTGTCTGATATTAGATTTTCTATCTGATTATTTTCTGCAAGTTGCAAAGACATTCCTGAGCATTACAGCCGATTCATCTGGTCCTGGTAGCGCGCTGCTGTGCCTCGTTCTCCTGTATATCACACCTGGGAGCAGCGTCGCAGCCTCCCCGTGCAGCCTGCAGCTAACCCGAGCGTACGAAGAATATGAGTATTACCAGGACGGAGACATAATCATCGGGGGGATCGTCAGCGTGAATTCCTATGCCATCACTTATATGTTTAATGAGGAGCCTGTGATCCTGTGCGTGAGGTGAGACACAATGTAACACAACACACATTACACACACTACACACAGCACTAAATAAAAGCACAAGCAACAAACTGATTCACATCCACATGAATATTGTACAAAGTCCACAGGGCAGCAGCGACAGAATGATTTATAATGGTAATCTATTGGTATATATTTTTTTCCATTCAATGCACTGAGGCCGAGCAGAGTGTTAGAATTAAACACCACAATAGTAGAGGCCAGCGATCCCAAATCACATATCGAATAAATATGGAAAAACCTGAGAAAAACAGTGTATGACGTCTCTGCAATCAGTGTTCATTAAGGGGAAAGAGTCAATCACTTAACTTGTAAAGCTTTTAAGATGGAATATCGACACCTGTTTCCTCTGTATGAGATGAGAGATGCGGCCAAATACGTAAACCGAGATCTTTCCACCTGGGTGGGATACTTTGAAGCAAAGGAAAGATCTCGGTTTAAGTATTTGGCCGCATCTCTCATCTCATACAGAGGAAACAGGTGTCGATATTCCATCTTAAAAGCTTTACAAGTTAAGTGATTGACTCTTTCCCTTTAATGAACACTGATTGCAGAGACGTCATACACTGTTTTTCTCAGGTTTTTCCATATTTATTCGATATGTGATTTGGGATCGCTGGCCTCTACTATTGTCGTGTTCCTTTTATTGTTCGGGTAGTGGGACAGACCACCCTTACAGGAATATAGCAGCACCCTACACTATAGACTGTTTCAGCGCCGTCTCATCTATTCTTTTGATTCTTTAGGCTGTCTTAATTAACTCATGCGTTAAGTATTAGGGTCTATTCACAAAGCTCCAAATGTGTGCGCTTTGAATTTCAGTAGGGATGTGCGTTTCGGGTTTCGGAATTTCAGAATTTTCACGAAATTTCCCGATTCGTGTTTTCGGATGCGGCCGATTTTCCGAAAATTTTTAGATCCGAAAACGGCAGATCCGAAAAGTTTTCCGAGCCGAAACGAAATATTTTCGAATGGACTTGAAATGTGTCAAATCAAAATTTATTGCTTTGAAACGAGGAGAACAGATGTTCCGAACAAAACGAAAATTTCCGAAATCACGAAAAGTCGATACAAAAAACGAGCTAAGTGACACGAAAATACGAAAAATGGGTGATATTCCTAAAAAAAAATGTACACGAAAAACGAGTCGAGCCGAACCAAATCGAAACAGAAATCGGTCGAAACGAGCCGAATCGAAAAGTTTAAAAATCCGAAAATTCGAACCGAATCGAAAAAAAAAAAAAAAGTGCACAAGCCTAAATTTCAGACAATTTCAGCTCACTTTAGCGATTCCATTTTGCCAAAAATGGAGCCAGTGAAGCAGTTATCGGACGTCGGCAAAAAGCACCGATAAGTGTCAAATTGACCTGAGCGAATTCCACTGAAGTAAAAAAAAAAGTCTCCTATTCTCCTTATAGGAGCTTAAACCAATGAAACTATGTTATAAAATGTGTTTAAACAACAAAAAGCCCTTTAAAAAAATAATAAAAAAGTCTGTTTCAAAATAATACAAAAATGTCTTTTAAAAAACGTAAACAGGGTTATTTCATTTCTCTCCCGTTCTCCGCACTTCAGAGAATACAAGTTTCCGACCCTGCAGTGAATTCAGAATTCACTGCAGGATCCATGAAATAAAGTGTGTGCGTCGGAAAAAACACAGCAAAACCGCCAAACAATCTGAAAAGCCGCCGAAAAAGCACTGGATCGATCCGAAAAACTGCTGAATACTTTCAATGATCCACTGCTAAGCCGCCGAATCAATCCGAGAAAAGGCCACCAAGAACACAATAAAAACTACTGGACCAAAATGTCTGGAATTAATATATAAGGTCCTATGAATAATAATAAAAAGGTCTGTTACAGAAAAAAAAAGGAAAGCACATTTTTAAAAAAAAAATCAGGGAAAAAACCCAGAAAAATGCCTAAAAATCCTAAAAAAAAATCAATAAATACAGAGACTTTTGCTGCAAATGAACAGAATAAGCAGTTGAATAAATATTTAATAAAAACAAGGATTTTTTTTTACTTTGAAGCCTATGGGATTCGCCTGATTAAACCTGCCAAATGAAACCACTGAACATCAGGGCATTTCACTGACATTTCTCTTCATATTTGGTGACTGTGAATAGATTAACCATTGCTTCTCTATGAGAATTTCACTGCCATCGAAGACCACCTTACATTGCAGGCAATACACCGATATCTGGCAAAATGCCAGCTTTTTGAATAGCCGAATGGCGACAAAATAGCATCGAACAGTGTATTTCCCCATACGGTGCAATTTCTTGGCCATTCGGCTATTCGAAAGCTGGCAATTCACCAAATATTAGCAAATTGCCAGCGAAATACGGTGTGCTTCGGTGGCAGTGAAATTCCCCATAGAGAAGTAATGGTTAATCAATTCAGAGACACCGAACAGCAGAGAAATGTCAGTGAAATTCCCTGATGTTGAGTGGTTTCATTCGGCAGGTTTATTCAGGCAAATAGGCTTCAATATTAAAAATATTCTATTTTTTTTAAATAGTTATTTAACTATTTATTCTTTTTATTTGCAGTAAAATCTCTATTTATTTTTTTAGGCTTTTTCTGGAATTTTTGGGCAATATTTTTAAAATGCATGTTTTTTTTCTGTAACAGACTTTTTTTATTATTATTCATATGACCTTATATCTTATTTCCAGGCATTTTCATGCAGTATTGTTTTTAAAAAAAGGCCTTTTAAAAGTTGCATTTGTTATTTTCTGTGTTACCCTCGTTTGGTGGCTTGAGGACTTTCTCTGGCAACCGGTCGGTAGGGATGAGCTGTTCGGGTTCGGACGGTTCGGAGTTCGGCCCGAACTTTGGTTGTTTGAAAGTTCACGAACTTCGAACTTTTTGGGTGTGTTCGGTTCGAGTTCGAAAAAAAAAGAAATTTTGAAAAAAGTACAGAAAATGCTTAAAAAATACAAAAAAAATCTAGAAATAAAGAGACTCTTTACTGCAGAATATTATAATCAACGGTTTATTAGATATTAAATTAAAAACTAATGTGTACGTGCAAAAATTCTCAACTCTAAATGACCTCTGGTTTTCAAATGTCATAACAACAGGTGTTTTAGGCTGGTCTAATAAATTTGATACATTGTAGACTATACTGAGGGGGTGGGGTGGTGTCTGCTTCTGATTGAGATTTGAGAAGTTTTAATTTCCCTCCTAAAACTTCTAATATGCTGTATTTCACCGCTGTGTGCTCAGCTCATTTTTACCGCTTTCGCTCATCATGTTTAAACGCGATTTTGAAGCCACATTTTGTTAAATGACTGACATGTTAGATATCGTTCTTTCCGGCAGATTCCGCAGATTTATAATATATAATTTTTATATCTGTACATCCTGTCCTGGTTGTATATTATGAAAAAATTAAATAAAAATTAAATTTTTAATCATCTGCAGTGTGTAAAGTGTTGTTTTTTTTCACATTTTAGCACATGAGCGTTTGCGGTTATGTTTTCTATGGGGTGCGCTTGTACAAAAATTAGAAATGGGGACTTATTACATTTTGTGGGGGGAATTACGTGATTTATAGCAAACGCACCCCATAGAAAAAAATCATTAGTGCATCATCGTTCACATTATAATTGAAATGTGAACAATATTGCTGCATTAATAAAAATAACACACAAAAAAATACATGTTTTTATTTTCTTTTTTATTTCTTTTACTTTATACCTGTTCATGTTGCCAAACCAGAGAAAGGTGAAAACCAGGAGAATGGCAGGAAAAGAGAACAATCTGGACCAAATAGCCGATTTGGAAAGTGAGATAAGGCTATGGTCAAACTAATGCATTTTTCGCAGCGACCGTCAAAAAGTGCGTCCGAACGCATTGCCGTATTTTTTCACGGAATGCGCGAAAACGGTCATACGATGCGCATTTTTGTGCGTGATTTTTTACGGATCCAAACCAGGAAACTTTGGGTGTCTGGACGTTATGTTGGCCGGACATGAGCAGGGTCTGACGTCTCCAAATCACGAACACACGCCGCTAGTGGACGCAGCGCACTCTGTACGTCCGTACTAGCGGTTCTGCGTTCTCGAAAAAATGCGTTCATTTTCCACTTGCGTTGTGTAGCTGGACTTTCGTGCGACCGTACTTCGTATATTGGCCGTCATTGCCCGTCATTTGCTGCTATTGCGGCCGTGATTAAGTGCACCTAAACGCACGTTAAAAATTCGGTAGTCTGACCCTAGCCTAAATGGGAGAATTTTTCTGCTTTGGCTATTTTGACCTAGAATTTTCCATTCTCCAGTCATTCTCCTGCTCTTCACCGCTCTCTTAATAACCCTGACAGGGTTATTCAGAGAAAGGTGAAACTCAGGAGAATGACTGAAGAGAAAATTCTAGGTCAAAATAGCCAAAGCAGAAAAATTCTCCCATTTATCTCACTTTCCAAATCGGCTTTTAGGTCTAGAATTTTCCATTCTCCTGCTTTTCACCGCCAAAAAATCAGTAAACTTTTTCTGCGTGACCGAAAATGTCTCCTCTTTTCATACAGACTGCCGCCCCAAGCAGTTGTTTATGGATAGATTAAAGGAAAAGCATTTATCGTCATTTGAAACGTCATTTTTTTGTTTTTAAGTGTTTCTATACATCCTAGAAATCCGCCACTTCACGGGCAGGTTATTGGGACCTCCTAGGAACGATATTTGAAGGAATTTTTCATTTTTATTTTTAACCCTTATTTCATGGAAAACTCACTGTCCCTTTAAAAACATTTTTTTTTTACTTTTTGTCCTTGTTTCCTGTCCCCCAGGGCACTACCCGGACCCCCATACACCTTTTATGGCAAATATCTAGCATATATGCCCTCTTGGAGGGCACTCTAAAAACCGAATTTTCAGCCCCATTGACTTGCATGGAGTTCGAGTTCGGGTTCGGACCTGAACAAATGGAAAGTTCAGGTTCGGGCCCGAATCAAACTCGGGGGGTGTTCGGCTCATCCCTACAGGTCGGCAGTTTGTTTGGCAGTTTGTTCGGTGGGTCATTGGCTTTTTTTGGATCGATTTGTCAGTTTTGCGGCAGATCATCTGTTTTTTGTCAGTTTTTCTGATCGATTCTGCTTTTTTTCAGATCGATTCAGCGGTTTTGCAGTGGTTTTTAGATTTTTTCGGCGGGTTGATTTGCCACACTTCAGGTACCCTGCGGCGAATGTTGATTTCACCACAGGGTCAGCAAATTTAACTTGCTGATATGCAGAGAATGGGAAAGCACCAACATGTTGCCAATCAGCGACAGATCACGGCCTACATCCGGTGGGGGCTGACATCTTGACATCTCCGGTGCCTCCTCTCGTCAACTGACATTGTCGGAATTAAAACTATCTGCCTAGGGATGTCCTACGGAAACTCCTATGGATGAGATAGGGGGTCACTTGGACCTCCATATCTCCCGATCAGTGAATGCTAGAGGGTCATGGTCTTTCCAGTGATACGAAATATGACCAGGTTATGTGTAAAAACAACAGGTTACGTGTATAAACACCAGGTTATGTGTAAAAACAAAATACATACAGGTATATAAATAAAAAATAAAAATGTATTTTCTTGTCTTTTTTTATTTTGTCAATGCAGCATTATTGTTCACTTTTCAATTATAATGTAAACAATGATGCTGCACTAACAAAACATGTTGTTTTTCATTCGTAGCTAAAATCGCATATTTTCTCAGTGAAATATATTAACGGGTTCCCATTTCAAATGTTTTTAAACAAATGTATCCTATAGAACAGGGGTCAGCAACCTTTTACACACCAAGTGACATTTTTTAAACCATCAGACAACCAGGTGCCAGTGAACAGCACTCAATAGTGTTAGTTAGATTTAAATTGTTATATTCATAGTTGTACTGCTAAAAGTAAGTTAAACTCAGAATTTTGTATACCAGCAGAGCCCAGAATTTGATATACCCAGACAGACCCCAGAATTTGATATACCCAGAGAGACCCCAGAATTTGATATACCCATACAGACCCCAGAATTTGATATACCCAGACAAACCCCAGAATTTGATATACCCAGACAAACCCCAGAATTTTATGTACCAGCAGAGCCCAGAATTTGATATAACCCGCAGAGCCCAGAATTTGATATAACCAGCAGAGTCCAGAATTTGATATAATCAGCAGAGCCCAGAATTTAATATAACCAGCAGAGTCCAGAATTTGATATAATCAGCAGAGCCCAGAATTTGATATAACCATTAACCAGCAGAGCCCAAAATTTGGTATAACCCGCAGAGCCCAGAATTTGATATAATCAGCAGAGCACAGAATGTGATATAATCAGCAGAGCCCAGAATTTGATATTTTCAGCAGAGCCCAGAATTTGATATACCCAGTAGTGTAGCGTTGGGGGGGGCTGGGGGCGGTGGCTCCAGGTGCAGTTTTTTTGGGGGCTCCAGCGCCATAGTGGGCCCCCGCTTGTTTCCCTGCCCTCTGTGATGGTCATCAGCGTGCACACAGGCAGCCAGTGGCACACTCTGGAAATGCCGTGGTGGCGCCTGCGCCGCCCCCTCACATGACATGTCACATGAGGGGCGGTGCCAGTGTAATGTGCTTAGACTGGGCTGCAGGCGCCATTGCAGCATTTACAGAGTCCGCCGCTGGCTGCCTGTTAAGAGTCTGTCACTGTGCCTGTCACTGATGACCATCACAGGGAAACCAGCGGGGGCCCACTATGATGCCCCAAACCGGCCTCCCCCCTACCGACCAGTGGGCCCTCAGAGCCAGTGAGTAAGGGGGGGGGGCAATATATATTCATGTTTGAGGTGCTGGGGGCAAATATATTCATGTTTGAGCTACTGGGGCAAATATATTCATGTTTGAGCTACTGGGGCAAACATATTCATGTTTGAGCTACTGGGGGCAAATATATTAATGTTTGAATTGCTGGGGCAAACATATTCATGTTTGAGGTACGGTCTGGGGGCAAATATATTCATGTTTGAGGTACTGGGGACAAATATATTCATGTTTGAGCTACTGGGGCAAATATATTCATGTTTGAGCTACTGGGGCAAATATATTCATGTTTGAGCTACTGGGGGCAAATATATTAATGTTTGAGCTGCTGGGGCAAACATATTCATCTTTGAGGTACTGTCTGGGGCAAATATATTCATGTTTGAGCTACTGGGACAAATATATTCATGTTTGAGCTACTGGGGAAAATATATTCATGTTTGAGCTACTGGGGCAAATATATTCATGTTTGAGCTACTGGGGGCAAATATATTAATGTTTGAGCTGCTGGGGCAAACATATTCATCTTTGAGGTACTGTCTGGGGCAAATATATTCATGTTTGAGGTACTGGGGGCAAATATATTCATGTTTGAGCTACTGGGGCAAATATATTCATGTTTGAGCTACTGGGGCAAATATATTCATGTTTGCGCTACTGGGGCAAATATATTAATGTTTAAGCTGCTGGGGGCAAACATATTCATCTTTGAGGTACTGTTTGGGGGCAAATATATTCATGTTTGAGCTACTGGGGCAAATATATTCATGTTTGAGCTACTGGGGCAAATATATTAATGTTTGAGCTGCTGGGGGCAAACATATTCATCTTTGAGGTACTGTCTGGGAGCAAATATATTCATGTTTGAGGTACTGGGGGCAAATATATTCATGTGTGAGCTACTGGGGGCAAATATATTCATGTTTGAGCTGCCGGGGGCAAATATATTAATGTTTGAGCTGCTGGGGCAAACATATTCATCTTTGAGGTACTGTCTCGGGGCAAATATATTCATGTTTGAGGTACTGGGGGCAAATATATTCATCTGTGAGCTACTGGGGCAAATATATTCATGTTTGAGGTACTGGGGCAAATATATTCATGTTTGAGCTGCTGGGGGCAATATATATAGCCATGTGTGAGCTGCAAATTACTGTGGGTTGTATTGCTGTGTGTGAAGCTCTGTGATACGCTCATACACTCTAAACATTACATTGTATCACAGTTAAGGCTTTCAATGCCCTAATGGTGGAAGGGAATCGGGGCATGCTAACGTGTCCACAGGTTGGGGGGGGCGCACATTTTTTGGCTGGCCCCGGGCGCTGACAACCCACGCTACGCCACTGGATATACCCAGTAAAGCCCAGAATTTGACATAACCAACAGAGCCAAGAATTTGATATACCCAGACAAACCCCAGAATTTTATGTACCAGCAGAGCCCAGAATTTGACATAACCAGCAGAGCCCAGAATTTGATATACCCAGTAAGGATGAGCTGTTCGGGTTCAGACGGTTCGGGGTTCGACCCGAACTTAGCCTGTTCGAGTAGATCACGAACACTGAACATTTCCGGGTGTTCGCCGCATGTTCGACCACAATGGACCACAATGCATTTTCCCACTGGCCTGAAGCTCGTAATTGGCTACAGCCTTGCACCTGACAACAGGTCTGGTGCAAGACTGGTTGAACACTATGCCAATCACCGCTCAGAGTCTTGATTGGGCAAATTTTGCCCAATCATGGGCTCACAGAGCTAAGTCCCGCAGCACACTATATAAGGTTTCCACGCAGCACTTCTGCACGCATTTCAGAGGAGATTTCAAAGAAGATAGTTGTGTCTTGTTACTGCCGGTCTGCCACGCTACTGGGGGGTCTGGGGGGTCTCATTTCTACCAAATATCAGGGAATTTAGGTGATGTGTGTCTTGTCACTGTGCCAGCAAGTTTTTTTGGGGTTTACAACTTTATTTAAAACATTTGTGAATTGAGGAGATTTTCTGGGTCTTGTCACTGTGCCAGTAAGTCTTTTTGGGTCTCATTTCTACCAAATATCAGGGAATTTAGGTGATGTGTGTCTTGTCACCGTGCCAGGAAGTTTTTTTGGGGTTTACAACTTTCTTTAAAACATTTGTGAATTAAGGTGATCTGTGTCTCGTCACACAACCAGTACCACGCAGTATTTTGGGGCTCACTAATTTCTTTAAAACACTTGTGAATTAAGGTGATCTGTGTCTCGTCACACAACCAGTACCACGCAGTATTTTGGGGCTCTCTAATTTCTTTAAAACACTTGTGAATTAAGGTGATCTGTGTCTCGTCACACAAACAGTACCACGCTGTATTTTGGGGCTCACTAATTTCTTTTAAACACTTGGGAATTAAGGTGATCTGTGTCTCGTCACACAAACAGTACCACGCTGTATTTTGGGGCTCACTAATTTCTTTAAAACATTTGTGAATTAAGGTGATCTGTGTCTCGTCACACAAACAGTACCACGCTGTATTTTGGGGATCACTAATTTCTTTAAAACACTTGTGAATTAAGGTGATCTGTGTCTCGTCACACAAACAGTACCACGCTGTATTTTGGGGATCACCAATTTCTTTAAAACATTTGTGAATTGAGGTGATCTTCTGTGTCTCGACACACAGCCAGCAAGTTTTTTTGGGGCTCACTAATTTCTTTAAAACACTTGTGAATTGAGGTGATCTGTCTCTTGTCACTGGCTGTCAGCTAACAGTGTGTCTCACTGAGTTATACCAGAGTTATTTAAATCTTTATACCAGAGTTGAATCAGAGTTCTGTATATATTAATCTATATATCACTCACCATGTCTGAAAGAACAAAAAGGACAGGCAGACGCTCCCAGACATAGATAAGAGGGCAAGCAGCCCCTGTGTCGGGAGGCTGTGCCTCTGGTCGTGGTGGACATGGTGCATCCTCTGCAGGGGCTCGCTTGTCCTTTCTAACTGGTGCTGGCCGTCTTAAGCAGCAGCAACATACAGAGGACTTGGTGGATTGGCTAACCAGGCCATCCTCATCCTCCAAGTCCTCTGCCAGCCAGGCTTCTAGTGCTTTACAGTCCACCTCAGCTGCCAAAGCATCTAATGCAGCCTCCATGTCCACAGCTACTCCTGCCATAGCCTCGCTATCACACACGGAGGAGTCAGCTGAATTGTTTGACTACAATGAGAGTGACATGCTGCTTGAGGATGCGCAGCAAGTACAGTGCTCTGATTCAATCTCTGAGGTTGAGCAAGGGAGTATAATCAACCTAGAGGAAGGGGGTGCCAGTGATGACACACAAATAACTGGCACGCATGTTGCCCCAGCAGCTGCAGCATACTGCCAAGTTGGCTCCAGTGACGAGGAGATAGGGGGTGAAGATGACATTGATGATGAGGTCACTGACTCCTCCTGGGTGCCAGATTGAACTGAGGAATCGAGTGAGGAGGAGGAGGCACAGCAAACACGATGGCACAACATCCTCTGTGACCAACCGTAGCACTAGCCAGTCCAAGGCATCACATGTCAGAGCTGCTCCAGTGCAGAGCGCTGTTGTCTCAAAGAACACATGCAGGAACTCTGCTGTCTGGGAGTTCTTTAAGAAATGTGCAGCAGACCCCACCATTGCTATTTGTAATCTATGTCAGATGAGGCTGAAGCATGAGATAAACACCGGACACTTGGGTACCACGTGCCTGAGGTGACATATAAACAAGTGCCACACATCCCGTTGGTGCAAAACTTTGCGTAGGTCCTCCTCCTCCTCATTTGTCTCTACCCACACTGTATGTCCTGCCATGTCATTGCCTACAACCTCCACCGACAGGGATGATGCTACAGTAATGGATGTACCAGCAGGTCCTTCCTCACAATCAGACATCATCCCAGTAGCTGAAGATTTACGCAGTCAGATTACGTTGCCGCAGCTGCTGCAGCGAAAGAAAAATATAGTCCCAACCATCCCCAAGCACAGCGTCTAAATGCCAGCTTAGCAAAATTACTCACATTGCAGCTGCTGCCTTTCCAGCTGGTGGACTCTGCTCCCTTCCGTGAATTTGCTGAATGTGCTGTACCACAGTGGCAGGTTCCAAAATGCCATTACTTTTCACGCAAGGCCATTCCAGCACTATACCAGCACGTGGAAGACAATGTTATCCAGTCATTGGGAAAGGCAGTCAGCAGCAAGGTGCATGTCACTTAAGACACGTGGTCCAGCAAGCATGGACAGGGTCGTTACATTTCCTTCAGGGCACACTGGGTAACTCTGATTGCAGCTGGGAGGGATCCAAGATGGGGCTCTGTGCTTGAGCTTGTTCATCCACCACACCTCCAGAAAGCTGCTTGTATGAGGTCTGTCTGCTCCACCACCACCACCTCTTCCTCCTCCTCCTTTTCTGTCTCTAGCGAAGTGGCAGTTAAACCGATGCCTGACAGGGTCTACGCAATGGCTCAAGCAAAAAGATGCCATACTGTGCTTGAGCTGATTTGTTTAGGGGACTGGAGCCACACGGTGTCTGAAATTTTGTCAGCTCTGCAGGGGCAGGTGCAGAGATGGTTATCACCACGCCAGCTTGAGCTGGGAATGATCGTCTGCAATAATGGCAGCAACCTTCTCTCCGCACTACGCAAGGGTAAATTGATGCATGTACCATGCCTAGCACACGTCCTAAATCTAGTGGTACAGCGTTTCCTAACCAAGTACACAGGGCTGCCAGAGCTTCTCATCCAGGCCAGAAAGGTCTGCAGCCACTAGGTGGAACTTGACATTAGCAATGCTGCAGCGTCTGCACAAACAGCAGAGGGCCAACAACGAGTACTTGTGTGAGTATGGCACAAGGACAGGTTCAGGTCAACTTGTTTTTTTCCCCCCGCAGTGGCTGATGATCAAGGATGCATGCACTGTACTGTCACCATTTGAGGAGGCAACGAGGATGGTGAGCAGGGACAGTGCATGCATCAGTGACACAATTCCTTTAGTGTTCCTGCTGGAGCACACTCTGCGGGGAATTATAGATATGGCTCTAGAGGCAGAGCAGCGGGAAGAAGAGGAGGCCTTCCCTTGCTCTCAAGGCCCCAGTCTTTCCGCAGACAGCATTCCAGCGGGTCCTACTCAGATCAGGCAGGAGGAGGATGAGGAGGATGAGGACTACTTAAGTAGTGGGGGCATTGAAGGTGGGGATTCCTCAAGGGAGGGTTTTGTGTGCCCAGAAACACAAGGGCTTGTGCGTGGCTGGGAGGAGGAAGTGCACAATATGGTCATCCTCATTGACCAGGAAGACTCGCCAGCTAATGCCACCTCCAACCTACGCTGCATGGGCTCCTTAATGATGCAAAGCCTGCTAAAGGACCCCAGGATTCGTGCTATCAAGGAGAGGGATCATTACTAGTTGGCAACCCTTCTTGGTCCACGATACAAGGGGAAAGTTGCAGAGCTCATCCTGCCCGCACAGAGGGAGCACAGGATGACAAAACTTGAGGATGCTCTAAAGCAGTGGTCCCCAACCCAGGCCCTCAGGGCCCACTAACAGGCCAGGTTTTCCAGATATCTGAAGCACAGCACAGGTGTTATGATTTGCTGCTCAGTGATTGCAGGATTCAGTCTGCATTTCCCCAAGGTGATCTGCAAAATCTGGCCTGTTAGTGGGCCCTGAGGGCCTGGGTTGGGGACCACTGCTCTAAAGTGACACTTGTGTAACACCTTTCCAGGCACTGGTAGATTACCAAGTGCTGATACACGTGCTTCTGAGGCTGCAGGTGATCAGAGGAATAGCGGTGAAGGCCAGGGCCGCTTGACTGATGCTTTTTTACATTTTTTTAGTCCACGACGCCCAAGGGCGTCAAATTTAGGCACCCATTGCCAGCGTCTTCACCATATGGTGCAGGACTACCTAGGGGCAAGGGCAGACCTGGATACCTTTCCAGCAGATGATCCACTGGCTTACTGGGTGTTGAGATTGGATCACTGGCCAGAATTTAGCCAATATGCTATGCAGCTACTAGGTTGCCCTTCATCTAGCGTGCTTTCCGAAAGGACGTTCAGTGCCGCTGGAGGTTTTGTCACAGACAAAAGAGTGCATCTGTCCACCTTCTCTGTAGACCGGCTGACATTTATAAAAATGAATCAGTCCTGGATCAGCAGCTATCAATCCCCTGATGCTGAAGTAGTGGAATAGATAGGGGATGTCCTCTTCTGCATTCACAAAACCTCCAGCACTGAACTCTTCCACAATACCACAAAAGGGTTACGGTGTGAAGGCACTTGCTGCCATGAAAGGCACAATATTTGGCTGCACTGACACCTGTGCCAGATTTTTATCATTTTAATTTTTTGAACCACAGGGTCCAACCCTGCACTCTTCCACAATACTACAGAGGGGTTACTGTATGATGATACTTGCTGGCCTGGCATTAAAGGCACAATATCTGGGTGCACTGATGTCCATTAACAGATAAAAAAAAAATTCAACATAGGACCAACCACATGGTCCACCCCTGCACTCTTGTGGAAGAGTTCAGGGTGGACCATGTGGTTGGTCCTATATTGAAATTTTTTTTTTATCTGTTAATGGGCATCAGTGCACCCAGATATTGTGCCTTTAATGCCAGGCCAGCAAGTATCATCATACAGTAACCCCTCTGTAGTATTGTGGAATACTACAGAGGGGTTACTGTATGATGATACTTGATGGTCTGGCATTAAAGGCACAATATCTGGGTGCACTGATGTCCATTAACAGATAAAAAACTTTTAAATATAGGACCACATGGTCCACCCCTGCACTCCTCCACAATACTACAGAGGGGTTACTGTATGATGATACTTGCTGCCCTGGCAGTCTTGCACCAAAGGCAGAATATCTGGGTGCACTGACGCCTTAACCAGATGCATATCTCTTTAATATAGGACCGCAAGGTTCACCCCTGCACTCTTCCACAATACTACAGAGGGGTTACTGTATGATAGTACTTGCATGCCTGGCACTAAAGGCACAATATCTGGGCACACTGCCACTGACGCCTGTATCAGATTCATATCCTCAGAGGGGTTACGGTGTGACGGCACTGTTGACGACGCTAAAAGTCCAATTTTAAAGCACCTATTGTTACTTTCATCCAAAGCCTGCATAAGTTTCACAATAATTTAGCCAAAAAACCCACTAAACTTGTTCTGCGCGTCCTAAAATGTCTTTTCATACAGGCTGCCGCCCCAAGCAGTTGTTTATGGATAGATTAAAGGAAAAGCATTTATCGTCATATGAAACGTCATTTTCTTGTTTTTAAGTGTTTCTATACATCCTAGAAATCCGCCACTTCACGGGCAGGTTATGGGGACCTCCTAGGCACAATATTTGAAGAAATTTTTGGTTTTTATTTTTAACCCTTATTTCATGGAAAACTCACTGTCCCTTTAAAAACGTTTTTTTTAAAACTTTTTGTCCTTGTTTCCTGTCCCCCAGGGCTCTACCCGGACCCCCATACACCTTTTATGGAAAATATGTAGCATACTGTATATGCCCTCTTGGAGGGCACTCTTAACCACTTCGCTGCTGAGGACGCGCTCAGCGCGTCCTCAGCAGTCCCGCTGGTATGCGGAGGAACGCGCTGAGCGCGTCCTCCCATCGGGGTCAGCGTTCGGCCGGGTTCGGCCGATCGCTGGCCCCTCCGGTGCGGGCTGACATCCTGGATGTCAGCCGCGCATCCGGACCAGCAGCCGCCAGAATTAGGTGTCATCGCGGGGGCGCGATGACACCTAATTCAGGCCCCCCCCTGTGCGGAGGAGGCGCCTGAAAGGGAGGGGGGAGGTCCTTCGGACCTCTCTCCCTCCCGATCGGCGGCGCACAGGGGGTTAACCCAGGCATCATTTGGAAGGGCACAGCCTGCCCTTCCAAATGATGCCTGGCATTAACCCCTGGGGAGCTGGATCGCGAATCGGCGCTGAAAAGCGCCGGTTCGCGATCCTTTCCCGGAGCTGGCCGACATCTTGGATGTCGGCCAAGCCTCCGGGAACTCCCCCAGAGGAATGGCGTCATCGTACGTAGCACGATGACGCCAGTCCTAGAGTTAACCCCTAACTGCCACCAACTGTGGAGATAGGGAGTTCCAATGAACTCCTATCTCCCGATCCGTGGCAGCTAGGGGTTAAATTTTGGTATGGTTGGATCGGCCAGAGCATGGCCGTTCCAACGATACCAAACATGAAAGTGAAAAGTTTTTGTAAAAAAAAAAAAAAAAAATAAAAATAAATAAAAAAATTAAAAATAAATAAAAAAATAAAATAAACACTTTATTTTTTTTTTTTTTGGTTTGTTAATGCAGCAATATTGTTCCCATTTCAATTATAATGTGAACAATGATGCTGCACTAACGATTTTTGTATGCGGTGCGTTTGTTAAGAATAGTGTCATTTTCCCCAAAAAAAAATGTAACGAGACCCATCTCTAATTTTTTTAACAAGCGCACCCCATACAAAATATAACCGCAATTGCTCGCATGTTAAAATGTGGAAAAAAACACTTTACACATTGTAAATTATTGAAAATACATATTTTATTGCATTTTTTGTTATAATATACAGACATACACATAACGTATACATATAATAATGACATATTATGAATCTACCGAGTCTGACGGAAAGAACGATATATAATATGTCTGGGTCATATACTAAAATAAGCCTTCAAAACACGTTTAACATGATGCGCAAAACAGGTAAAAATGACCTCAGCATAGGGGCGGGAAAAGCCTCAGCAGCGAAAGGGTTAAAAACTGAATTTTCAGCCCCATTGACTTGCATGGGGTTCGGGTTCAGGTTCGGTCCCAAACAAATGGGAAGTTCTGGTTCGGGCTCGAACCAAACTCGGGGAGTGTTCGGCTCTTCCCTAATACCCAGCAGAGCCCAGAATTTGATATACCCAGTAGGGATGAGCCGAACACCCCCGTGTTTGGTTCGCATTCGAACTTGAAAAATTTCAAAAGTTCGAGTTCGGACGCGAACACGATCCGAACTCAATGTAAGTCAATGGGATTCGAACGTTCGATTTTTAGAATGCCCTGCAAGAGGGCATATATGCATATGCATATTTGCCATAAAAGGTGTTTGCGGGTCCGGGTAGTGCCCTGGGGGACAGGAAAAAAGGGAAAAAGTTTAAAAAAGGTGTTTTAAAAGGAACAGTGATTTTTTTTTCCATGAAATAAAGGTTAAGATTAAAAATGAAAAAGTCATTCAAATATCGTGCCTAGGAGGTCCCCATAACCTGCCCGTGAAGTGGCGGATTTGTCGGATGTATAGAAACATAATAAATTTGTTTCGGTTCATTTCGTTTAGTTTTGTATTAGCCGTTATTTCATTTTTGGAATTCCTCTCCTCCTGTTTCCAACCCCAACCCTCCCAGATTGTGAGTTCCTACGGGAATAGGGCCCTCATATCCTCCTGTACTGTTTATCAAATGTTGTTCAATGTATTGTAACCCTGTCTATACTGTGCTTATTGTACAGCGCTGCGGAATATGCTGGCGCTTTATAAATAAAGAATAATAAAATGAAGAATAATAAACATTTAAAAATAAAAAAATTACATTTCAAATTACGGCAAATGTTTTTCCTTTAATCTATTCATAAACAACTGCTTGGGGTGGCAGCCTGTATGAAAAGAGGAGACGTTTTAGGACACGCAGAACAAGTTTAGTGATTTTTTGGCTAAATTATGGTGAAACTTATGCAGGCTTTGGATGAAAGTAACAACAGGTGCATTAAAATTGGACCTTTGGTGCCAGCTAGTGCCTTCACACCGTAACACTTCTGAGGTATTATGGAAGAGTGCAGGGGTGGACTCTGCATTCAAATATTAAAATGATTGGAATAGCTGCACACAATGCGCCGGTGTATGCAGCGCCTAACAGCGTGGGAGACAGGAGGCTGCGCTTGTTGGTGGATCTAGGAATCAGGTGAGTAATAGAAATAAAAAAAAGGTTTTATTTTATGTTCCTTGGGACATTTAAAAATGTTCTTGGATTTTATTTTTTTTAGAAATGTGTTGCCTTACCTTAGCCTGGTGGTCATTCAGTGGAGGCTCCCTGGATCCTGGATGTGGGGGGGTGTCTGACGTGACTGCAGGTGCAGTGGCTTTCTCCCTGTGCCGCCTCTCTGCCACATGCACCCGGCTGGCCACCCTGCACAGTCGCAGCTCTGTCATCTGCTAGCCACATGCTCCGCAAGGGATCCTTGGGAGGCCCCGGCTGGCTGCCCTCTACAGTGCCTGATTAGAGGGCCTCGTCTGCCTGATGTTTTAGCAACAAGCTTGTAGACTTGTGCGCCGTCAATAAATTTGTTTTGGTTCGTTTCATTTAGTTTTGTATTAGCCGTTATTTCATTTTTGGAATTCGTGTCTGAAACCCAATTCGGATTCGTACAAAATACGAATTTTCGTTAGATTCGTTCACTTTTCGTAACAATTCCGATCATTCGTTATGATAATTTAAAAAGCAAAATTATTACATTACATTACATTACACAGGCACGAAAATACAAAATTACGTTAACGCATTTCGGATCCGATTCCGAATTTCGTTTGGACAGAAACCTGTGACTGTTGGTTGACCAATCAGAGGTTTTCTTCTGGTCATGAGGCCTGCATTACAGGCCCGATCATGTGACTTCCCTTTGTGGGTTAGTTAGTGTGGTGGAGCAGATCACACGATTTCTCCACCAATTCGGAGCTCGTTGAATAACCCTGTTAAAGGACATTTCCACCTTTGTAAGTGATTGAGTTTTTCACATTTCTGTTCTAACGAAATTCGGATCAATTACATGTTATGTTCACCCTCAGCTGTGCTGACTTCCTCCTGGGTCTGCAGTGCCCTTTGTACAGTGTACACCCCGCTGTGCTCATTATGAGGGGTTCCCACAACGCTCAAAGGAACAATGTTCAATTCGGACCCTACTGGTGACTCCCATAACAAATATTAAAAAAGGTAATTTAATTTCATCATAATGAATATTCGTAATTATGATAATAAAATGATATTAATGAACATTCTTATTTCATACGATTCTGAATCTCCATCGACTACCAGTCTCTCACTCCCATATTAAAAATGGTAATTTTCCCAACCCTCCCTCAGCAGCAGAAGAAAACCTCTGATTGGTCAAACAGTCACTTTTCCGTTGTAACGAAATTACGAATCGGATCCGAAACAAAGGTTTGGATTTCGGATTCATTCGGAAGCGTAGCAATTCATATTTCGGATGCGTCCAAATCTACGAATTTCAGGAAATTCATACGAATTTCAGGAAATTCATACGAATTTCAAATCGTTACGAAACTAATCGCACATGTCTACAAGATTGTTTTATCCCATAGGCTTCAATGTTAAAAATATTCCCGTTTGAAATCAATATCTAATAGACCGTTGATTATAATATTCTGCAGTAAAGAGCCTCTTTATTTTTAGATTTTGTTAAGATTTTTTAAGCCCTTTTTTTAAAAATAAAAAAATAAAAAAATTTTTAGAACTTTTTGCGAACGGCCTGGAAAGTTCAAAGTTCGCCGAACGGCCGAAAGGGCAATGTTCGAATCGAACTCATGTTCAAATCGAACCGCCAGCCCATCCCTAATACCCAGCAGAGCCCAGAATTTTATATAAATAGCAGAGCCCAGAATTTGATAGTATAGAATATATAACAGCAAAGGCTCGGATGACAAAATGTGAAAAAATTATTTTTCACGCTGCAGATGACTGAAATTTTTATGGAAATTCACATTTTTTTATTGTAATATAATTTTTATCAGCTTTTTCATATTCAAACAACAGCATGAGTACATTGCAGAAATATGCAATCATTGAGAAATAGTAGCATACCGTAAGGAACAACAAGAAATGGTCATTCCGAGACTAAATGCTTTACTCATTGTAGAAATCGCTAAAAAAGACACAGTTTGAAGAGTGTAGATTGAACAGAACTCGTACAAAAAGGGACATATAGAAAAATACAATAATACAGAATACTCAAAAATCCAAAATCGAAAACAAAATCTACCAAAACCTGAGGGCACCTAGTAACACAGCTCTACCTCGAGATTAGGGAGATGAAATAGGATCAAGAACCTCCGTTCCAGGAGCAGTGGCCACTGCTACCCTTCCTGCCCGACGTTGCTTTGTCACAAAGTCCGGCCACCAGTACCATATCTGAAAATATTTATCGTACTCATCTTCAAGGGAATAATACATCTCCTCCATTTCCCTAGTATAATTGACCCTGGCAATCCACTCAAAAGGAGGAACCGTTTGTTTCCAGTATTTCGGTATGAGTGCTTGTGCAGAATTAAGTAAGTGGATAGCCAGAGACCTGGTATATTGATTAACCGATAGAGGGACCACATGGAGAAGGGCGACCTGAGGGGAGTAGGGCAGGTCCAGGGAGGTGATGTTGTTGATGTAAGTCCAAACCACATCCCAGTAAGATGCAATTATTGGACAATCCCACCATACATATGCATAAAAGTGACCCTTGCTCTCCGGCACCTCCAACACTCAGGAGAGACTACAGGATATATAGCATGCAAATGACTCGGAGTCAAATACTACCGGGCTAGAAGTCTTTAGTTAGTCTCCTGATTGCTGATGGCCCGGGAGGAGCAGAAAGTAATCTGAAAGACCGTAGACATTCCTCCACTGTTAATGGGGTTGGGAGTTCAGTCGACCATTTAACCATGTACTGGGCCACTAACAATGTTGCATATATGATAGAGAGCAAGTGTGGGGCTGGAGGGTCGGCAGTGCAGAGTTTTCCAAAGGGGGTCAAAGCGGTAGGAATGGGAGCAGGGTCCTTAAGAACAGAGATAAAATGCTGCAGTTGCAAGTAGCTATATGCTGCCAGGGGTGTAAGCGGGCGGTCTCCCAATAGAGCTTCAACAGATTGTAAACCGTCCTCACTCAGACCTGTCTGAAGAGGTACATAAGGGCCATCAAACATCAACCCCAGGAAGGAAGGGGAGCATCCCAGCGAAAAGTCAGGGTTACACATAATCGGGGTCAATAAGGAGGGCAAAGGCGACAAACTCCAATGGGTACGAAACCTGCGCCACAGTCGTAGAGTCAGGTAGATCATCGGGTGATGGTGGAGGCACAAGGACTCAAAACGGGGCTGTCTGCCAGAGCATCGAGACGATGGGAACTTGGAGGGAGACTTGCTCTAAAAAGACCCACAATTTATGGGGAGGAGATATGGACCAGTCACAAATAATGCAGCAACATAATAAAGTTCTAAGTGCGGTAGTCCTAGGCCCCCTCCTGACTTAGGACAAGTAAGGACCACGTAAGAGAACCGTGGCCTACCGCCAGCCCATATCATTTTCGAAAAAATTGATTTTAGAAAGCTGAAAAAGGGAGGTGTTATTGTAATTGGCAAAGTCTGAAATAGATATAAAAAATTAGGGAAAATAGTCATTTTTAAAATGTTAATACGTCAAAACCAGGAAAACTGTGGTTTGTTCCAGTCCCAGAGATCTTGCGTAACCTGTTCCAGTAAGGGTGTAAATTTCAAGTCAAACAAAGCCGCCAGATCGCAGGGAAGTTGTATGCCCAGGTATTGAATAGCTTTCTCTGGCCAAGAGAAAGGAGCCAGACATTTCAGAGTCGTCCTGAGTGAAGGGGAAATACCTACCCCTAACATCTTACACTTATCCGTGATGATTTTAAAATTTGATACTTCAGCGTACCTCAACCTCTCGCAAGAAAGCTGGAATATAATTCACAGGATCCAGGAGGGTGAGAAGGAGATCATCAGCGAATGCAGAGACTTTATAGTGGTGTAACAGTAGAGACATACCCTTAATACAATCATTGTCTCTGATTCGTTGAAGAAACGGCTCCAATGTTAGAATAACTAGAAGGGAGGATAGGGGGCAGCCCTGACGTGTGCCGTTACCAATAGGTACCTGGTCCGAAAGAACACCTTTAACTCGCAACACTGCAGTCAGGCTGGTATACAGCGCAGAAATCCAAGTCAGCCATCTACTGTAGATCCCAGGCCAAATTTTTTCAAGACTGCCAGCAGGAACATCCAGTCCACTCTGTCAAATGTCTTCTCGGCATCCACAGAGAGAAGTACCATCGGCCTGCCAGCAGTTTGTGCCCTATGAATCATACTAATGGCCCGAAGCGTGTTGTCGCGGGCTCCGCGCTGTGGGACAAAACCCACCTGGTCAGGATGAATCAGGGAGGGAAGGAAGGGACTCAAGTGTAGGGCCATCATCTTCACCACAAGTTTAACATCTGTATTTATTAAAGAGATTGGGTGATAATTTTGACAGACCGAAGGGTCCTTTCCCGGTTTGGGGATAAGAGCAATCGGCGCCCGGAGCGCGGGAGTAGCGATGAGCTGTTCGGTTCGGACGGTTCGGAGTTCGGACCGATCTTAGCCTGTTCGTTTTGCTCGCGAACTCTGATCATTTCCGGGTGTTCGGAGCAAGTTCGACCACAATGCACCACAATGGCCCACAATGCACTTTTACACTGGCCTGAAGCTCATAAATGGCTACAGCCTTGCACCTGACCACAGGTCTGGTGCAAGACAGGTTCAACACTATGCCAATCATGGCTCAGAGTCCTGATTGGGCAAATTTTGCCCAATCACGGGCTCACAGAGCTAAGTCCGGCAGCACACTATATAAGGTTTCCACGCACTGCTTCAGCATGCATTTGAGAGGAGATTTCAAAGGAGATTGTTGTTGTGTGTTCTTACTGCCAGTCTGCCACGCTACTGTGGGGGCTTGGGGGTCTCATTTCTACCAAATATCTGGGAATTGAGGTGATGTGTGTCTTGTCACTGCCAGCAAGTATTTTAGGGGTCACTAATTTCTACAAAACATTTGGGAATTGAGGTGATCTGTGTCTTGTCACTGCCAGCAAGTATTGTGGGGGTCACTAATTTCTACAAAACATTTGGGAATTGAGGTGATCTGTGTCTTGTCACACAGCCAGTGCCACACAGTATTTTGGGGGTCACAAATTTCTACAAAATATTTGGGAATTGTTATAATTCGTATGTTCTCACTGGCTGCCACCCATCAGGGGGTCTCACTGATTTATAGGAGGTTTCTGAGACTTGTAATCTGTGGCTTCTCACTGCCACCCATCAGGGGTCCCACATACTTCTAGCAGATTTATGCGAATTGTAATTTGTGTCTCCTCACTGCCAGCTATCAGGGGGTCAGACTGATTTCTAGGAGGGAATTGTAATCTGTGTCTTGTCACTGGCTGCCAGCTATCAGGGTGTCTCAGTGAGTTATAACAGAGTTCTGTAAATATTTAATCTTTATACCAGAGTTGAATCAGAGTTCTGTATATATTTAATCTATATATCACTCACCATGTCTGAAAGAACAAAAAGGACAGGCAGACGCTCCCAGACACAGATAAGAGAGCAAGCAGCCCCTGTGGTGGGAGGCTGTGCCTCTGGTAGTGGTGGACGTGGTGCATCCTCTGCAGGGGCACGCTAGTCCTTTCTAACTGGTGCTGGCTATTTTAAGTAGAAGCAACATACAGAGGATTTGGTGGATTGGCTAACCAGGCCATCCTCATCCTCCGAGTCCTCTGCCAGCCAGGCTTGTAGTACTTTGCAGTCCACCTCAACTGCCAAAACATCTAATGCAGCCTCCATGTCCACAACTACTCCTGCCGTAGCCTCGCTATCACACGGAGGAGTCAGCTGAATTGTTTGACTACAATGACAGTGACATGCTGCGTGAGGATGCACAGCAAGTACAGTGCTCTGATTCAATATCTGAGGTTGAGGAAGGGAGTATAATCAACCTAGAGGAAGGGGGTGCCAGTGATGACACACAAATAACTGGCACTCATGTTGCACCAGCAGGTGCAGCATACTGCCAAGTTGTCTCCAGTGACAAGGAGATAGGGGGTGAAGATGACATTGATGATGAGGTCACTGACTCCACCTGGGTGCCAGATCGAACAGAAGAATCAAGTGAGGAGGAGGGGGAGGAGGAGGCAGAGCAAACACAAGGCACAACATCCTCGATTACCAACCGTAGCACTAGTCAATCCAAGGCATCAGATGTCAGAGCTGCTCCGGTGCAGAGCACTGTTGTCTCAAAGCACACATGCAGGAACTCTGCTGTCTGGGATTTCTTTAAGAAATGTGCAGCAGACCCCACCATTGCTTATTGTAATCTATGTCAGATGAGGCTGAAGCATGGGAAAGACACCTGACACTTGGGTACCAAGTGCTTGAGGCGATATATGAACACCTGCCACACATCCTGTTGGAGCAAAACTTTGCGTAGGTCCTCCTCCTCCTCATCTATCTCTACCCCCACTGTATGTCCTGCTATGTCATTGCCTACACTCACAGGGATGATGCTACAGTAATGGATGTACCAGGTCCTTCCTCACAATGTGACAGCATCCCATCAGCTGAAGATTTACGCAGTCAGATTACGTTGCCGCAGCTGCAGCAGTGTAAGAAAAAAATATAGTCCCAACCATTCCCAAGCACAGCGTCTAAATGCCAGCTTAGCTTGCAGCTGCTGCCTTTCCAGCTGGTGGACTCTGCTCCCTTCTGTAAATTTGCTGAATGTGCTGTACCACAGTGGCAGGTTCCAAAACGCCATTACTTTTCACGCAAGGCCATTCCAGCACTATACTAGCACGTGGAAGACAATGTTATCCAGTCATTGGGAAAGGCAGTCAGCAACAAGGTGCATGTGACTTTAGACATGTGGTCGAGCAAGCATGGACAGGATCGTTACATTTCCTTTACGGCACACTGGGTAACTCTGATTGCAGCTGGGAGGGATCCAAGACGGGGCTCTGTGCTGGAGCGTGTTCATCCACCACACCTTCAGAAAGCTTCTTGTATGAGGTCTGTCTGCTCCACCACCACCACCTCTCCCTCTTCCTCCTCCTCCTCCTCCTCCTCCTTCTGTGTCTCTGGCGAAGTGGCAGTTAAACTGACACCTGACAGGGTCTACGCAATGGCCCAAGCAAAAAGAAGCCGTACGCAAGGGTAAATTGACGCATGTACCATGCTTAGCACACGTCCTCAATCTAGTGGTACAGCATTTCCTAACCAAGTACCCAGGGCTGCCAGAGCTTCTCAGCCAGGCCAGAAAAGTCTGCAGCCAATTCAGACGGTCATTCCCAGCAAGCGTTCGCCTGGCAGAAATTCATAGAGAATTCCACCTTCCCACAAACCGTCTGATCTGTGACATGCCCACCAGGTAGAACTTGACATTAGCAATGCTGCAGCATCTGCACAAACAGCAGTGAGCCATCAACGAGTACTTGTGTGAGTATGGCACAAGGACAGGTTCAGGTAAACTTGTTTTTTTTCCCCCCGCAGTGGCTGATGATCAAGGATGCATGCACTGTACTGTCACCATTTGAGGAGGCAGCGAGGATGGTGAGCAGGGACAGTGCATGCATCAGTGACACAAGTCCTTTAGTGTTCCTGCTGGAACACACTCTGTGGGAATTATAGATGTGGCTCTAGAGGCAGAGTAGTGGGAGGAAGAGGAGGCCTTCCCTAGCTCTCAAGGCCCCAGTCTTTCCGCAGACAGTATTCCAGCAGGTCCTACTCAGATCAGACAGGAGGAGGATTAGGAGGAGGAGGAATATTTAAGTAGTGGGGGCATTGAAGGTGGGGATTCCTCAAGGGAGGGTTTCGTGTGCCGAGAAACACAAGGGCTAGTGCGTGACTGGGAGGAGGAAGTGCACGATACGATCATCCTCATTGACCAGGAAGACTCGGAATCTAATGCCACCTCCAACCTATGCTGCATGGACTCCCTTATATTGCAAAGCCTGCTAAAGGCCCCCAGGATTCATGCTATCAAGGAGAGGGATCATTACTGGTTGGCAACCCTTCTTGGTCCACGATACAAGGGTAAAGTTGCAGAGCTCATCCTGCCCGCACAGAGAGAGCACAGGATGAAAAAACTTGAGGACGCTCTAAATCGACACTTGTGTAACACCTTTCCAGGCACTGGTAGGTTACCAAGTGATGACACACGTGCTTCTGAGGCTGCGGTTGATCAGAGGAATAGTGGTGAAGGCCGGGGCCGCTTGACTGATGCATTTTTAAAAAAATGTTGTCCACGACGCCCAGGGACGTCAAATGTAGGCACCCATTGCCAGTGTCTTCACCATATGGTGCAGGACTACCTAGGGGCAAGGGCAGACCTGGATACCTTTCCAGCAGATGATCTACTGGCTTACTGGGTGTTGAGATTGGATCACTGGCCAGAACTTAGCCAATATGCTATGCAGCTACTAGGTTGCCCTTCATCTAGCGTTCTGTCTGAAAGGATGTACAGTGGCGCTGGAGGTTTTGTCACAGACAAAAGAGTGCGTCTGTCCACCGACTCTGTAGCCCGGCTGACATTTATAAAAATGAATCAGTCCTGGATCAGCAGTTATCAATCCCCTGATGCTGACGTATCGGAATAGATTGGGGATATCTTCTGCATTCACAAAACCTCCAGCACTGAACTCTTCCACAATACCACAAACGGTGTGAATTACGGTGTGAATGCACTTGCTGCCATGAAAGGCACAACATTTGGCTGCACTGACGCCTGTGCCAGATTTCTATCATTTACATTTTTTGAACTGCAGGGTCCAACCCTGCACTCTTCCACAATACCGCAGAGGGGTTACTGTATGAATGCACTTACTGGCCTGGCACCAAAAGCACAATATCTGGGTGCACTGCCACTGACGCCTGTATCAGATTCAGATCCTCAGAGGGGTTACGGTGTGACGGCACTGTTGTCGTCGCTAAGGGCCCAATTTTAACCCTTTCGCTGCTGAGGCTTTTCACACCTCTGTGCTGAGGTCATTTTTACCGATTTTGCTCATCATGTTTAAACGCGTTTTGAAGGCTTATTTTAGTATATGACCCAGACATATTATATATCGTTCTTTCCGTCAGACTCGGTAGATTCATAATATGTCATTATTATATGTATACGTTATGTCATGTCTGTATATTATAACAAAAAATGCAATAAAATATGTATTTTCAATAATTTGCAATGTGTAAATTGTTTTTTTTCACATTTTAAGATGCGAGCAATTGTGGTTATATTTTGTATGGGGTGCGCTTGTTAAAAAAATTAGAGATGGGGTCTCGTTACTTTTTTTTTGGGGAAAATTACACGATTTTTAACAAACGCACCGCATACAAAACTCGTTAGTGCAGCATCATTGTTCACATTATAATTGAAGTGGGAACAATATTGCTGCATTAACAAACAAAAAAACAAAAAAAGTGTTTATTTTTTTTTTATAATTTTTTTTAAATTTTTTTTAATTTTTATTTTTCATTTTATTTATTTTTTTGCAAAATTTTTCACAGTAGTGTTTGGTATCGTTGGAACGGCCATGCTCTGGCCGATCCAACAGTACAAAACTTTAACCCCTAGCTGCCACGGATCGGGAGATAGGGGTTCATTGGAACCCCCTATCTCCACCGTTGGTGGCAGCTAGGGGTTAACTCCAGGACTGGCGTCATCGTGCTATGCATGATGACGCCAGTCCTCAGGGGGAGTTCCCGGAGGCTTGGCCGACATCCAAGATGTCGGCCAGCTCCGGGAAAGGATCATGAACCGGTGCTTTTCAGTGCCGATTCGTGATCCGGCACCCCAGGGGTTAATGACAGCCACCGTTTGGAAGGGCAGGCTGTGCCCTTCCAAGCAGTGCCTGTATTAACCCCCTGCTCCTTGGCGATCGGGAGGAGAGAGGCCTGAAGGACCTCCCCCCCTCCCTTTCAGGCGCCTCCTCCGCACATGCGGGGGGGCACCTGAATTAGATGTCATTGCGTCGCCGCGATGACATCTAATGTCCCCGCCGGTCTCCCGAGTGCTGGGCTGACATCCAAGATGTCAGCCCGCACCAGGGGGCGCAGCAATCTGCCGGAATCCGGCGGATTGCTGCCTCCTGGGCTCGGACGCGCTGAGCGCGTCCATAGCAGCCAAGTGGTTAAAGCACCTATTGTTACTTTCATCCAAAGCCTGCATAAGTTTCACAATAATTTAGCCAAAAAAATCACTAAACTTTTCCTGCGTGTTCGAAAAGGTCTCCTCTTTTCATACAGACTGCCGCCCCAAGCAGTTGTTTATGGATAGATTAAAGGAAAAGCATTTACCGTCATTTGAAACGTAATTTTTTGTTTTTAAGTGTTTCTATACATCCTAGAAATCTGCCACTTCATGGGCAGGTTATGGGGACCTCCTAGGCACGATATTTGAAGGAATTTTTCGTTTTTATTTTTAACCCTTATTTCATGGAAAACTCACTGTCCCTTTAAAAATTTTTTTTTAACTTTTTGTCCTTGTTTCCTGTCCCCCAGGGCACTACCCGGACCCCCATACACCTTTTATGGCAAATATCTAGCTTATATGCCCTCTTGGAGGGCACTCTAAAAACCAAATTTTCAGCCCCATTGACTTGTATGGAGTTCGAGTTCAGGTTCAGAGTCGGGTTCGGATTCGAACATTTGGAAAGTTCGGGTTCGAATACAAACCGAACTCTGGCGTGTTCGGCTCATCCCTACTCGGGAGCTGCACTCTGCCATCCAGGACATTCAAGGAAGCAATAAGACGCGGACCTAAAGAGGGCAAGAACGTTTTATAGGAAATTCACTTTTTTATATGTTTTGTTATATCATTCTGACAGGACATGACAGCTACTAATGATATATTATGAATCTGCTGAGTCTGCTAAAAATAAGGATATATAATATGTCTTGGTCGTAAAATAAAATGTGACTTCAAATCGCATTTAAACATGATGAACAGAAATTGTAAAAATGAGAGAAGCACACAGGGGTGAAATAGCTTAGCAGCGAAAGGGTTAAATCAACAAAAATGTAGTAAATATGTGTGTAAGTAATAGGGATGTGCATGGCTGAAATTTTTTTTAATTTAGCTTTGTTTCCTTCCGTTTTTAAATAATTTTGTTTTCGGAATTTCGTAACTAATTTAGTTTCGTACTTCGTTTCCTTGTGGATTGAAATTTCGAATCGATTTCAAATTCGATAGTTGATATCCATTTGATAGTTCATTTCAAATTCGATAGTTGATATCAATTAGGCAGGTGAGTGTGACTGCAGCCGATAATGGCAGGAGAGGCTCTGCCTCACCTGCCGCGCCTGACCGCAAGTCCTTGTATCAAAGGCTGCGCTTTTAGGAATATTTATTATAACATGAAAATAGTCACAGTGCATGTATAGGATAAAAAGAGATGCTGCGAGAATGTATAACCCACAAACAGAACATAAAAGGAAATTGGTACGAGAACATTTACACTCATGAACAGAAAATAAAAAGCCGGTACAATAATATTTACACTCACAAACAGAGAATAAAAAGAGACAGTACAAGAATATTTACACTCATAAACAGGTAATAAAAAGACAGAGGGCCCTATTACATTCTTCACGCAAAAAGGCACGCACAACGCATAAATTTTTGCACAAAGCATTAAATGTTAGCGCGCGTAAATCAACGCTGGTATTACAATTCTTGCGCATTTTTTGATCCATCAAAAAATAACGCGCGTTAAACAGATGCGCAAAAACACGCACGCATTAACGTTGCGTGCAGAAATCGGTGTTTCACGCGATTCAGCCAATCAGAATTAAGAACCACAATTATCTCACGTTAGTTTTTGCGCCTGCCAAAATCAATCTGAGTATATATGCTGCAGCAATAATAAAAACACACACAACTTCTCTATTTTATTGTTTGGGTATGAGTAGAATGTGTAACTATTCTTTGCTGCATTTGTTTTTCTGGGCTGGTGCATTTGGGTTCTGCCAGGTCGTTCAGATTTGCCATTAACACCAGCTTTTAGGAGTTGTTAAAATTATGTGCGCAAACGCTGTGCGTTAAAAACTGTGCATAGATTGTAATACCATCCGCATACCAGCGCACAAACGCATTTGCGCTCACAATGTTAAGTATAGGATGCGCGTGGTACAGTACGCTTGTAACGGGTTCGCGCAGGTTCACCCGCAGTAGACGTATGCGCGCGTTTGTTGCACTGAGATTGTAATACAGCATTCTGCGCAAAGGGATTTGCCCATTGCGTTAATGCGTTTTTGCGCGCACGCAAACATTTGCGTGAAGATTGCAATAGGGCCTGGTACGAGTAAATTTAAACCCACGAACAGGTAATATAAAGAGACAGTACAAGAATATTGACACCCACAAACATAGAAAATAAAAACAGACTGTATAAGAATATTTGCACCCTCAAACATAGAAATTTACCCCTTCAATACGAAGTTATTTTTCAAAAAAACATTGTCAGAAACAGTGTTTTTTTTTGAAAAATCATTTTTATTAATTTTAAAGTAGGGAATATTTGAGCTCATACCCATTGTATTTCTTACTGCAAATAACCTATTTTTGATCACTAGATGGCGCCATCTACTGCCAAATTGAGTTAAGGAGGTTTGAGCAGCTTGTCTATTCTCTTCTATTTCTCCCTGCATCGGCTGCTGATAACTCGATATTTCAGCGTTTAGAGCTGTCAATTTAACAGTTTTAGCTCTTTGGACATTATGAATCCTTAGCAAACCATCACTTTGAAACCAATAACAAGGAGATGCTTGATCCTTGTAAGATCTTTAATCCGAAATCTTACTGTAAGCATTTTCTTTACATCACTCAACAACTATCAAATCGATCCAGTATACCAAACGAAACAAAATAAAATTATGAAAGGAAAAGAAAAGATATGCGTCATGAAATTAATTTAAAACAAAATGTAACATTTTCCAGCTGTGCACACCTCTAATACACAATGATCTGCTGGATCCTGTTTAAATCCATTTGCAGTTACATAATCATGCAGCATCTTATTCCAATTCCTAAATATAGTGTAGGGCTTCCTCTGTTTGGCGCTGCACATAATAATAATGTGAAAATACTGTATCTCATATGTGAAGTGACTAAGGTTCTGTTGGGATGAGACCAAAGTGCTTAGTGCTCAAATTATAGAATATATGATAGCATACATAGAAACATAGAAAAATGTCGGCAGATAAGAACCTTTCGGCCCATCTAGTCTGCCCAATTACATGGATACTTTACCTGGATTTATCTTTTGTTTAGGATAGCCTTATGTCTATCCCATGCTTGCTTAAATTCAATTACTGTTTTGGCCTCTACCACTTCAACTGGAAGACTGTTCCATGTATCCACCACCCTCTCAGTAAAATAATATTATATTATAATAATATTACACCACTGAGCTCTTTTAATAATTTAGGGTGGATCCCATCAGGCCCCATTGACTTATTTGTCTTTACTTTAGACAGCTGCTGTAGAACCTCTTCCTCTGTAAACTCATATGTAAATGTCTCGTTAGTGTTTCCTCCTAAATGAGGTCCCTTTCCTTCCTTTTCTTCTGCAAAGACTGAACAAAAATATTCATTGAGGTAGTCAGCGAGACTTTTATCCTCTTCTACATACCTTCCTTCATTTTTAATCTAACTAATCCTTGTTTTACTTTTCTTTTCTCATTTATGTATCTAAAAAATATTTTGTCCCCCTTTTTTACTGACTGAGCTATTTTCTCTTCTGTGTGTGCTTTGGAAGCTCTTATAAATTGCTTTGCCTCTTTCTGCCTAATCTTATAGGTTTGACTATCTTCTTCAATCTGAGTTTTTTTATAATTATTGAATGCTATTGCAGCGCTGCTTTAAAAAGACTGTTTGCTGCATTTACTTGTTGTGGCCACCAGAGGGAGACAGAGGAAATATAGACCATGCTGGTGTAATGCAGGGTTTGGATCCCCTGTGAAATGTGTGTATGGAACCCAATGGCAAGCCATAGATAAGGAAATCAGGAGACGATGGAGAGTAAAGTAATATTTTAGTGAACCATGAATAGTAGCTGAAGTCCAGAGAATAATACAGTCAAAAGGTTGGAGTGGAATTCGTGAGTAGAATTTGTAAACAAAGTCCCAGAAAGAACAACGGATAATAACGAGGATGATGGTGTGGTCAATGGTACAATCCGGGTCGAAGGGTGTAGAAGGAGGCGTAGTCGTTGGCACAGTCTGGGTCGAAAGGGTTGAAGAAGGTGGAGTAGTCGGTGGCACAATCCGGGTCGAAGGTTTGAAGAAGGCAGCGTAGTCGGTGGCACAATCCGGGTCGAAGGGTTTGAAGAAGGCAGCGCAGTCGGTGGCACAATCCGGGTCGAAGGGTTGAAGAAGGCAGCGTAGTCGGTGGCACAATCCGGTTCGAAGGGTTGAAGAAGGCAGCGTAGTCGGTGGCACAATTCGGGTCGAAGGGTTTGAAGAAGGCGGCGTAGTCGGTGGCACAATCCGGGTCGAAGGGTCAGAAGATACGTGATCAAGGAATACGAGGAGCACTAGGAAAACTGAGGCGGAAGGCACAGTAGAACCTGGATAATGTGCTGGGAAGGAAGGCGGTTTTAAATAGGGTTCATGGAATCATGAAAATACCTCTCACCTGGATATTGTGGGTGGAGTTGAGGTACCTGGATTTTTGGTAGGTCAATGGGAGGCATTCGAGGATCTCCAGAACAGGTGTCACGCAGTACCCTTAATCGGCCAGCCGAGGGCGCCAGAGTACCTGGTTTTACACTACATAGGGGGGCTTGTTCTCGCGCGTGCGCACTTTCCTTTTCAGAGCTTGGATTCGGCCGGCAGCGTGGGGCGTCTCCTGGCTCTTCCTCTCTGTCCTGCGGACCCAGAACTTGGAGCGACGCGCCACGAGGGATCTCGGGTGAGTAGGGTACCTCTCCCAGCATGGCGGTGTGGACCGGGGCATGACAGGACCCCCCACCAAGGCACGCCTCACCGATGGCTTGGAGGGGTAACGAAGGTGAAAGGCACGCACCTTAGCCGGAGCATGGACATTGGCGCCAGGTTCCCAGGAGCGATCTTCAGGACCATAACCTCTCCAGTGGACCAGGTATTCCAGCTTTCCATAACGAAGTCGGGAATCCAGGATCTTCGAGACCTCGAACTCTTCCTCTCCGGACACAGACACGGGAGTGACCGGTTCGGCGTGTCGTCCAGGAAAAGGATTTTCACGCCAAGGCTTTAGGAGGGAGACATGGAAAACAGGGTGAATCCTGTAGGAGGAAGGAAGGGTTAAATGGGCCGCCACAGGGTTGACCATCTTGAGGACCTGGAACGGGCCGATGAAGCGAGGCCCCAATTTCTTGGATGGGCAGTCCAATCGAAGATGGACAGTGGACAGCAACACCTTGTCTCCGGGTGTATATTGTGGAGCGGGTCTTCAGTTACGGTCTGCATACCTTTTTTGGCTGTCTTGAGCCAGTTGTAGTTGTTGGCGTAATGTTCGTAGTTGGAGACGTAAGGGTCTTAGTCGGTTTGACACTTCAGGAACAGGAGTGTTCAGAGGTATGTCGGGTAGAATATCGGGATGGTATCCGTAGTTGGCATAAAAAGGAGAAAGACGAGTTGACGAATGTACCTGGTTATTATAGGCGAACTCAGCGAGTGGCAAGATGTCCAGCCAGTCGTCTTGGAGATGGGTGGTGTAACAGCGAAGGTACTGTTCAAACGTCTGGTTCGTCTGTTCGGTTGTCCCGTTGCTCTGTGGATGAAATGCAGAAGAGAGATATCTAGTCATTTTTAGGCTACGACACATCTGAGACCAGAAGCGAGAAGTGAATTGGGATCCCCTGTCTGAGACGATGGAATGAGGGATGCCATGCAGTCGGAATATTTCTCTGATAAAGAGGGTAGCCGTATAGGCAGCGGTAGGGAGGCCTATCGCTGGAATGAAGTGGGCCATTTTGGTGCAACGGTCCACCACTACAAAGATAGTTGTATGTTGGCGTGAGGGAGGTAGGTCCACGATGAAATCCATCGAGAGGTCTATCCATGGATGTAGTGGAAGCGCCAAGGGTTGTAGAAGACCGGCAGGGCGAGCTCGTGGATGTTTATTACGTGCACAGATAGGACAGGAAAGAACAAAGGCGGCAACATCCTTCTTGACTGATGGCCACCAGAAGTATCGTTGTACAGTGTTTATGGTCTTCTTAATACCCCCATGTCCGGCAGCTGGGATATCGTGTGCATGTTGTAGCACTTGTAGACGAGTCTCAGGAGGTGCATATATTTGCTTTTCGTGGTACAGGTATCATTTGATGAAAACGAGTCCTTGGATGTTAGTTGGTGGATGTCGACTGTGACTTCGTATGTGTTCCATTAGGGTGTCTTTGGTGGCACAGAAGAAGCCACTAGGCAGGATAGTGTCGTTTGAAATCGTGGTAGTGGGAATACTAGAATCATACTGACGGGAGAGGGCATCCGCTTTTCCATTTCTCTTTCCAGGTCGATATGTGATGAGTAGCGAGAAACGAGAAAAGAAAAGTGCCCACCTGGCTTGTCGGGGTCAGAGTCGTTTGGCGGTACGGAGGTATTCAAGGTTGCGGTGGTCAGTAAAAACTGTTACAGGGTGTGTCGCTCCTTCAAGAAGGTGTCTCCATTCCTCGAGAGCATTTTTTATCGCAAGCAGTTCTTTCTCACCTATGTTATAGTTTCGTTCGGCAGAATTGAGGCGTCTGGAATAAAAGGCTACCGGATGCAGGAGTTTCTTGTCCCCGGATCTCTGGGATAAGATTGCTCCCAGGGCAATGTCGGAGGCGTCTGTCTCTAAGTAGTATGGGAGGTGAGTCTCAGGCTGTTTTAGAACGGGTGCTTGAGTGAAGCTCTTCTTAAGTCTTTCGAAGGCCTGTTGAGCCTCCGTAGACCATTGAAATCGCACGTCCTTTTTGGTTAGCGAGGTTATAGGTGCGCTGAGGTGTGAAAAGGATCGGATGAAACGTCGGTAGAAGTTGGCAAACCCCATGAATTGTTGGACCGCCTTTTTGTCTTTAGGTGTTGGCCAATCGAGGATGGCCTTGACTTTGGCTTCATCCATCTCGACGTGTCCTGGTGACAGGATGTATCCCAGAAACTCGATGGATGGAGTTTCGAAGGTGCTTTTTTCAATCTTTCCATATAATTTGTGCTGACGGAGGCGAGACAGGACGAGCCGGACGTGTTGTTCGTGCTCTTGGAGAGAACGGGAGAATATCAGTAGATCATCCAAGTAAATCACCAGGAAGGTATCCAGGACGTCACGAAAGATGTCATTGAGAAAGTGTTGAAAGGCAGCTGGGGCATTGCACAAGCCGAACGGCATGACGCGATACTCAAAGTGACCGTATCGAGAACGGAAGGCGGTCTTCCACTCGTCCCCTCGTCTCATTCGCACCAAATTATAGGCTCCGCGGAGATCAATCTTTGTAAAGATACAAGCGTTCTTTACTCGATCCAGCAGCTCGGGAATCAGTGGTAATGGGTAACGGTTACGTACCGTGATTGCGTTCAATGCTCTGTAGTCGACGCATGGTCGGAGTCCACCATCTCTTTTCCCAACAAAGAAGATACCGGCCCCGGCAGGTGAAGTGGAGTGCCGTATGAATCCTTTTTTGAGTCCGTCCTCAATATACTCCTTCAAGGATTGAGATTCAGGAACGGACAAGTTGTAAATGCGCCCATGGGGTATGGGTGCTCCTGGAAGAAGGTCGATGGGGCAATCGTACTCTCTGTGTGGAGGTAGCGTGTCGGCCCCTCTCTTCTCAAACACATCTTGGAAATCAGAATATTTGACCGGTAGTTCAGAAGCTGGGTAGGTAGAAAACCTGATCTTTTCGGTGGTATACCCGTTCATACAGAAGTGTTGACAATGATGAGAGGGAAAAGAGACGGTATTGGAGGACCAGTCGATGGAAGGGTTATGGGTGCGGAGCCAAGGAAGCCCTAAAACCAGAGGGAACAAAGGAGAAGGTACAATGTCCCATTGGAGGTGCTCCTGGTGTTTGGTTCCGATGAGCAGCAACAAAGGAGTGGTTTCATGGGTGATGGGACCGGTACGTAGAGTGCTTCCGTCGACCATTTGTAAAGGCGTGGGGTTCGTCTTTAGTCGTGTAGGAACCGCTAGGGAGGTAGCGAGGGTGAGATCGAAGAAGTTGTTACTAGCTCCGGAGTCTATGATGGCGGACACGTTCACACTTCTATCTCCCCACTGCAGGATGACAGGAATGGTCAGATGAGCGGAGGCGGAACCAAATACACATTGAAGTGATATTAAGGAAGGATGGTTCTTACCTCCGTCAGAAGGAAGCGGTGGTCGTATAGGGCAGCCACGCAAGAGGTGACCGGGTTGACCGCAGTACAGGCAGAGGTTTTGAGCGCTTCGTCTGCTTCGTTCAGCAGGGGACAAGGGACCTCGTGCTAAGCCAATCTCCATGGGTTCGGGAGGTGAAGGAGTGGAGTTGGGAGGTCTGACAGAGGTCGTGGATGGAGTTTCAGACCGCCAGACAGGTAAGGAAGGAGTGGTGGCCATTCTTTCCTGACGTCTTTCTCTGAAACATTGGTCCAGGGTTAGGGATCGCAGGATCATGGCGTCCAGTGTTGTGGGAACCCCTATTCGGGCCAGTTCGTCCTTTAGTTGATCAGAGAGGCCATGACGGAAATGATCTCTAAGACCTACGTCGTTCAGGCCTGTATCTGCGGCCACAGCTCAAAACTCAGAGATGTAGTCCTCCACTGGTCGTCGCCCTTGTCGTAGATGCCGAATGGTAGATAATGCGGTTGATGAACGCAGAGGGTCATCATATATAGGGTTCATGGCTTGGACAAAGGAATTCCAGGAGGATAGAAGAGGACTCCCGTCATGCAGGAGTTGGAAGGCCCAGTCCTGTGGAGCCCCGGACATCAACGAAATGGCTGAACGCACTTTTACGGAGTCAGATCCATAAGTACGAGGACAAAGAGAGAACATAAGTTCACAGGCGGTAATAAAGGTGCGATACCTTGTGCGATCACCGGAAAACCGTTTGGGTGCATTGGCTCTGGGTTCTGGAGCGAGGAGTTCAGCCTGTTGAACGACGGAGCCGGAGGGTGAAGGAGGCAATGCGTGGCCTCGGCGCGACTCCTCTCTCTATGAAGTAAGGTTTCTTGGCTGGTCTGTAGGTTCTGTACCATCTTGGCTAGGGCGGCCATTTGTTCGGTGAGAATAGTAAGAACTTGAGCTGTGCTTGCGGGTTCCATGATGATCCAGGTTCTTCTGTAATGCAGGGTTTGGATCCCCTGTGAAATGTGTGTATGGAACCCAATGGCAAGCTATAGATAAGGAAATCAGGAGACGATGGAGAGTAAAGTAATCTTTTAGTGAACCATGAAAATAATACAGTCAAAAGGTTGGAGTGGAATTCGTGAGTGGAATTCGTAAACAAAGTCCCAGAAAGAACAACGGATAATAACGAGGATGATGGTGTGGTCAATGGTACAATCCGGGTCGAAGGGTGTAGAAGGAGGCGTAGTCGTTGGCACAGTCCGGATCGAAGGTTTGAAGAAGGCAGCGTAGTCGGTGGCACAATCCGGGTCGAAGGGTTTGAAGAAGGCGGCGTAGTCGGTGGCACAATCCGGGTCGAAGGGTTGAAGAAGGCAGCATAGTCGGTGGCACAATCCGGGTCGAAGGGTTGAAGAAGGCAGCGTAGTCGGTGGCACAATCCGGGTCGAAGGGTCGAAGATACGTGATCAAGGAATACGAGGAGCACTAGGAAAACTGAGGCGGAAGGCACAGTAGAACCTGGATAATGTGCTGGGAAGGAAGGCGGTTTTAAATAGGGTTCATGGAATCATGAAAATACCTCTCACCTGGATATTGTGGGTGGAGTTGAGGTACCTGGATTTTTGGTAGGTCAATGGGAGGCATTCGAGGATCTCCAGAACAGGTGTCACGCAGTACCCTTAATCGGCCAGCCGAGGGCGCCAGAGTACCTGGTTTTACACTACATAGGGGGCTTGTTCTCGCGCGTGCGCACTTTCCTTTTCAGAGCTTGGATTTGGCCGGCGGCGTGGGGCGTCTCCTGGCTCTTCCTCTCCGTCCTGCGGACCCAGAACTTGGAGCGACGCGCCACGAGGGATCTCGGGTGAGTAGGGGACCTCTCCCAGCATGGCGGTGTGGACCGGGGCATGACAGCTGGGCAGGACTGAACTACAATTTACAGCATGCTTTGCAGCGGATACAGGAAGTGGGGGAACAGAGGGGAAGGACATCCGCAGCCTCCTGCGAAGGAGAGCCAGTGTGAGCTGAGCAACGAAAGGTAGAAGACGCATATGTTAGGGATCGAGACCAGGCGCGGCCTAGCGGGTACTGCTGATCAGAGACAGTGACTTGGCGGAGACCTATCTATAGATTGCCGAGAGGTTTTGCACAGAGACAGAGTTCCGGTTTGGACCCCGAGTAAGGAGACCACGATGATCCACCGGGAGTGCAGGCGTTAGGCCGTAGTTCTCGTTGCGGAGATCAGACAAGCAGGAGAAGTGGATCCGGTGGCACAGAGTTCCAGTGTAATCCAGCGGAGAGACATCCTTGATTGGGCAGTGGAACAGATTGTCTAACGGATGGGTGAGAGGCCTTCCAGGCCCCAGTCTCAAGTTTAACGAAGCACGCTGCATTATTGTTTAAATCTACAGGGCCCCAACGTGACTAGTCGAAGATTTGCTCATTCCATTCACTGGCCAGTTGAATATAGTACCCGGGTACCTGAGTTCACACACACACCTTTTTGAGACATTACTTTCGTGGGATATACATTCCAGAAACGAAGGGGTTAAACTTTCCTTTTTGCTGCCGCATGTTTTTTCCTGCATTACGAAGTCCTGTCGTTCATATACCGTGTTTACATTATATATGCCACTTTATTGGGATCAGTAAAGTATATAATCTATAAAATCCACAACAGTGCTGGTGTATAATTATTCCCTAGTGCAGTGAGACTAACCCGAGGTTAAATTCAGCTGCTCCTCCGGGAGTGAGCGCTACACGTGGGGGCTCGTCCGGGATTCCAGTCTCTATAATAGAACCACATTTAAAGGGTTAATTATGGATCCAGACACTGCTGCCAAATGGTGTGAGGAGCAAGATAGCCAGATAGAGTTAAGCATAGTCATGGATATTCCTGCAGACACTTGGGCCGAAGATCAGATTCGCCGGGCCGTGGCCGCGCTGACACCAGATCATTGGGGGTTAATTCTGGACATTAAAGCGAACCCGGATACTTCTCACACGTATGTTCTTTTTGAGTGGAGAAAGGGTGTTCCAGTGTGTTGTTAGGGCACGAGCGTGAAGCTGACTGATGAGGTGGAAGTTCAACTGATTCAGCCAAGTGTGCCACGTGGCGATTCTGTGAATATTCCTGCATCCAGCCCGCTGGCCATGATCGGGCCGGAGTTCATTGCTGCTATTGGAGACCTCGTAGTTAAGTGTCAGAGGGCCCACCCTTCTTACATCAGCTTCGGATATCGGAAGTAGGAAAAATTTTCAGGAAACTTGCCAACTCCGGTGGGAGAAGAAACCTTCGAAGAATGGATGGAACAGGTGATGCAGGCTCTGTATGAGTGGGACGTCTCTGAAGCGCAGAAGAATCAAAGAATTACTGAGAGCTTGAAGGGACCTGCATCAGAGGCTGTCAGGAATCTGAAGCTGAGTAAGCGAGACTGTACTGCTTTAGATTACCTGAACATATTACAGGAAGTCTTCGGGCGCGAACGAAAAAGCTGCTGAGCTAATGTACCAGTATGAACATACTTACCAGCAAAAGGGTGAGAAGATGACAGAATACATGAGGCCTGGATAAGATACTGTACCAAGTACTGTTGAAGAAAAGGGCAGACCCCACTACATTAGATCAGGTTAGAATGTGGCAGATATTGAAAGGTGCTTTACCCTTAGACCCTGTGATTGTGCAACTAAAGACTCAAGAAGGTAATAAAGAGTTAATTACCTAGAACTGATTTGAATTGTTCAGGAAGAAGAAGCCCTTCTGGAAGAGATGCTTGCAAGAAGGGGAGAAAAGGTCTATGCGCACCCATAGGGTATAATGAGTGTTCATCAGATGAAGATGATCCGGAAGAGACATATGAGCCGGAGATAACCCAAAAGTCGTCAAACCAGGTGTATGGTGAGATACAAAAGACTCTCAAGAAAGTACAAGAAGCCCAAGTTAAGATGGAACAGACACACACGGATCTATGCCAGGCAATCTTGAAAGTAGCAGAAATGCAGACTGAAATACAGAGGTCTCTCTCAGATATATGAACAGCATCGGTTGCCGTGGCCTCCGACAGGGGATTTTCAAATGAGCCACGGGAAGAAAGTATGCTCTCATCCTCGTGGGGAAGATGTTTCACCTGTGGGGAATTCGGCCATTTCAAGGCTCAGTGCCCAGAAAGGAGACAGGGAGGGTCCCTATATGTGTCTGCTAGAACTAGGAGATCCTCTCCCTGGAGGTCCGGTCCTATGTCACGGGAAGACAATGTACGCCCGCAGTCGCTAGGTATGAGACGAGGGTTAGAGTACAACAGACTGGGTCTACATCTCCTGCTGCTATGAAAAATATTTGGGACTGAAAGGTTTCCCTATGATGGATATATACAGGTGGAGCTAGAATTCAGTTCAGTAATCGTTGGACAACCGGGAGTATGTGACACGTTGGCCATTGTGTGTCCTCTTCCCTCGGGAGCTAATTGAAGTTCTATGATAGTGGGGATGAACACTGATGTGTTGAGATACCTCTTAACCCCACTGGTGACAGGAGAGAGTCCTGCTCCTAAGACGGCACACTCGATGTTACGACCGGCCTGTCCACGGAGGGTCAAAGAACAGAGAGCCACTACAGAAGTGAGAAAGCTGAGGAGAACGGAAGGGACGGAGAAGGTCCTACGGTCAGGAAAGACTGTACGAGTACCGATTGGAGACAAGTTATTTTTGCCTGGTCCGCCTATATCTCGTCCGACTTCTATTACTCGGTTTCAGCAGTTCCTTCCATTGGAGAGAGTGAAGAAGACGGTAAGGAAGAAGGCTGGTGTCTGAACTGGGTGTGGACACCTGAGTCCGAGGGCGTCAAGCCGGTCTCTGACCGGGGTGAGAGTGATTTAGAGCCTGATATTTCTGAAGTTATGACTCAAGCACCTGAAGTACCTGAGACCTCAATAAAATATCAAGAAATATCTATAGATTACAGTTCTATGCCTTCACTGAAAGGCACATATTCCGAGGAGGTGTTTGCTCTGACTGTTTATGAGAGAATTGAGCTTGTAAATGTGACTCACCCACCTGAAGACATATCGGGAGATGACAGTTCTATGCCTTCCCTGGAAGGTTCATACACCGAAGATGTATATACTCAGTCTGCAGGAGAGAGAATTGAGCCTGTGGAGTCAGCTATCCCGACTGAAGAGGGTCCTGAAAAATTTGAGCCTAAACATTCAGTACGACCCCCTCAGAGACTCACGTATGATTCACCAGGACATAGCACAGAGTAAGCTGTAACAACTGTGGGGAGGTTTCCTGAAGTGTCAGCCCTATTTGCAGAGGTGCCTAGGGGTTTAGGTGAGAATGAGGATATTTGCTGCCAGTTGTCAACCCTGAATATATAGGTTAAAGTGAGAACTGTTGTGTTATGTATGACCGATACACTCCCTTGGAGGGACCCAAGAGTTTAAGGGGGGAGAGTGTTGCGCTGCTTTAAAAAGACAGTGTTTGCTGCATTTACTTATTGTGGCCACCAGAGGGAGACAGAGGAAATATGAACTATGCTGGGCAGGACTGAACTACAATTTCCAGCATGCTTTGCTGCGGATACAGGAAGTGGCGGAACAGAGGGGAAGGACATCAGCAGCCTCGTGCGAAGGAGAGCCAGTGTGAGCCGAGCGACGAAAGGTAGAAGATGCATATGAGACTGTCAGGGATCGAGACCAGGCCGGAGAGCAGGCGCGGCCTAGCGGGTGCTGCTGATCAGAGACAGTGACTTGGCGGAGACCTATCTATAGATTGCTGAGAGGTTCCGGTTTGGACCCTGAGTAAGGAGACCGCGATGATCCACTGGGAGTGCAGGCGGTAGGCCGTAGTTCTCATTGCGGAGATCAGACAAGCAGGAGAAGCGGATCCAGTGGCACAGAGTTCTAGTGTAATCCAGCGGAGAGACATCCTTGATCGGGCAGCGGAACAGATTGTCTAACGTATGGGTGAGAGGGCTTCCAGGCCCCAGTCTCAAGTTTAACGAAGCACGCTGCATTATTGTTTAAATCTACAGGGCCCCAACGTGACTAGTCGAAGATTCGCTCATTCCATTCACTGGCCAGTTGAATATAGTACCCGGGTACCTGAGTTCACACACACACACCTTTTTGAGACATTACTTTCGCGGGACATACATTCCAGAAACAAAGGGGTTAAACTTTCCTTTTTGCCGCTGCGGGTTTTTTCCCGCATTACGAAGTCCTGTCGTTCATATACCATGTTTACATTATATATGCCACTTTATTGGGATCAGTAAAGTATATAATCTATAAAATCCACAACAGTGCTGGTGTATAATTATTCAATAGTGCGGTGAGACTAACCCGAGGTTAAATCCAGCGGCTCCTCCGGGAGTGAGCGCTACACTATCTTTTTGTTCTTCACTATTTTGGCCACTTCTGCAGAGTACCACAGTGGTTTCTTCCCTTTTTTGTTTTTGATAACAAGCCGAATGCAATTGCCTGTGGCCTTCAATAATGCTTCCTTTAAATAATCCCATTTCTCCTGGATTCCCTTTAAACTCCTCCAGTCTGATAATGTCTCCTTCACACAAAATCTCATTTTAGAAAAATCTGTTTTTTTAAAGTCTAAAACTTTTGTTTTTGTGTGGTGCGCCTCCATCCCTTTTCTTATATTAAACCACACTGACTGGTGATCACTAGATCCCAAATTTTCACCTACAACAACGTCTGATACCAAACCTCCATTTGTGAGTATTAAATCCAATATGGCCTCTTTTATGGGTCGGCTCCTCAACTACTTGTGTTAGAGATAATCCCAGTAGAGAGTTTAGAATATTTGTACTCCTGGTGCACCCAGCTATTTTGGTTTTCCAGTTCACATCAGGAAGATTAAAGTCCCCCATGATAATAACTTCCCCCTTCATTGTGATTTTGGCTATTTCCTCAAGCAGCAGATTATCTAGCTCTTCTACTTGTCCAGGGGGGTCTATAGATCACACCTACACGAGCTACTGTATGATTGTCAAATGTTAGCGTAACCCATACTGACTCTATGTTCACCTCGCTCACTTTTATTTGGTTCGTTTTTATGTTGTTTTTCACATACAGGGCCACTCCTCCTCCTTTCCTACCTTCTCTGTCTTTTCTATATAAAGAGTACCCCGGTATTGTTATGTCCCAGTTATTTTTCTCACTGAACCATGTCTCAGTAACCGCCACTAAATCTACTTTTTCAGCTGCCATCATTGCCTCCAGTTCATTGATTTTATTGACTAAACTGCAAAAATTTATAGACACGACTCTGAGCTTGTTATTTTTTACCCCGCATGTTGCTTGCACCCTCCGATTTATTTTTGGGGGACAACCGGGCAGATTGTTTTTTACCCTTTTGTCCCCCCCTCCTAGTTTAAATATTATACATAAATTATTATACATGCTTATCAAAGGAGAGAGGTGATTGTAATCATCACATTGGTCTAGAGTAAGACCACTAACAAATAAATAGAGGGTACAGCTTACACTGTTGCAGATAAATGTGCAAATTCAGGAAAATATTAAACATATATTTAGTAGATGCAATAGAATAAAAAACAAGAAACTAGAGATTAGGCCCTCTAGTGGTGAAAAGTGTGTGGTGCAATAGTCTAGGCCTGCAATATGTGCAAACGTATGAAAACCTAACAATGAGGTTACGTTGGGATAACACCAAAGTGCTTTGTGCTTAAATTAAAGGTTATAGAATGCAAGACATAAAAAGGTTATCAGTGGGAAAAGGGTAATTGTGATCATCATATTGGTCTTGAATAAGACCACTAGTATAAAAATTGATGATGTCGTTTACAATGTTGCGAATAATTGTGCAGGTTCAGAAAAGATTATAAATATAAATAGTATATACAATGTAGTAAAAACAGTGTGCTATCAATTAGGACCTCTAGTGGAAAGAAAGTGTGTTGTGCAATAGTTCAGGTCTGCAATCTGAGCAAACTTCTGCAGACCAATTCTTACATTATGCTGCCACCTAGTGGCAAAAGTGTCAAAATGTCCTTTATTCCAAAATGCTGTATTCTATCCACTGCAGTTCTTTTAAGTTCACAAAGAAAAAAGCTATATAATTACATATAATATATATAATATATATAAAAAAAGCAATTCCCTCTACATGACTATAACCTTTAGCAACATATCTGGCTTTGGAAATTTCTGATCCCTAAAAATTTTTTTCAAGTTGTACACCCAACAACCCCCCCCCCACACACACACATTTCAATTTTACCTTTTGGTGAAGTGGTCAATGTAAAAGTCACATTTTTTCTAAGTGAATCTATTTCCTCTTTCATAGCATTAAGCCAAAACACTGAGGTGAACTTAGTACTCACCTCTCTATCCAGGGTCCCATGCAATTCTGACTTCCTTGAAGTCAGACCTGTGTATTTATACTTGTCCTGGTGCACTGGCATAAGCACGCTGGCTGTGATGACGTCAGCTTCATGTGGCCCCTCGCCAGAGCATGGAGAGAGCCTGAAGGGGAGGATTGGGTCCTTTGGAACCCTCTATCTCCTCATTGCCGGGGGTAGAAAGTCAAGAGAGGCACCACTGGAAAGGTGCCAGTCTGACCTTTCCAGCAATACCTCTATTTAACCCCTTTAGTGCCGGATAGCAACCTGGCACCTATCAAAGCCAGATCGAGGTCTGTTTCCGGTGGGGGCTGAATAAAATCCTTTTGTGTGTCAAAGGATAATATTAATTACTTACACTATGGTCACTTGCAGATCATGACTCCCTGTAGCCAGATGTTTGTGGTTGTTAGAGCTCATAATTTAAAGATAGCAATATTTTTACTTTGTGTTTATATTTTTTATGTTTCCTCTAAGATAAGGAACATGATTGAGGAACAAGGTGGTTCCTCGCCTTGTTCCTCATAGTTCCACAGTTCCTCACACAGTTTCTCGCCCAGTTCCACTTACAGTTCCTCAATTGCTCACACAGTTCCTCAGTTGGTTTCACAATTCTTAAGTTACTCACACAGTTCCTAATAGCTCCTAAGACGCTCACTCAGTTCCTCAGGTGCTCACACAGTTCGACATGCAATTCTTCAGATGCTCACATAGTTCCTAACACAGTTCCTCAATTGCTCTCACAGTTTCTCATGCAGCTCCTCACGCAGTTCCTCAGCTGTTTAAACAGTTCATCAGCTGCTCACACAGTTCCTCGTGCAGCTCATCACACAGTCACTCATTTCCTCACACAGTTCCTCAGTTGCTCACATAGTTCCTCACACAGTTCCGTAGTTTCTCACACAGTTCTTCACACAGTTCCTCACACAGTTCTTCACACAGTTCCTCACACAGTTCTTCACACAGTTCGTCAATTGCTCACACAGTTCCTCACATAGTTCCTCTGTTGGTCACACAGTTCTTCAGTTGCTCACACAGTTCCTAACAGTTCCTCAGATGCTCAGACAGTTCCTCACACAGTTCCACAGTTGCTCTCTCAGTTCTCCATGCGGTTCCTCAGTTGCTCATACAGTTCCCCACATAGCACATAATTTTGACCTAGCTACCTAGCAACGAATAGTTCTTAAGTCTATCTAGATCAGTCAGTAGGCAAACCTTTGAGAGTCCGCTGCAATAGGACAGATAAAAAGTCAGAGAATCATCCAGGATACAACAAAGGTAGAGTTTATAATTTAGTATTCAGTCCCTAGGAGAGTCCTCAAGCTCAGAGAGCTCATGACAGAGAACCTCCTTATAGAGTCTAGAAGTCAGATTTAAGCAAAAAGTTGGTAAATAAAATCAATTGGCCGTTAGCATTCCATATTCCGCTCAGCTGAATGCCAATTGATTTAATTTACCAAGTATTTGCTTTAATCTGATTATTGCAACGAACCGTCCCATTCAAGGAGAGCATAGCACTTTCAATATTGCTACATTGTAGCCATACCCCCTTGAGAAGTCCTGCATGTCTTATATGACGCTCGGTGGAGCTTGATTAAATTAAAGTGTTCACATTAGTGATCTCTTCTCATGCCACATCTTACTCATTTTTGCATCGTTTGCGATCCAACCACTCCTTCATATTATACGTTTTTTTGTTATTGTCTATTATGCAACTGTGCAAATAAAGGTTTAAGTTTTCTTTAATGTCAAAGCAACAATCTTTTTCTTTTTTTGAAAAAAAATCGAGATTTTGGTGGTCGTCGCACTTACGCTGAACGCGGTGTTATACTTGTAGCTTGATACTGCAAGACACACATTGTTAAAAATCATACACTCAACATGTTTTGAAAGTTTTCCTTTTTTAAGAATATATACAGTATTTATACTGCAGGAGTGGTGGGGTCGCGCCTATTCCCCGAAGGGTTGGCTGCAACCACCAAAAGCATCCAGCCCAACAACATGTGTAGAACATAACAAAGGAAAAAATGTCATCTGCGCTTACTCCAATTATACCGTGTGAAACTAAACACAATTAGAGGTTTGGTTTCTTATTAATGGCCATTATAAGACTAGCTCGCCCGCCAACGTCACGGCACCTCTATAAGGGCGAGTCCTAACCAAAATGAAACCACAGGCTGCTACATAGCAAACCATACCTGCTCATGCTGCTTGTCAAACATGAGGTAGACTGGTGGGCCTTTATTTATGCTCCCCCAGAAACAAAATCCACTTTGGGATCAAAACAAAGACACGGAGCGGAGTCTTGCTGCAGGGATGACCTGGCTGGAAGTACATTGAAACATACATAGTGTAGGAGGGGTGGGGTCGCGCATGAGCAGGTATGAGCAGGTATGGTTTGCTATGTAGCAGCCTGTGGTTTCATTTTGGTTAGGACTCGCCCTTATAGAGGTGCCGTGACGTTGGCGGGCGAGCTAGTCTTATAATGGCCATTAATAAGAAACCAAACCTCTAATTGTGTTTAGTTTCACACGGTATAATTGGAGTAAGCGCAGATGAAATTTTTTTCTTTGTTATGTTCTACAACTGTATTTATGTTCGATGTTTTGAATTCAGATTCTAATCAGCTTATTGATGTTCATTTCACAGACCCTCTGTACGGAGTTATGTAAACATTCTTGTGTTTTTCTATTCTATTGAATACACGAATTTAATTTCACGGGTTTTACCAAACGTCACCCTGGGATATCACCTATATGACTCATGTACTGACCCCAGGAAAGCCGTAAGAAGTGTCCTACAGATTTTGTCTGGACCAGGTAAAACCATCCCTAATTATTCCTGTACGGAGTACAACAAGGTGGCCGGATTTATTGGCGATGAACATTCCATTACGACCATCCCCATAGCGCAGATACTGGGGGTGTACAGATACTCACAGGTCAGTGCAATTATTCCCTCTACATGCCACGTCTTGTCCATCTGTATTTGCATGAGAAGAAAGAAGCCTCTGTATGCAGTAGCCATGTGCAATTTAGCTCAAACCGATTTGGAAATCAGTCAAATTAGTGGTAATTCAGCCATTCGGATTGATCTGAATTCCATATTGCTGATATCTGAACCGAATGACACTCTGATTAACAAATATCCAAAATTAACCAAAACAATGTGAATATAATAAACCATACAATTATAATAAAGATCTGTTTGGATTAATTTAAAAATTTTCAGCTTTTTTTTTTTTATAAAAAAAACATTATAAGCAGAAACTTTAACCCCAACCCTAATGAAAATACAAGCATAAATTTTAATCCCAACAGTAACCCTAACCCTAATTAAAATACAAGCAGAACTTTAAACCCAACAGTAACCCTAACCCTAATTAAAATACAAGCAGAAACTTTAACCCCAACAGTAACCCTAACCCTTACCCTAATTAAAACACAAGCAGAATTTTAATTACAAAAGTAACCCTAACCTTAATTAAAACACAAGCTGAAATATAAACCCCAACAGTCACTAACTTTAATCTTAACTGTAATCATAAGCAAACAGAAACTATAACCTTAAACCTATTTAAAATACAAACAAAAACTTTAACTGTAACAGTAACCCTAACCCTAATTAAAATACAAGCAGAAACATTAACCCCAACATTAACCCTAACCTTAATGAAAATATAAACAGAAACTTTAACACCAACAGCAACCCTATGTCATGATACAACCCCTTTCCCTTCTCGTAATGAATTTACTGTCCTGTTCACCGTGTATTCTTCACATGCTGTGCAGTCCTCAAATACAACAGTACAGAGCCTTTAGCCCCAGGTCTCTCCTCATGGTAATCATACTGGGTGTGTTCTGGCTATGCGCGAGACCACATAATTGCTACAATACATCAACATCCTGCACTCCTGTCCAGCACCCAGTTGAGGAGGATCTGATTGACTGAGGAGTCTAGCATAAATGCACAGAAGTCCAGTGAGTCAATGCTTATTGTTCTTGGTTAATGTTCTCTGGTCTCCGTTATTGTTCTCTGTTGTTTTCTGTTCTCCTAACCAAGTCTCCTACAGTTGTGTCCCAAAATCTCTGCTCCTAGAACAGCTAAGTATTGACTGAAAATGTTATCTTATATTTGATTATTATTCATTCTGCTATTCCGAGTCTGCTAAAGATTGTGGACATTCTGCTATTCCGAGTCTGCTAAAAGTTTGAGGACATTCTCCTATTATAAGTCTGCTAAAAAGTGTGGATGTTCTGCTATTCCAAGTCTGCTAAAGATCGTGGACATTCTGCTATTCCAGGTCTGCTAAAGATTGTAGACGTTCTGCTATTCCAAGTCTGCTAAAGATTGTAGACATTCTGCTATTCCAAGTCTGCTAAAGATTGTGGACATTCTGCTATTCCGAGTCTGCTAAACGATTGTAGACATTCTGCTATTCCGAGTCTGCTAAAGATTGTCGACATTCTCCTATTCCGAGTCTGCTAAAGATTGTAGACATTCTGCTATTCCGAGTCTGCTAAAGATTGTCGACATTCTCCTATTCCAAGTCTGCTAAAGATTGTCGACATTCTCCTATTCCAAGTCTGCTAAAGATTGTGGACATTCTCCTATTCCAAGTCTGCTAAAAGATTGTGGACATTCTCCTATTCCAAGTCTGCTAAAGATTGTGGACATTCTCCTATTCCAAGTCTGCTAAAGATTGTGGACATTCTCCTATTCCAAGTCTGCTAAAGATTGTGGACATTCTCCTATTCCAAGTCTGCTAAAGAGTGTAGACATTCTGCTATTCCAAGTCTGGTAAATATTGTGGACATTCTCCTATTCCAAGTCTGCTAAAAGATTGTGGACATTCTGCTATTCCAAGTCTGTTAAATATTGTGGACATTCTGCTATTCAAAGTCTGCTAAAGATTGTGGACATTCTGCTATTCCAAGCCTGCTAAAGGATTGTAGACATTCTGCTATTCCAAGTCTGCTATTCCGAGTCTGCTAAAAGATTGTGGATATACTGCTATTCCGAGTCTGCTAAAGATTGTAGACATTCTGCTATTCCAAGTCTGCTAAAAGATTATGGACATTCTGCTATTCCGAGTCTGCTAAAAGATTGTGGATATTCTGCTATTCCGAGTCTGCTAAAAGATTGTGAACATTCTGCTATTCCAAGTCTGCAAAAGATTGTGGATATTCTGCTATTCCAAGTCTGCTAAAGATTGTGGACATTCTGCTATTCCAAGTCTGCTATAAGATTGTGGACATTCTCCTATTCCAAGTCTGCTAAAGAGTGTAGACATTCTGCTATTCCAAGTCTGGTAAATATTGTGGACATTCTCCTATTCCAAGTCTGCTAAAGAGTGTAGACATTCTGCTATTCCAAGTCTGGTAAATATTGTGGACATTCTCCTATTCCAAGTCTGCTAAAAGATTGTGGACATTCTGCTATTCCAAGTCTGCTAAAAGATTGTGGACATTCTGCTATTCCGAGTCTGCTAAAGATTGTAGACGTTCTGCTATTTCAAGTCTGCAAAAGATTGTGGATATTCTGCTATTCCAAGTCTGCTAAAGATTGTGGACATTCTGCTATTCCAAGTCTGCTAAAAGATTGTGGACATTCTGCTATTCAAAGTCTGCTAAAAGATTGTGGACATTCTGCTATTCAAAGTCTGCTAAGATTGTGGACATTCTGCTATTCCAAGCCTGCTAAAAGATTATAGACATTCTGCTATTCCAAGTCTGCTATTCCAAGTCTGCTAAAAGATTGTGAACATTCTGCTATTCCAAGTCTGCAAAAGATTGTGGATATTCTGCTATTCCAAGTCTGCTAAAGATTGTGGACATTCTGCTATTCCAAGTCTGCTAAAAGATGTGGACATTCTGCTATTCAAAGTCTGCTAAAAGATTGTGGACATTCTGCTATTCAAAGTCTGCTAAAGATTGTGGACATTCTGCTATTCCAAGCCTGCTAAAGGATTATAGACATTCTGCTATTCCAAGTCTGCTATTCCAAGTCTGCTAAAAGATTGTGAACATTCTGCTATTCCAAGTCTGCAAAAGATTGTGGATATTCTGCTATTCCAAGTCTGCTAAAGATTGTGGACATTCTGCTATTCCAAGTCTGCTAAAAGATTGTGGACATTCTGCTATTCAAAGTCTGCTAAAGATTGTGGACATTCTGCTATTCCGAGTCTGCTAAAGATTGTGGACATTCTGCTATTCCGAGTCTGCAAAAGATTATGGATATTCTGCTATTCCAAATCTGCTAAAGATTGTGGACATTCTGCTATTCCGAGTCTACTAAAAGATTGTGGACATTCTGCTATTCAAAGTCTGCTAAAGATTGCAAACATTCTGCTATTCCGAGTCTGCTAAAAGATTGTGGACATTCTGCTATTCCAAGTCTGCTAAAGATTGTGGACATTCTGCTATTCCAAGTCTGCTAAAAGATTGTGGGCATTCTGCTATTCCGAGTCTGCTAAAAGATTGTGGACATTCTGCTATTCCGAGTCTGCTAAAGATTGTAGACATTCTGCTATTCCGAGTCTACTAAAAGATTGTGGACATTCTGCTATTCAAAGTCTGCTAAAGATTGCAAACATTCTGCTATTCCGAGTCTGCTAAAAGATTGTGGACATTCTGCTATTCCAAGTCTGCTAAAAGATTGTGGACATTCTGCTATGCAAAGTCTGCTAAAAGATTGTGGACATTCTGCTATTCAAAGTCTGCTAAAGATTGTGGACATTCTGCTATTCCAAGCCTGCTAAAGGATTATAGACATTCTGCTATTCCAAGTCTGCTATTCCAAGTCTGCTAAAAGATTGTGAACATTCTGCTATTCCAAGTCTGCAAAAGATTGTGGACATTCTGCTATTCCAAGTCTGCTATAGATTGTGGACATTCTGCTATTCCAAGTCTGCTAAAAGATTGTGGACATTCTGCTATTCAAAGTCTGCTAAAGATTGTGGACATTCTGCTATTCTGAGTCTGCTAAAGATTGTGGACATTCTGCTATTCCGAGTCTGCAAAAGATTATGGATATTCTGCTATTCCAAATCTGCTAAAAGATTGTGGACATTCTGCTATTCCAAGTCTGCTAAAGATTGTGGACATTCTGCTATTCCGAGTCTAGTAAAATATTGTGGACATTCTGCTATTCCAAGTCTGCTAAAGATTGTGGACATTCTGCTATTCCAAGTCTGCTAAAAGATTGTGGGCATTCTGCTATTCCGAGTCTGCTAAAAGATTGTGGGCATTCTGCTATTCCAAGTCTGCTAAAAGATTGTGGACATTCTGCTATTCCAAGTCTGCTAAAGATTGTGAACATTCTGCTATTCCGAGTCTACTAAAATATTGTGGACATTCTGCTATTCCAAGTCTGCTAAAGATTGTGGACATTCTGCTATTCCAAGTCTGCTAAAAGATTGTGGCATTCTGCTATTCCGAGTCTGCTAAAAGATTGTGGGCATTCTGCTATTCCAAGTCTGCTAAAAGATTGTGGACATTCTGCTATTCCAAGTCTGCTAAAGATTGTGAACATTCTGCTATTCCGAGTCTACTAAAATATTGTGGACATTCTGCTATTCCAAGTCTGCTAAAGATTGTGGACATTCTGCTATTCCAAGTCTGCTAAAAGATTGTGGGCATTCTGCTATTCCGAGTCTGCTAAAAGATTGTGGGCATTCTGCTATTCCGAGTCTGCTAAAGATTGTGGACATTCTGCTATTCCAAGTCTGCTAAAAGATTGTGGACATTCTGCTATTCCAAGTCTGCTAAAAGATTGTAGACATTCTGCTATTCCAAGTCTGCTAAAGATTGTAGACATTCTGCTATTCCAAGTCTGCTAAAGATTGTGGACATTCTGCTATGCTAAACTATTTTGTGGATATTCTTCTGTTCTGCTAAGGAATTAACCTCACATATGATAAACCTCATTAAACTTTGTTGAATATTCCCATTCCTGCATATTTGGTTCCTTTCCACAATGCCGATCCTGACACCCTAACTGTAACCCTAATCCTAATGAAAATACAAGCAGACACTTTATCCCAACCAGTAACCCTAACTGTAACCTTAACTGTAATTGAAGGCAACCAGAAAATATAACCCTAACAGTAAACCTAACCCAACCCTAATTAAAAATACCTACATTTAAACTTAACAGTAACCCTAATTTTTACAGCCACCCAAATCCTAGCCCTAAACCCAAACTCAAGTCTAACCATAAAACAAGCAGAAATAGCAACCTTAAATGTACCACTAACCCTAATTAAAAATCCAATAATGCATTTCAGATGCAATTCGCTATGGCTACTCAGCAATTTAGAATTCAGATCCTTCTGATATCCCCAATATTCAGACGAATTGCAAGTCGAACTGAACTAAATCGCCAAAACCTATTAATTGCAGGTGACAGAAATGCCATAAACCTTCTCTGTCCACCAGAATGTACTGTGGCAGAGTACATGAACACCGCTATGTTAGCAGCAGAATGGAATATTCAGTGTACCCTGCATAGCCTGCAGCGCTGAAAGCGTTAAACCTGAGTATGCTAACTGGGGAACTACAAAATCCATCTGATGAGGTTGATTAAGGTCGCACCTGTGAAGGGTGTGCTGACACACAGAGTCTTGAAGCTGGCCATGGAGGCAGCAAGATCTTGACAGTGAATCTGTTAAACACTGTTTATTTTTGAACTGTTAAAGCTGCTGGGATCAGGTTAGCTGACCAGTGGGGTAGGAAGGGACATTCCTGTAAGTTAGTCTCCTAAGAGGAGTAGGAGTTTATCTATTATTTTCTTTCTTTGTTTTGTTATGCCTGCTGTAAGTCCTATATGCTATTAAAGCATACTTTATTTTGAAAATATTGTGTTGCCTGAAGAAAAACTTGGTTATCCTAACACAGTAACCTCTTGTTTGGAACTGTGTCAAAAACTTTGGCAAAATCCAAGTAAATCACATCCACTGCGACCCCCTGATCTATACGTCTACTTCCTCATAGAACGCAATTAGGTTAGTCTGACATGATCTGTGTTTCATAAAACCATGCTGATTTTTGCTAATTACACTATACCTCCCAATAAATTCCTGAATATTATCCCTTAGTAACCCCTCAAATACTTTCCCAGCCACAGATGTTAAGCTCACAGGTCTATAATTCCCAGGCACACATTTTAAACCTTTCTTAAATATAGGGACCACGTCAGCTTTTCTCCAATCCTCTGGTACAATTACTGAAAGAAAAGAATCTTGAAAGATTAAGAACAGAGGTTTACATATTTAAACACATAGCTCCCTCAGTACTCACAGGTGAATTCCATATGGCCCTGGGGCTTTATTCACATTCACATTGTTTAATTGCTGCAAAACCTTGTCCTGAGTCAACCAGTCACTTTTTATTAGTAATTTTTTATCAATGAATTGCATGTCTCCTGTTATAGGTTTCTCTTTAATAAATACTGAAGAAAAATAATCATTCAAAATTTCTGCCTCATCTCAATCTTCAGTTAACAAACAATACCCCTGACTCTGATTTTAGTGAACCTAAACTTTCACTCTTGGGTTTTTAGAATTTATGTACCTAAAGAATCTTTTAGGGTTGGTCTTGCTCTCTTTGCCTATTTCTTTTTCATTTTCTAGTTTAGCCCATCTAATCTCTTTTTTACATGCTTTATTGGCTGCCCTATATGCTTTATAGGATGCCTCAGATTTATCACCTTTAAATGCCTTAATTTTTTTCATTTCCTTGGTTACCTTCCTAGTGAGTCACATTGGTTTCAGTCTGTTTCTTTTATATTTATTAACCAGTGGAATATATTGTGACGTATACTTTTCTAGTGTTAGTTTAAACATATTCCACTTATCCTCTGTGTTTTTCCCATGAAAGAGTTTCTGCCAGTCAATGACATAGAGAGCTTCCTTTATTTTAATGAAGTTGGCCTTTTTAATATTCTGTTTTAGCATGCCCACTGTGAATGTGTTTTTTTGAGTTTATTTCAAAAAGGCACCAGTCACTGTTTCCCAACTGCTCCCTTACATGAATATTTGAGAAAAGATCTGCATTATTTGTTATAAACAGCTCTGGACAGGTAACCTCTATAGTTGGTGTTTCTACCAACTGTATTCAACTGGTGTGTGGAGAAGCTTAAATATTTGCGGGTATGGATATGCGTGGATCTTACTCACCTCCCAGCCTGAAATTATGACCTGTTAGGTGATAGTTGACGTGATCTCGAGTCATGGTCCCCCCAAAAATCTTTCTTGGTTTGGTAGAATCGGGGTTTTAAAGATCAATATTCTCCCCCGTGTCCTGTATTTTCTTCAAACCTTGCCCCTTTCCTTATAGGATACACACAAAAAGGCTGCGCTCCTCCGTAGACAAAAACAATGCAATATACAAAAAAACAGAGAAAAAAAAGGAAGGAAAGAAAAGAAAATTTCCTTACAGCAAAGAAATGTGTTCTTTTCTTTTTAGTCTCCTTAGACTTTTTTCAATGAGGGAGTATGTGTGTTGTCTTGTATATACCTCAAAAAGAGGGAAAAAGGTTACATAGCGTGATATGCTGTAATGATCATTACACTTTAGCAATATTTAAACCGCCAAGTGTACACTCACGGTTTGTGAGAGCTTCCAGCTCTCATATAATCGCCTCTCAAGTGTTAATGGGCCAACTTGATTGCCCGTATCTCAAGGTGGATGGATTTCCTGGTACTCGTCGTCTCCCGAACTGATAAGTACTCGGAGCAACAAAATAAGCGAAATCTTTTTTCTTTTGGCTTTCAAGAGAAAGGCTTTTATTTCTCATACATGGATAACTATAAAACAATAGGGGCAAACAGCTATACGCGTTTCGCACCTTTCCAGGCGCTTCATCAGTAAGCAAGGAAAAGATAAAAAAGAGGGAATTACCGTCCCGATACAATACCGTCCTTTTATATTGTATAAGGGGAACCGCCTAACTCGATACATCCCGGCATGTTGATCTCGGCGCAGTCCAATGACGTCCGTCACAACAATCTCCATGGATCCCTATGTAAACAACGCGGTGAATCATAGACATAGAGCGATCTTTACACGCTGTGATATCCCGGACGGTGAATGAGGGAACTGTTTATGCATTCCATTAATCAATTTGGGTCTTTGGCTGGCACATAGTGCTCAGTGGTCATCCCCCCCAGAGGAACAAATACACATACCGAGGTGCTACATAGAAGGAAACGAAAACACCAAATTACAAACAGTCCCTAACGTAAAAAAAAATTTAAAACAAAAACAGAGGATTTACATAACTCCTAAAATAGAAGAGAAGAGTGGTAATGAACTAAAAATTCCATATTGTATGGTCACAATAGAGGGGGATACATAAAAGCAACCTCTCAAACTAAATTATAAAAAATGGCAAAATAGTTCATCCACCTTGAGATACGGGCAATCAAGTTGGGCCATTAACACTTGAGAGGCGATTATATGAGAGCTGGAAGCTCTCACAAACCGTGAGTGTACACTTGGCGGTTTAAATATTGTTAAAGTAATCATTACAGCATATCACGCTATGTAACCTTTTTCCCTCTTTTCGAGGTATATACAAGACAACACACATACTCCCTTATTGAAAAAGTCTAAGGAGACTAAAAAGAAAAGAACACATTTCTTTGCTGTAAGGAAATTTTCTTTTCTTTCCTTCCTTTTTTTCTCAGTTTTTTTGTATATTGCATTGTTTTTGTCTACGGAGGAGCGCAGCCTTTTTGTGTGTATCCTATTTGTGATTTTGAGGTATTGGGTAGAACACCTTTCTTTTTGGGCTTAATATAGCGATTCCCCTCCCCCTTCCTTATGGTGTAAGCGCACTACTACAATTTGTTTTTCCTTGCCCCTTTCCTTGCCACAGGGGTTTCTGCTTAAATTGCGCAGACTCTTCATTACCTTCATTTGGGTCTCCTTATACCCTGTCCGTCCGACCTCGCAAGACGGTTTAGCCTTTTCTGATGTTCAACTTTACCCTCATTAAATGAGAAGCAAAATAGTAATCGACTGGATGGCTTTTTCATTGGGAAAGAGGTGCATTGACCTTGAGAGCGCCCTGGCTGGCAAACCGATGTGGGTCTTAGAGTAGAGATGTGAAGCGCCCAACAGAAATTAGTGTATAATCTGCTCACTAAACGCTGTATGTGGAGGTTCCTCTAACAATGAAAATGTGCGTTGAACACTATTAATAATATCTAAAAGCCTGAATCTATATACTGCGCAATCTGGGGTTTGCTTTCTTTTCTGCAGCACTGTTAAATGGACATCCCCTCAAAGGAGGTGAATCTTTGAGAAAAGAATACTATGTTTATGGACACGCAGTGTGTATAATCTTACTTACCAGCAGACTAATGTTCACTGGTGCTACGTTGTTTATTTTTTTCGATGTGGGTCTTAGCCTGGCTCTTGCCAGCTCAGTTACCGGACAGTTGCCATAGGATTCCTACTATGGGTTGCACCCATCAGCTCTGGCACAAGCTTCAGATGACCCACTCCCTGTCCTCTTTTCCTGTCTCAATGTTGCCTATATCTCACAACCCAGCATTCCCTGGGGGGGTCTACCCTGCTTGCAGTTCTTGAGCCTATCTCTGTCAAGCCCTGTGGACTCAATGACATGATACCAATGGGGATGTATAGCACTGCTGCCAGTCTCGAATAGCAGGTCGCTAATATTATGATCGAGCAGCTACATTGTATATAAGGCGTAACACAGAAGCCATGTCCAAAAACAATAAGAGAGGGAATTAACCAAAATTTCTGTCCCCCAATTAGCACTTATCTGGTTCTTAACACAAACGCATACTCAGATCTGATATTTATATAAACATCCACGGCAACCAGCCACACAGAGACTTTGTTTAAAGGTATAAAAATAAATCTTTATTGGTAAATACGTACTGTATGTATATGATTTTAGCTAAAATATAAGATAAATCTTAAATGCATTGGGACAAGAGGGAAAGATATGACTGAACACCTGTAATAAATCTTTATAGTGTATGAGGTCAATTGGAACTCACTTTCCTCTGATAATATCGTGGAGGAACAGTGTTCCCATATTTTCCCCTTGACGGGACCCGTGGCACACTGCTTTCACCTATTAGTGACGCTCTGTTACTGGTTCTGTCAGAATTGGGCCCAGAAGTGGGGAAAAACCATAAATCTGTAAGTGGTTAAATGATGGGTATTTACATTATACAGAATCGGACATTTCAATCAATAAATACGCTCTTATTAACGTTCAATGTATTTTACAGATAAGCTATGGAGCCACAGACTACGTTCTGAATGACCGACGCGTTTATCCACATTTTTTCCGGATGGTTCAAAGTAGCCATATCTTTTACAAGATTACATCCTTCTTTGTGAAATATTTCAGCTGGAACTGGGTGGGAATCTTTGTATCGGCCGATGACAGCGGAGAGACGGAGCAGCTGCTTTTATCTCAGTATTTATCCACTTATGAGATCTGTGTGGCTTTCATCATAAAATTTGGAACAAATAAAGTAACTCAACGTGATGTGATTAACAGGAATATAAACACTGTCCGCTCGTCATCTGCACAGATTATCGTAATATGTGGAGCATTTAATTATGCAATTATTCAGTTTCTACAAGCCGCGCCAGACATATTCTATGAGAGGACATTAATCCTCAATCCCTCGTGGACGACCAGCAGTTTCCTAACAGAAGACTTTGTGGAAGCTTTGAATAGGACGTATACAGTAGCAATGAGGAATATAGTATTGGCAAAATATGGTAATTTCTTTGATGACATCATTATAGCACAGCGTCCAAATGACAGCCTTATTCAGCATATGCGAATATCACAATTTCGATGTTTAACAGAAAATTCTTCAAGGAATGCATTTTATTCAACTCTCTATAATCTCCCTTATCATAACTGCACTGGAGAAGAATCTATCCATAATATTAAAGCAGCTGCGAATAACGGAGTTACCCCGCGCGTATATTTTGCAATTTATGTCATGGCTCTTGGCTTACGGTTGATACAAAGATACCGGAAAGAACAATTTAATGAAACAGACATGAAAGGTTTTAAACATAAAAATCAGGTGTGTATATAGAATCTATTATTTGGTATAAAGGAATTAGGAGATTTATAGAATAGTGGTATTTGCTAAAATAGGGCTGAATTTTATTCACCACAGTGATTGAAAATGTGCACTTTTTCAGCCGATTCAAATCTGCGTTTTGAAGGTTTTTAATCCCTGATAAATTTTCAGATTGGATATCAGGTTATAATTTCCATTGTAAATATTGGCTCTCGCAGCTATACTTTCCAATAGAAATATCTGCGCTCATGGCTATATACTCTCCATTGGAAATATCGTATCTCGCAGCTATACTTTCCATTGGAAATATCGTATCTCGCAGATATACTTTCCATTGGAAATATCGTATCTCGCAGATATACTTTCCATTGTAAATATTGGCTCTCACAGCTATACTTTCTTTTGGAAATATTGAATCTCGCGGCTATACTTTCCAATAGAAATATCTGCGCTCATGGCTATATACTCTCCATTAGACATGTGCACAGCACAAAATTTCGTTTTGAACTAATGGATTAGTCCTAAAATGCAATTTATTTAGTTGCTAAAGAAATTCGTTTTCAGTTCTTTAGTATGAAAACTAATTTCATTCATCCGAAAACCAGTGGATACAATTATTATTTTAGTGGTCCCTCTCTGTATAGAACATCCTCCTCAATTAATACCTTTCTCTGCATAATGTATACAACATCCTCCTGCATTAATACTCCTCTCTGTGTAATGTATAGAACATCCTCCTGCATTGATTAATGCCCCTCTCTGTATAGAACATCCTACTGCATTGGCATGTGGAGGGTGCAGAACTTTGGAATGCAATGCTTATCTAGCACAGGAGAGGGAACTTTTACTTAAACTTTGTATCTCTGTGGGGGAGACACAGGAATATAAGAGCAGGGGAGAGGGAAAATATTAACGTAAATCGGTCTGAAAGCTCAGAGAAGAGATGACTGGTGCAAATTAATTTTTATAATGAAATAAAGCACTTTAAATCCAGGGAAAACATTCAAATAAATCACACTGAAGGCTCATAACGACAGAGTAACTGTGAGAGCTGGATACTAAATGTATCAGATGTAAAAAAACCTTTATAACAAGCAGCACTGGGAGAGGAGAGGGACTTTATATAAAACGTGTATTATAGATGAGGAAAGGGGGATAGTGATGCTGGATAATATAAAATGTATCAGACCTAAGCCCCTATTATGCAGAGCAGGAGGGGAGATAACACACGTTTTATAAAGTCCCTCTCTTCTCCCAGTGCTGCTTGTTATAAAGGGGTTATTACTATCCAGCCCTCCTCTGTCATTAGCTTTCAGTGTGATTTATTTGAATGTTTTCCTTCTCCAGCTGCTTTTATCATCTTGTCTGCTTCATAGACATGCAAGGGTTAAGTAAAGGTTTCCTCTCCTGTGCTGGCTGTCTGTGCTACGAGTGAGTATTTTGGAGCTCTATCACTGTCAGATTTTTGGGTAGGGGTCGGGAAGGATTACGCATACAAACCTTTTCTGTAGCTTTGCTGGTCTCCTTTACTCATCAATGTAATATCACAAAAAGGACTGAAACTAAAATGTAGTGCATTTTATTTTAGTTTCTTTCGTATTTTGTACTGAGCAGTTTCGTATCTCTTCAGTCATACTAAAACTAAATTATCCCAAAATTCGGACTAAATCGTTTTAGTACTAAAACAAATGCACATGTCTACTCTCCATTGGAAATATCGTATCTCGCAGATATACTTTCCATTGGAAATATTGTCACTCAATGCTATACTTTCCATTGGAAATATCGTATCTCGCAGATATACTTTCCATTGGAAATATCGTCACTCAATGCAATACTTTCCATTGGAAATATTGAATCTCGCCGCTATACTTTCCATTGGAAATATCAGCTCTTTTTCGAATAAAGAATTTGAAAAAAAAAGACATGCTTTGAAGAGTAACCTCTCTTCTTCAGGTCTGGAAGCTATACCTAGCAAAATCATAGAATGGAACATTTAATGGGCATACGGGTGGGGGGATTGGGATAGATGTCGTAAATAGGGATGGGCTGCCTGTTAGAATCGGTTCAAAGTTCGATTCGAACATCGGCTGTTCGAAAGTTTGCGAACGTCGAACTTTTCGGGACGTTCGCGGAAAGTTCGAGAAAACAAAAGTTTTAAAAAAAAAATCCAGGAATTTGGAATTGGTCCAGGACGCGTTTCGCCGCACGACACGCGGCTTCATCAGCTGGTCTTTACAAATTGAACTACCTTGCATGCTTATATACATAACAAAATTAAATAAATTGAGGGTAATTGTTCCCACATGTGTTTCATTGGTGGTCAGCGTGCGTTCACAGCCTCTTTCTGGAGTATTTTCGCGTGTATCGCCGTCGTCGCCATCTTGCGCAGGCACAGTTGAGGCTTCCGCGTTCCACCTTGCGTTCCATAACGTGGGTGCTTACCATCCTCTTGTGGGCGCTCACCATCCTCTTCCACATATTTTGCCTGTTACGCACTATTGTCCGGCTTTTTTCCTGTTTAAGGCTAAAAGAAGGAAGAGTTTTTTGGTGACAAGAAACAGAAAAGCCTACAGAGAGGACTATGTTCTCAGACCTTTATTCAAAGAGTTTCTGCATTCACCCTATTAAGTGACTGTTACAACCACAAGAGGGCAGCAGATCCTGTGGACAATTAAGAGATTCAGGTCTCAATTAAGGTTCCCCGTATATTTATCAGATTCTACGGAACCTGATTCTACATTCTATATTTCTGTAAAGTTACTCCCTCCTTTTTGCATATATGCTCATTCCACAGTATAATCTGTACTAGGAATCTGCTATGACCAAGGTGTAAAGGTTCATACAATCCAATACCTTTTTATTTTTAGGACGGTGTCTACAAGAAGTAGCATTAGTCATTTATTACACACGAGTGAGCAGCGCCTGGCAAAGGGTATCCACCCACTTCTATTATTCTGGGGTAACTAAGCAGAGCAATACCCCATACCGTAACTAGGACAGATTCAAAGGGAAGGCACCAATAGAGGGTATCCCCCCGTTTTCTTTATGCTTTGTGAAACAGTCAAACAAATCTGATTCGTTTCATAATCTCGTTTGCTTTAGTACTTGTATGTATTGTAAGTTGGGGTCGATTTGATAGTTGATATCAAGTCAAATTTCGGATCACTAAATAAAACCCCAATGAATCAAATCCTGCTGTTAACCCCTTCACTACCAAGTGATTTTCCAAAAGAACATTGTCAGAAACCAGTGTTTTTTTTGGAAAAAAAATGTTTTAATTAATTATAAAATAATTAATATTTGAGCTTGTACCGGTTTTATTTCTTACTGTAAATAACTTATTCTTGGCCAGTAGATGGCGCCATCTACTGTCAAATTGAGTTAGAGGTTTGAGCGGCTGGTCTATTATCTTCTTTTTTTCCCTGCAGTGGCTGCTGAAAGCCTGACATTTCAGAGCTTTGAGCAGCTGATTTTACAGCTTTAGCTCTTTGGGCATAATGCCCACAGGGTTTAAACTTTCGGGGCACCTTCTGTAGCCCAAAATAAAATGAAATTTGTGTGCAGCAAACAAATTTCATTTGCTTTTGGGCTGTAGATCAGCATACCGCGATGCCTTTGAAGCCTGAGATATCTTGATATTGGAAGTGAAGTGGTTAAAAGACAATCAAGGGTTAAATGTTGACCTGTCCATTGGCCTGTGGTGCCGACAACAGATTCAGCACCACAGGTCAATTTACAGGGACAGGGTTCTTTGTGAAACAGTCAAACGAATCTGATTTGTTTCATAATGTCATTTGCTTTAGTACCTGTATGTATTGTAAGTTGGGGTCAATTCGATAGTTAAAATCGAGTTCAATTTTGGATCACTATCAGGGTTAATCAAAGAGCTCCGAATTGCTGGAGAAAGGTAACCGAACGCTGAAAATCAGCGTTGGGTTACATTTCCTGGCCAATCGGCTATCCAGAGAGCAGGCAATTTGCCAAATCCTGGCGAATTGCCTGAACATACGGTGCCTGTTCGGTGCCTGTTCGAGGGCAGTGAATCCCCATAAAAAAGCACTGCTTCGTCTATTCAGAGAACAAAAACCAGCAGTGAAAGGTTCCCGGAATACCCTGCCATTCGGTGGTTTAATTCGGCAAGTTTATTCAGGTGAATCCCATAGGCTTCAATGTTAAAAATATTCCCGTTTTAATTCAATATCTAATAAACCATTCATTATAAAATTCTGAAGCAAAGAGTCTCTTTATTTATAGATTTTTAAGCATTTTTCTTATTTTTTTTTTATTTTAAAAGTCCGATTGTTTTTTTTTAAGTTTACTTATTTTTTCTGTAACAGCCCTCATTATTATCATCCATTGGATCATATGCAAATTTCAGACATTTTCGCTCAGTAGTTTCTTTGCAAACAATGTTTCATTTTCACAGATTCACACAAACTATTTTGCTAATTTATTCACCTCCCTCGTCTGCAGTCTCGGCTGCGTTCGGCTCCTGCTCGGGCTTGGTTTTTGGCAGGTTAATCCAGATGTTTTTGCGTGTTTTCGGTGTGCATTCGGTGGGTTTTGCTGTTAGTCTTCGTCGGGTTTGCGGCAGCATTTCCCTGCAATTCGGGGACCCTGTGGCGTTTGCTGAATACACCGCAGGGTCACCGAAATGGGATCGGCAAAAGGAACCGAATTGAAGAGAACGAAAAGACACCGAACGTGCGATGACTTTTCGAATCTCTTTGGATAACCCTGTAAATAAAACCCAATAAATCAAATCCTGCTCAGAAATCTTTTAATCAATGCTTCTTTTGGGAAACAGTATAACAAATCAAATTCATTATATACCGTTTCATTTTCATTTCAATTCGGATGAAATAAATTTGTTATTTCAGAAGTACTCCCGAAATGCGAATGAATGAATTTTCAAATGAATCGAGATTCGTTACGTAAAGAATGTGCACCAAAGAGCTTTTAACGCCGAGCCATGAGTCAAGCTGGCGGATCAGCTGCAGTACCAGTTAAAGACGTTAAAGGCTTGTTAGGAATAGAACCCAAGGTATCTGGAAGGTATTGGAATATAGGAAAAAAGAGGTCACCAAGGCTTACATGTTTGGTTGAACATTGTTATTTGTGCTGTTTTCAGAATAATCTATTAATAATTAAGGTATATGAAGGTTGGTTTCTATGAGTCTGTAACATGTCCTTTTCTTTGCAGCTTTATCATTCTATTAAAAATGTGCCGGATTTTACTGGACTAAAGAGACCTTCATTATTAAATGAAAACGGAGAGTGGGCCTTGATCTATTTCATCACATGCTGGGAACGAGTCCTCATTGATTTCACAGATATATACACTGTGGGCGTTTACACAGACTGGGAAACGGAGGATAAGAAGCTTCTCATGATCCCATCAAACACAGTGTGGAGGAGCAAGAACAGTCAGGTGAGAGTCATTCTGAGTGACGCAATGTGTGTTCAACTGATCTCGTAACAACCGACTTATATATAAATAAATCCCTCGTTTTTTCCAAATGACCGTATAATTTCATGTCTTCCTTTATGAACTCGCTGTATAATGTGATGTGCTCGACATGGAATCTTACTCCCAGTGACTGGGCGGTTTTAAGAAAGTCTGTCCGAAAGTCACACTGCTTTTTAGGTCAAATTTTCCTC